>JARQSW010000763.1:638540-791924 GCA_030142375.1 Calameuta pallipes | reverse complement strand
TCACAAGGGTAATAGAGGCAAATGATTTGAAGTTGAATTTTAGATGGTTATATTTAGTTTTGATCATTTTTATTATAATATACTAGCTAACTAAATCTCCACGATTTTGGCGACGTTCCGTGCATAGCAACGTTACGGAACACGGTAACTAGGGTCTTCGTTATGTCATTTCACGTATGAAAATATTAGCGGGGCAATTGTTTTTTTCACGTAAGCCGTTACGGTGCACGGAACAGGAGAGTCGCGGCATGCTCGATGCTCCGTTTGACATTGCGGGAATGAGGCATTTTGCGCACGCAAACCCGTGCGCAAAATCGAATTTTGCGCACGCTGTTAGGAAAAAATTATTTGATTCTATTAAATATTCCTAAGGCGTTATCCACAAAGATAAAAAAAATTTGTATGAAACTATTGTTACCTAATACAGCACTTGCAAGAAAAAGCAAGGCTCGTAGTAAATTACACATATGCTTAACTCGCTTAAACGTGGAAGTCAAAAGACAAATTAAGAGTGTTAATTTTAAATAATTAATAAAACCAAAATATTTATTACCATCAGAGCTAAAACAATGCGTACACACTTTGAAATTATTTTTAGACTAATCATCCTATTCAATATTCCTGAGGCGTTATCCGCAAAGGGACAAAAAAAAAGTTGAATCTCTATAGAACAATTGTTACTTGGTACAGAGAACTGCGCGAGGAAGAAAAACAGGGCTCGTAATAACGAATAGCTTTGCTTGACTCGCTGGGGTAAAGAAGCCAAGAGGCAGAGTGCGAACAACTTCCCATGAGTTCACTGCTCGGAGGAACAGCAGCGGTGGTCTTCGTGTGAAGTTAATTGTTTCTGCCAACTTCTTACAGTGCTCTGCTTCTCCTCTGTTTTCTCTTCTCTTTTCTTCTTTACTCCCTCATTGTTTCTCTCTATCCGATTCTTTCATTGTATCATATATTTCCTATCGTTACTTCCACTGCTGATTACCAGTTACACTGTCGTTTAACACTATATTTAATTTTATTATTTTCTTTGTCTTCCCCCTTCAGCCACCTTATCATCCCATTAATTATCCACCACACTTAATATTATCTTGACAATGTGCTCGTTGGCTATACTATTGTACGAAACATGAAATATAACTTCTTCTGCGTTTCGACTGATAGACAGTCCAAAATTATACTTGGAGAACAATTATTATTGAATTTGTTATGTCAAAATTTTTTATTACTGTTATTGATAATAAATGAGGTAATAAAAACGTGAAAATTTTATTCTAATAAAACCTTCAACTTTTTCGATCTTTCAAAATTCTGGGGAAAAAACTAGTATTACACGAGCACCGGTAATACCGCTCTCGCAATAGCGACATCCTGGCCACTTTTGCCTTGCAGGTCTCTGATGTGTATATATATATATTCAGGTTACTGACAGTAAAAGTGAAGTTTATTATTTAGCTTGTCTATTTCCGGCATGGCGCTTCGTCGTCCTGTTCTCGCAATAATGGCCAACGTCTCCCTCGCGATTCACGTTTGCCAGCGCTAGTTATTAAGGACAGTCTATACAGTCAATTTAATGACACGCGAGAGCAATGGCGGCCTCACCTACTAGAGAAACGTCACGCGCATTAATTTTTTTGTACATTGAAGATGATACGAGGAATCATTGGCAGGTTAAAAAGTTTGAATTTTTTTTTTTTGAAACGTATTTATAATAAATAGCCTTGTAAAAAGAGTAATGGATACTTGAGTCTTGCGCGTAGATATAGATAGAAGGGTTCAATTGCGAAATTTAGTATGGTGAACGTGATTCTTCCGTGAAACTTTATCCTTGAACGAAATGCCGGAATCATCAAATCATTTTAGATCATTCGTCGATCTATCAATAAGTCAACCAATCTTAAATTTTCGCACGGCACCATTACGATCCGACCACGAGATTTCTTTTGCTTAAGTAACATCCTGGATCCATGACGGATATTAGCTGGCCCCAATGGTGATCCTGTGATTACTATACGATGGCCAATAGTTGTTGAGAAATCCTATTTGAATAATATCCTTTTCCTATAATTACGTCGATCACGAAGAAGACGCCTATTGTTTTCTCGACTGTCACAATGTTGCATTCATTACTGAAGTGGATACTTACTCCTTTGCAGCCTCTGACATACAATGAATATCAATGATCTCAAGAATTTTATCAATTACAATAAACATTTCCAACGTCCAATAATTTGGCAAATTTTTTATAATAATAAAATTACAAAAAAAAAAATAACGAAATTCTCAATATCGTACAGCCAAGCTAAAAAGTAACATAAAGTTATCACCTTTTATATGATCAATCTTAAACAGTTGAACCAGTCTTCTGGTACCTTAAGAAATGATCTTGATGATCTTTTACGATGCCATTTCGTGCAAGAGTAGAGACGCACTGGTACTCCGTACTAAGAATGAGCCTAGCACGCACGATACTCATATGTGCAACTTAACTAGTCCTACAGAACCGGTGCAATCAGGTCCATATACTCGCAAGGCATCCTTATAACCTGCGCTCGACTTGATCTTGTGTAAAAAAAATGGAATGCCGTCTTAAACGTAATTGATACGAAGGAACTTTTCTTCTCTTTTGCGCTTTCTATATGCGCCAGGTACATTTTGCTAATCATAGTCTGACCCATCGCTACTCTTTATTCATCCAAGTACCAACGTTCGAAACTAATACGTCTTCGTGGATGCTGGTGCACCTTTGATGCTGGGGACATTCAACCCTTCTTTAATATGTACTCCTGAATATAGGCTTCACGTCGTGTGCTGTTTAATGAACAAGATTGTTGGAGAGCTAGTGTCGCCATCTATACATGTTTCCCATTGTCCTTACCTTTTGCTTGTAAGATCTTTTGTAGTTGGCGCTATTACCGATGTCTGGTTCTCTTAAGACTTTCTTTACCGACTAGGTATGTACTGTTTCTTTTAAATGTAACGGCCTTATGGGATTTTGGGACTACTGTGAAATTTCTAATGAAAATAGTTCGTTATGTATACTCTACCTCATGAGATGTCTGCTTTTTTTATTTTTAATTACATGAGAGAACGTCCGTCAATTAATAGACGATGTCCCAATTTTAGTATTATCAAAATTTATTTAAAATGATAAGATATGATCATTATTTTTTGAAGATCAATTTTTTTAGAACTTTCGATTATACACGGAGAGAATTTTTCATTAATAATTACCGTGAGAGTCACGGTAATCACGGGACTTCATGGTATTTCGTAACACATTACTTATATATTTAAAAGCAACTCACAAAAATATAGCAATAAAAGTAAATCATGACACGTCAGCTCTTACTGAAGTGTACGGTAAAAATGTCGAAACCCGAAAATATGTAGTGTGAAAATTTAGCTTTTACCTTGTTCAATTTAAAGTCAACTAAGACAGTCGAATTATCTTTTGCGCTATATTCAATTTTACTCTGGAGTGCATTACTTTTCATACCTTTCAAGTCAATCATAAAAAACACTGTGACTTTTTCTATCTTTTTCGAAAGATTTCTTACTGTATAGTTGAGATCGAGGTGCTCGAATCTGCCGTGAGGAGATAATCTCGACGTACCGAGTTGCCAGGCAGAGAAAAGTACCCGACGGAGACGAGTTCACGAACCGGCATTGTCAATTATCTGCTTTGAATCAATCTCGCTTGGGACACCGACCAAGGTGCCTCGAATTGGTTCGCGCTCCCGGGCCATCTGTTGATAGCTTTTCTAGCTGTTTTCTATACCGCCGCTGTATGCCGGATCTATAGAACTAAGCGGGATGCGAATGAAACTTTAGGTATTTTCTGGATTCCAGCATATGAGATGCTGACCTCTTTGTCACCGCTGGACACGAAGTTTTCATCTCATTTTACGTAGCTGTCGTTTTTTTTTTTTTTTATTAGTAACCAGAAGTATTGTTAAAAATCATCAGGAACTATAGAACTACCATATGCTGTATGCCAAAGGTTTCACGAACCTGCGCAGGGTTGAGGAGGGAGAGAATCGTCGAAGTTTGTTGCTGGTTTTTCGAGGTCAAGGGGCAAAGGGCTACCTCAAAACGTGGTGCGAGAGGACCGCTGGTTCTGGGAGATATCCTGTTCGACTTATCACCGTCGAAGGTTTCAGGAGCTTCTAGGACCTTCTAGAATGTTCGAGAAAATTCTCAATCGTGTACGATTCATGGAATCGGTTCCAATTCTTGGAATGAGCCTTTGATTCGTGCAATCGGTGATCCTCGTGACGTCACTCCTTGAAATCAGGAGAGTTTACGTCGTCGATTTAGCACGGATACGAACCTTCGAGGACCCTCGAAGTGTCGGTAAATGTCAGTGCAAAAAACTTGGTCCAGGACCCACTCAATTTATACTAATTTTGATTCTACATTTTTATTTATTTTTTTATTTTAACATTGACTTCAACATTTATTAACATCCTTATCACGGATATTGTCATAAATGTCGAGTATGATAAAAGATATTGTTTAATTATTTTTTTAACCGATTTATTGGAAAGACTTAACAATAATCATTGAACCAACAGTATTTTGTACAATAATGAATAATTATTAATGAATGTATACCAGGTTCAGTATTACATATGAAACAAAGTATTAATGCATGTGACATTTGCACTCATTTGTCAAAGTATCCAAACTTGCTGCAGTTATGACGTAATTGGTTTCTCTTGGAGTTATATCCAAGTTAAGAAATTCTGCCAAATTATCTGCTAAAACATATAATTTTCGATTTTCTGACCGGATAGCCAGATCATTAGGGAAACGAAGTTTCTCCGCATCCTCAGCCACTAGATCTGCAAAGAGTCATGAATAAGATTCAAATTGAATTACTAAGCATTTCAACCCGGCGTCGTCTACGTTGAGTCATAGAGGTTCGGAGAATTTTCAAATTTGAGTAATTTAATTCACTGCTCCTAAAATGGTCTCTAAATACCATAAATCCCAGGTAAAACCCTTAATATTTTGGTTACATAAGATAAACCCATAGATCTCTAGTCTGGCCTTACAGACCCATGCAGAATACGGCGTTCCTTTTTGTGACGTAGACGGCGCCGGGTTAATAAGACTTACGGAAAGTATCTGGTGTCAGCTTGACACTCGTATCCCAACAACCAATTCCATTTCTATTAACTTGCGTAAAGTAATCAATTCCAGTCTCGGTATCTATGACGGATGATGGACCCTGCGTCTTTTCACCTTTAATACCAGCTACTTCAAAGTCATAATAATTATTCCTTGACGTAGCCATTGTTTCATTTCTCAATATTATCGTCGAAACTTCAAATTCCGTGATGCCCGACATTGCGTGAAAATACAACGTCTTATAGCCAAGAGGTTGTTGCTTTCCGCTCAAAGATAGTCCAAAGATTCCGTCGGTCCATTGGAAATTAATACCATTCACGTTGTAATCACCTATACGTTAATTAATTATCAAACAATTTATCTTCATTGTATAACACGTGTAGCAAGAAACAATATTAATTAAATACCCACCTTGGAGAGGATCAAAGTAAAAGTAATTATGATTTACTCGCCAGGAGTCATTCTCGGCCCAGCTGTAAACTACAAGTCCGTACCCACCCAGATCAGAGATATAAGCGTATGCGTTATCACAGGAATCAGCCTCGACGTCGACTACCATATCAGCGAAGAATGATTCGGCTTTCTGATCCGAATCTTTCAACGGATATCTTCGTATTATCTGTTGGATAAAACGTGATTTTACGTTGTCAAGTTTAATTAAGTACATAAGAGCGATACGTTTTATATCTGTCAATTTAAAAGTGATTACCTTATCAGTCGTCAAATCGATTACTATAAGAGTAGGCGACACCACTACGTTAGTATCTCCTACAATGTCATCGATCCCGGTATCAAGACCCCAAAGTCGATCACATTTGTCGACTCTAACGCGAAATATACTGACTATACCGTCCGATGACGATGAGTGGATGTCATTTGTGTCCCAGTCAGGATAAGGCGTCAGGGCAGGTGACATTTCTGATAATATATTAAACATTGAATATTAGTTAAATAAACAAATAAATTTGTTTAATATTCTCTAATGTAATTCAACCTACCAATATCTTCAGTCTGACTCAAGTCAATGTAATTCAAATTAGCCGGCACTCCTTTCTTCCATCTTGGTACCGTAACGAATAACTTGTTTCTCCAAATATTCAAACCAACCGGGACATTGTTCTTCTGTATGTAATCGCCGGATGCTGTGTACTCCTGACGAATTGAGTCATTTGGGAAATTGAAGTCAATCTCTTTCCAGGAATACACGGTTTTGAAGGAGTGACAGTTGACAGTTGCTGTCAAACCCAGTAGTGTCAAAAATACGCTCGTTCCGACTGACACTACAAGCAAAGCAAATACGGTATTTAGATTCTTTGAATTCTTCTTATCAATTCCAGACTCAATTTTTTTCGGTTCGACATCCTTAAATTTTTGTAGGCTCAACGTAACGTTACTTTACATTTCTTTCTAAATGTTAAATCCGCTCAAGTGTACAGAGAGGAGAGTATCAAGGTCTGTTGAGACCCAGAATTAAACGTTGGCACTTATTGTCGTGGTTGCAGATTCGAGAAATCTCTTAGGACGTAGAACAAGGACGTCTTTGTGAATTTGCAATTGAAAATGAATACGAGGTAAATTGAGTTTTCATGGAGCGAGCGACTGTCGTACACAAAATTAAACCTTGAAAGCCATTTTCATTGGTTCCGGTATCGACGACGTTGATTGTCCTTTTATATGCTATACTTTGACTATTTTATGGGTGATTGTATATAATCTTTTATATATATATCATACGCACTGTACTTTATACTGAACTTAGTGTATTGTAAGTTAATTAGGATATTCTTTTAAAAACAATATTCTAATGATTTCCTGTGATCTAGTTGATCATTGAATCATATTGATTTAACCTCGTTTAATATTTGAAGGACCGTTATTTCCGTTTCTTTTCTTTTTTATGTACTTGGATCGTAGCCTTAAAGTTATCGGTGTTTAATCATGTGGCAGAATAAGCCCAGGGGCTTGTGGCGGATCTCTTGCGCAGTATCTGCACCTATACTGGTTTGTATTGACTGTGGGAACAGAGCGGAGATCATTGTCCTTTCATACGGTCCTTCGTTCCGATATGGTAGATTTAACTATACATATACAGAGTGTATCAGCTAAGATGCACGTTTCAGATTTGCGCTGAAACGGTGCACAATTTCAAAAATCTTATGTAATGATTATTTATTATTGTTCGTTTAACTTCGTTCACAGATACAGAAATGCAATTAGGGAATTTAGAAAAATAAAGTTTCTGCATGTTATTCGAATTTGAGATATTAGTGCGAAATACTGTGCAGAATACTGCATTAATTATGAATAGTTGATGTTAAAAAAATTTCTTGAGAGATTATTATTTCATATGATAATTATATTATTTTTAAGTAAAACTTCGAGCTATTGATTTTACGATATTTATTATGGTTGCTGTGAAAATTATTTTTCAAAATTTTTTTATACCTAAAACAGCTTGTACCTCGCGGAAATCATTATTAACATTAGTGAATACTAGTTTCAGTAATTTCGTATGACTTTAACACACGTTCTTATGCTGTATAAAAGTCACGTGTAAAGTGACAGGAGAAATCGACTGTCGCCCAACGTAGTTTCATCTTTTGGTTAAGTTCCAGAAAACTTTCGAAAAATCATAGACCAAATTTAACATGTGGAAATCAAGTTCACGCATTCGTAGTACCTTCTTCCACGGTCACCATGTACAATCACGTGAATTTTAATTCCCCACAGTATATATTGCATCAATATTGTAAATATATTACTTTGCAAGATCAATAATATTGCAGAGTAATAGTTTTACAATATTGATGCCGCAGAAACCTAGTGACGTCATTGGTAATTCTCAAAAAAAATTCGAAATATATTCAGCATTTCGAATATTTTCCAAGCAAATGTTCTAACGAGGTTACTGGAATATTAAGGAGTTATATTTATACGGGCACGTTTTGAAATTCTCTACCATTATTACATATATCTTTGCGTCCCTTTTATTATCATACAATTGAGTTGTATACAGTGAATTTCAAAACGTATCCTCATTTTTTGCTTTTCCTCTTTTCCTCTTCCTGGTTACACTCTGTGTCACCAGACCCTCAATTTACCTCGTTTTAACTACCGTAGTCTATTCTAAAACCAATTGGACGTAACTTCCGAAATATGACTGTATTATAATAGTGAATTACAAAAATAGCCAAAAATTACACTGCGATATATCCAATAAATACTACCAACATTTTATGCAATATTGCAATACAATTTACCGACTATATGTAAGAAATATTATGTATAATATACAGCAATAGAAGATTTATGAAATAATTCTAAAGCATTGCAATGGCAATTCAAGATTTCAAGCTTTGTGCCATGTTGCAGTAAGCTTATATTCTGTATGGGAATAAAGAGTAAACCGTAAAACCGGTTACACCTAACACGTATTCTTAATCACCGAAGCAACGTCTTTGTAAGATCATTCAAAAACTTTAGACGGTAAGAAAATGATGATTCGGTAATATCAAAAGTCATTTTAAAAAAGTTTACGCAAATATATATCCCACGTGAAAATATTATTTATCATAAATATTGTACTGGTGTGCAAAATAACATGACAGAGAATACTTACTGGTTCGTGCTGGGGAACCGGCCTTCTGGTGAACGGTGCGACTCGGAATGACGCTATAGTTCTCCAAGCTACATTTATACCCGGTTAACTTTAACTCCTGTTACCGAGAGTGTGTTAGTAACACTTATGTAGTATGGTCAACGACGCATGTCAAGTATTTTGTCCATTTTTTTGCATATATATTTTTTGAGAATATATTATATATACTTGTATTTGACATTAGTCCTTGGTCCTGAAATCATGTAATTTTCAGAAAATGTGTTTTTGATGTGAAACATCTAATGGCGCGTTTCGCAGGCGACAGAATGTAAAACGCCGTATTTTCAGGCTAGCACTGAAATATAGGTATACTGGAATGCGTACGCTGTAATCCTGCGGCAACCAGGGTTACCTCGCTATCACAACATTATTTTTAACAATTGATGTTTCACATGTACCAGGCGTCCGGCGATGGGTCATTGTTTTTAGTTTATATTTAGTTTTCTTTAGTTTAATATTTAATACTTTAGGCAAGTAATAATGGTGCATGATTGTGTTGTTGGTATTAGGTACTTGTAAATCGGCTAATTTATATTAATAATTTATTTTTAATAAATTGCCGTATCAAGTTGATCTATTAAAAATTACAATTTATATATCTGTAAAACTCTAAACTCGTAGAATATATTATTGCGATTAACCAGTTAACACCGAAGCTAACATCAGTATGTGTTCATTTTGATTATATGGTAAAGTTCTTTATGTTCCAAACGATATTTCTCGATAAAACTGAATGTATAGGGATTCTTGGTGTCACTGATTACAAATTTGAGGTAAAAAATATGATATTTAAAATAGTTGACTCAATATAGTGAATGTATTGCATGAGTAATTCCTTTTTTTGTGATTAACATTTTTATAATCATTTCAATTGTTATCAATTCGAAAACATCTTTTTTTTCAAAATAATAATATTCTAGAGATTCTTATGAATTTTCAGTATTCATAAAATATACATTTTCCATGTTTTTCTGGAAATCTAATTGTTAAGTATAATAAAACTTACGTAGTGAAAAGAAAATTCTGTAAATAAAATTATTATTACAAAACCCCCATATACCAAGTTTCATCAAGAAATTTCGTATTGAACATAGGAAGTTTCATAATCAAAGTGGACACATATTGATGTCCACTTTGGCATTTAGAGGCTAATGTTTTTTGTTTCTTGTATGATTTGCAAACGAAAGTATGCTTTACTACGAGGCTTATCAATGTTACCATAAGATGCTTAGTACTTTTACAATTAAATATAGTAGGAAATTTCATATGTTGAAAATTACTTTTGAATCCTTTTAATAATAAATTTACCCCTCGATTAACAGTAATAACTTTTTTTAGTGACTTCTAATTTTATCATTATCACATATGCTAATTCAATCGACTTCGGTACACCCGTCCCTCCATTTACGCACAGTATTCATTCCACGAGGATTCGTTTTACGCGAATGAAAATTGCGTAGAGTCGTTCAGTACAAAAGAGAACAAAATATCGAGAAGAGAAGCTGATATAAGTTTTAGAAATCGTTGAATAATCATAACCAACTTGTAGGAATCAAATGTTATACTTGTTATGTACTATTAAAAATACATGAAAAATATATTTTCTGGCTGCGTAAATTTAGATCGCGTAAACTGATAATACATTTAAAAAATAACACGTGAAAAGAGACTCGCGTAAAAAATGTGTCGCGTAAATGTAGGTACGGGTGTACCAGGTTATTGTTCAATGTATTCATTTCCGTTTGAATTGACAATAGGCATAATGGCAGATTACACAACGCTGACAGCTTTGTTCTAACTTGAAAAGAGTCAGGTCATATTATCAATGGGCATCAATGCGGTAAGTTTTTTCAGCAACAATTTAATAAAAATATTTCATTCTTTGTTTTGTCTCTCTAATTTCCATTCATTATCGTGATTATTAATTTTCTTATTTAATTTCATTCTCTGTAACCGATAATTGGCAATGAACGATTATCGAAGAATTCTCGGAAGTGCAATTGTATCCCATTGTTACATCGCAGCATGCTATTAGCGATATTTACTATACAATTTATTGTCGTCATCGTGTAGGCTTGATTAATATGAAATTATAAAAATCTCTATATAAGTGTATCGTATAAAAATTAATCTGTTGCCAATAACAGATAAAATAGTGTCATCGGAGACATTAAAAGTCATTGACCATGAAGACTGACAAAATTCACTGACAAGAGAATATCATCAAAATTTCAGGATATGTTAATCAGAATACAGTTAATTCTAAATAAAGATACAGCGTTGATTTTTCGTTTTATAAAACAAGACATCTATTTACATAAAACATTGACGTTGCACATAACATAAACATAAACGTGTGCACGTATTACAATGGCAGCAATATTCAATAAGTATTATGATTCCCTATTTTATAAAATTTTTACTTAGATCTAATTTATGCATATAATTCATTATGGCGCTGGAAAAATTTCCACAAATTGCCGTACACGTTTCTTCTCATCTTTTTTTTTCAATTTTTTTTTGTCTTATTCTACTTACAAAGTGTTATCCAATACGTCTGCGCAAGTCATGTATAAGTCTGTACAGGCGCTGTATATAACTGATACAAATATTTGTGTACAGCGATTCGGTCTTAATATCGTCAGGCTTATGTGATGTAATAAATAATAATGCGGAATGATCGCAGTAATTTCTAACTATTAATTCATTTTGGTTCTCTGATCAGTTCTCAAAATTATACTCTCCTGGTGGTTTTTTTTTTATAAGCACTAAATCTATCATCCGTTTATTTTTATTCAGAGCACGGCTTCCGCCTCTGCTTCTTTCTGTTTTTTGGACTTCTTTTCCTTCTTTCCGAAATCTTCACCGTCCTGAAGAGTTTCTGGTAACGTGCATCCTGTCGTTTCCGGTAAAAAGAAACACAGAGCTGCGCCGATCAATGGAAGAGTTCCAAAAACTATAGGTGGTAGCCATCCTTTGATCAAGCCCTAATAAAATTTGGAAATATTAGTATCTTCAAGAAAGTTTATCATTTTGTAAAAAAAAAGAAAGAAAAAACGTTTATTCTACATTTCTTTCTTACCAAAGACACTACGAATGGTGCTACCATGGAACCTATTCTGGCGCACATACTGCTTGTCCCAACTCCAATATTCCTTACAACAGTTGGGAATAATTCTCCAGAGAATAGATAAACTGTGGTAAATGATACGGACATTCCCACTATACCAAAACAGGCTAATAGTAGCCTTAGCCATGCAGTTTCTGAAAGGCACAAAAATTTGAGTATGAAAAATTGCTAGTTTCATTTGATTTTGACTAATGCAGTGATTTGATGTATCTCTTGGTAAATACCTTTTGAAACCATCATTAGTAAGAGACTAGCAATGCCTGCTGTGGTATTACTAGAGATTAATGTAATTTTTCTTCCTAGTGTACTCATGGCCCACCAAGAAACAAAATTACCAGGTATCTGAATAGCACCGGAAACGGCAAAGTTCAAAAAAATGTCTCCCCCTACTTGACCTATGTACTGAGTCATACCAAACAGACCCATTCCGCATACAACCCAATTGAAGAATATTGCTAGAGATTTCATCCTCATGTTAGGCGTCCTAAAGAGATCCAGGAAAGAAGCTTTGTGATCGGAGGCCGTGCGTTTGGAGTTCTGAAAGAAATTCAAGAAAATAACGTATCGTTATGAAAATTCTTGATTATTAAGAATCAAGAACGCTATTAACCCTTTGAGGACGCGTATCTACGGACAATTGCCCAAATCTTTTTTTCCGTTCTGTACGCGTGAACTTTGCACTGTCTGTTAATTTGATCTTTTTTTCGAAGGAAGTAGATTGTTCTCAGTTCGCGAGTCTGATCACCTCAAATCACTCGGTCCAGGTGGACGCTCGAGCGTCTGGAAGTTCCGTCCAGAAAGGGTTTAAAATACTTGTACAATATCACACGTAGTATTACCTGATGAAGACAGTGCTTCCTGACCATGTCAGGAATGTCTTTGCTTTTAACTTTATTTACGTTGGCAGCCTCTTGCAAAATCTTGCAAGCTGCTCTTTGTTTTCCTACAGCTATCAGCCACCTGGGTGACTCCGGCACAACCCACCAGTACCCAAGAAGCAGTATGGACGGTATGGTAATGGCTAATTGAAGATGCTGCCAATGACGGAACCAGAAAGAAAGGCCTGACAGTGTCATATGACCTAAACTGTATGGAATCTGGTATAAAACCGTGATGGCCGCACGCCACTTGCTGCCAACGATTTCCATACCTATAAATTTCAACGATTACATATTAAAACTTAATTTAATGATAAACGATTGACTCAGTATCAATGACATATTAAAATCTCTCAAACTCACAGATGACGTAACTGGTGACCATTGTTCCACCCGTAGCCATTGCACTGAGTAACTTCAGTATCAACAGAGCTGGAAACCATGGAACAATAGCACAGCCTATTCCAGAAACAATCTGTAGAACCACAGATATCATCAATGGAATTTTTCTTCCATATCTGCAATTCAAAAAAAAAACAATCTTTATCGTCTTGGCACAGTCTACCGAGTCAAGTACAAAATTGTCAAATATCTTACCTGTCAGCCAAGCTGCCAAAGAAAATATTTCCAAGTAAAACTCCAAACATTAATATAGACTGTTGGATATTTGCATAATGTGACCTGTGGCACACTAGACTCCACTGCGAACAATAAAAGAAAGAGGTATCGTTTAATAACAATTGATCCATCCAACTTATAATTCAAGCATATTCAATTACGTTAATAATTATTTATTATTTTACCTGAGATATTATTGTTTCCTTAAATATACTTCTGTCAAATTCCCATTCGGTACACTCTGTCTGAGTACCGTTGAAATTAACCAAACACTGATCTTTCGTATCAGAGTGCGAAGGGGCAGTGCAATTAAAACTCTGCGGTGGCGCCATAAAGACAATGGCCAATTGATGCCAAGCTACGGGAAACTTTACCAGTGAAATAGCAACACACACTATCAGTTGCCATCTGCCAAAGTTTCCCATAGCCTCTTGAACCGCATCGACCTCTTCATGTTCGGGAGCTTCGACGTCTTTTTCGTTTGCGACATTTTTCCCACTTTTCTCCTTCTCGTTCACGTCTCCTGTAATTAGTAATGACGACATGAATCTTCGGATTATTTTCAGTATAAACTTTCTTGTTACATTCTTCTGCATGCTATAAAAAATTGACCGGTTTTTCAGTTCCCGTCCGACCAATGTGCCTAGAGGTATTACGAGCAACAGAAGTTAAAATTTTCTTGTACTTTTATTTTCTTTGCGATTTCGATTTTCCTGGCAGAAGACTCTATATCTTGTCTTACCGTGAAACATTTATAGCGGCGCGTGTAAAACCTGTTTAAATAAATGTCCCTTTCGTATTACATTGTTTCGCTTAGACACTTATATGTAATGCATAGAGTGCTATGCACTAATGTCTAGGTACATTTTCTACTCCACTTTTCATTTCGTTGAATATTGATTGTCAACTAGCTGATATTTTGACACGTCTGTCTGCAGAAAAAAATGGTCTATTATCATACATCAGTATGCGACGTTACGCTGTTCGTTCACAACGTCAATGCTAATCTTAACTGTAACCCGTTTTTGCATTAAGAATTGTCATCGTCATGTATAATTATAAAAGTTTAGTCAAGATTTATTTGGAATGAAATTTTTACTCACAGTCAATGCAAAATTATGCGTATTAATTAAAATCGTATAATTGCTACTAACCACCATTACTATTGAATCTCCATATCATTCAATTTTCAATCAATACAATATACAGGGTGGGACATTTATAGTGATTTAAAATGGGAAGGAGAATGAGCGAGAAGAAACACTAGATAGTAAATCTCAGCTGATGTAAAAAACGAATATTATTTTTTACTTTTAAAATATCTTATCACCTGCAAATTTTGGGTTATTAGCGTACTTGTATTTTTCGACTCTTTTGATTTCCGAAAGAAAAATTTCATCGTCCCATTACAAAAAATGAAAGTAGACCTTCGAATTACCTGCACTCAGGAAGGAATTCAATAACGGAATCTTTCGTCCTCCTTGAAACCCTACGAATTCTGTCTGAAAGATTTTTTTATATATTGCCTCGTTTTCGAAAAAATCGACTTGGTCACTATAAATGCCCCAACCTGTATATGTCTGTTTGTTTCCTGTTTTTCAATTTTTAATAATCTTCCATTCCAAGAAGTACGATTATTAATCGTCTAGACTTCATTTTCATTAGACCAAGGCCTTTTATCCATACCCACTCAAAAGACAACAAGTCAATACATATAACGCACAAAGTCCTTGATAGCTGCCAGTCCAGTCATCATAAATTATAGTGGTTATGTTTAAAAGGTCTTTTCTGAAGTTTATTGGCATGTACCGAGGATGAATCGAGCCGCCAATGTGAATTGATATACGTGACCTCTTATCGAGTTAATCGACCAATTAGTCCTAGAAAAAAGTCATAGAGATCTTA
Organism: Calameuta pallipes; assembly: GCA_030142375.1. Lineage (NCBI taxonomy): Eukaryota > Metazoa > Arthropoda > Insecta > Hymenoptera > Cephidae > Calameuta > Calameuta pallipes. Next base: position 776,602 of record JARQSW010000763.1, on the reverse strand, counting down.
GACGAAGGTTAACCCAATCTAGCAATTAAAACGTACTAGTTAGATTGTTGAACTTCTTCATTCAATCATATGATAGGAGACGAGTGTTTCTTAATATGTCAAATAAATATATTTTTATCGAATGATTAAATGTAAATGTATTCGCTTAAGTCAGAGACGACTGATAAAATGTATCAGTTACGTACGATAATCAAGTTTTTTTTATAACTCATAAGATCTGATAGTATCAAAAATTGTGCGACCGTTAAAATTTTCTACTTTTATTTAGCCTCGATCAAAATCTGTAAAAAGCTAGCGATAGTCATGACATGACAAATTTATTACGATTACTATTTACAGTATTCTAGGGATAAAAATATCATTTATTAGCTCTGTGATTTCAAGTACATATATTAATATCAGGATCAAGTTTATATCAAAATTCGATAATCGAGATACAAAAGTTTTTTTTTCTCGTTGTGTACAATGAAGTCACAAGTGTAACAAGAGATGATCAGCGCTGTCGAAACAAGAATAGAAAACATCGCGCTGGCGCCACTTAAAAAAAAAATCGAAAAAACAGATGAAGAAGTGATATTATTGTTTTTTCAAGTTTTATACTGCATTGTTCGAAAATTAAACTTGACGCGAAAACAACTCGTAAATATATTTCATTGTGAGTTTAAACAATTTATCAAGACGTTTAAGAAGTAGAAGTAAAAAAAATATTCACAATATCATTCACAGACGTGAGGAAGAAAAAAAAGGTCAAATCCTTGACTAAATTCAAGAAAATCTAAAGAGTTATCGAGTTCAATCAATTTACTTAGATACACGTATAAACAGGTATGTCAGTCACTCGCATAGGCAAACTACATAAAAGACAATAAATATTAATGTAATACCCAGAAGAGTGTTTAAGACGTTTGATCTGTCAATCGCTATGGTGTATTATTAGCAACAGTCTTTCTTCAAAAAATTCAAATGTCCCGCCAAACTCACAATAGGAAACAATGTAAGTCGCTAAACAATCCATGAAATTAATTCAATCATTCATTCCATCTCCAGTGTACAGAAGAAGCACAATTCCTAAAGGAATATGACACGTCATATTGGCAGTCATGTATTTGCTGGATATTCGTTAATTGGATTGCGAAAGATACATAAGATGCGATTGAATTGCTTTGTGTTCAATTAATCTGTTTACTATCGTAATCTTACTCTTGGATAGCTCGACTGGATTCCCCACCAGTACAAGAGGAGTGTCCCTGACGTCAGAGGCCTTCGAGCATTCCCTTGCGCAACAAGTGGGTGTGCGTGAAAGCGAACGTTACCATTGGAGGAAAGTGCAAAACGTCACAGGGGCGTAGCAACACGACGCAAAAAGACCGACGCCACTTTTTGATACGGCGCGAATTCTCGGGAAATAAATTCCGCCACGAGGGTATTGTAACTGTCTGCTTGATAATTACATGTCTCTCTTTCTCTCTTTCTCTTTTTCTCTCCTTATCTCTCTCTCTCCCCTCTCTTGTTTATCTGTGAACTTTGTACGCATGCGTTGGCCTTGTGATCTTTGAACTTACGATAGACGTATATGTGTACTGTGCACCGAAGTGAAAAGTGCACTCATCGCTTTCGACGTTACTGAATGTTTTTCGGTAGTTCAAAACATTAAATTCTAAAGTCACTGTTCACAGTCTGCGCTTGGGACGAAGCAGATGCGCACCGTCTTAACACAAAGTATATTACAACTTAAGATCATGCTGTTTAAGATAAAGAACTGACTACAAATGCAGGCTTAAAAGTGCAATTTACTTGAAGCAATCGATACAAGCGTACATTTATACGAATGCAGCGCCGTAACGGTTAGATTTTTAACTAGGGCAATAATCGTCGATGGTATCTCAAAATAATTCCAGTTACGTTAATTGACAAATATCTAAAAGAAATTGTAACGCCAAAGATATCTTTAATATGACAAAATGTTGCTTAGATATTGCATCAGAAAAATATCTCACGCATGAAACACTAGTGCTCAATAGCATAACTCTCCTGTATGGTAATTCAAAAAAATGTTTTGACTCAAAGCCAATCCATAAAAGATTTTCTTGATTAGTCAATGTCAACATGATAAAAATATTAGTTCAAATGTTTATCGAATATCCACCACTACTACACTAGCAGATTATCTCATCCCTTGTAAACTAAAGTATAGCCTATGTCCAACTGGCCTATGATAATTATTTATATAATATTCTTAGACCGTTCGTAGGGCGACTTAATCCGCTCACTGCTCTACCTTGGTCGACCTCGTAAAAAGTGCACTGAGAAACTTTCGTTAAACCTTCGAGAAATCAACCTTCGACGTTCAATGACGCTGATTGCGATTCCTTTTGAAGAAATACAAAAGGTCAGCGCAGAGTCGATCTGTAAATAGCGTACGCGTCTCGCGGTACATTCTGTGAATGTCTCTGACGTGTAGCCTTGCGCTGTAACATTCGACGCTGGTATGATTCATGATTTTTGACGAGATTCAAGATTTTTGAATGAACAAACGAACGAGAGAACGACCTTTTGAAACAATGGCGCGTACGGAACAATGAATCAAAAATATATATATATATACATGACAACATACCATATCCGTTGATTTGCGTTTCCTTCATATCACTGCCCCTGCGACTCAGGTATTTTCGATTCTTTTTGCGGCGTCTGTTTTCGTCCACGAAGAACAAGGCTTCTCAGTCAAGTCATACAAATGCGCTTTCTGCAACATAGCAAATGTTTCTCTATGTAAGAATGACGACGAAGGTCGCGAAGCGTGAACGTACAGATGAAGAAAAAAAAATAATAATTGCATCTCTCGATGAGTAATATTAAAAGCATACGTGAAGAGTTGTCTTGAAAAATTGATATGCTTATTCGCGAGGACACTCGCGAATTTATTTTCGCGACAGTGTACTAATATTTTATCACGTTTGTCAGTTAATTTAAAAGAAATATTTTCATGTCACTTATCTGACTGTAATATATTTATCGGTACTTGTAACACGTGCTTTTCACTTTGTTACTGATAAATTGTTTCCTCGCTATTATTTGCTCGTAGTTTCTATTACGGCTACATCGTACCGCGTGCAACGTGTGTATAAGCTGGGAAAAGTGCTCGAGCGATTTTGCACTCTATGCCGATTCGCGATCTGGTACAGTTTAGTACGATATTTATAGACGTTAACGAACTGTTTATCGTAAGTAACGATAGAAAAGCTCCTCTTGACAATATGACTAATCTTGATGATCGAAGTGAAGAACAAAATTTCATCGATCAATAATTCGCTCGAAATATTTTCTCGCACTTGTATTCAACAGCCAATTGATTACATTAAGTCGCACTTGTGTCCTTACGTATCGCGTCTTGCGGACGCAATCTTCCATCATTTGCACGTGTGTCTACGATAAAGATCAATCCGCCAATATCATTTTAATCCAGATTAAACACGTTGCTTATACTTAGATAAGATAACGATTCTTGATATCCTTATCTAGTCTGGACGCTTCCTGCATCAACATCAGTACAATTTATGAATTTTAGAAAAAAAAAAATCATTTCAAATTTCTCGCCGTTACGTTTTCCTTAAGGAAAATATCATGTGACTGTTACTGATTCATTTTAAAATGATTATTTTTTTTCTCTTTCCCTCGTTTACCTTTTTTTAAGGATCGATCATACTGCCACAAGTTGCCTAGCAAATAAGATTATAGTATTGGTATGCATACGGTTGGTTGATCAGCGTGCACCAGTTTCGCATTTGATGCTCCTATCAAGTTCATTTAGCTTATCGGTGAGAAATTGATTTAGGTGCAGTAATTCACATATGCGAAATTGGACAATATCAATCGTTTTATCAGTTTATTTTTTAGACGTGTTTGAAGTAGACAGATAGCACCCCAGATAGACTTGTATGATTAAACACAACGTTCGGCAAGACAGTCTTATGAGTGCTCACGAGACAGTGATATTTGCTAAATTATATGATGGCTTAAAATTGGGACTTTAATCGTCAATGCTGATTACGTGTGATGCTTCATTCAGCGTACTAAAAAAAATAGATAAATATCTAATTTATGCTCTACCAAAATATACGATAGGTATGGTTGACGTTTGACTCATAGAACGATGAAAAATAATTTTTTTTATATATCACATATGAACCAAATGTGACGTATCGATAAGAATTATTTAACGTGTCGAAGAAAGATATAGAAGAAATCTGAACTTGTTCATTCTTTAGCAGGACCAGTTGAACCGGATGAGTCTACTTTTTAATAAGCGCACAAAGAAATTCTAATATACAATATAAGGATAAAGAATCATATAATGACTTAAGTAGATAGACATGCTTCTTTGTAGAAACAATTAACAATAATTCGATGATAATACGTAAATGGATACGAAGGATGCCAATTCAGCTGGTTCTTAATAGATACGAAGAATTTCCAGTTCGCCTATAAATTCAGGCTGGTGTGTAGAAGTACATCGATTTAACGATTAAAACGAAATTCATATGTTAACAAAAAATATTGTTTTTAACTCTCGAGGTATATGCTAAGATACTCTCTTTATTTAAATCTATCTTACCGCTTGTTATTGACCTAGTGAACGATCGCAGTTCTTAATTCTTTATATTTTAATCATTAACTAAGACACTCTCTTTATTTAAATCTATCTTACCGCTTGTTATTGACCTAGTGAAGGATCGTTATAAATATAGAAAAATAATAAATGCCAATGGGTTACATTGAGACAGACCTTATAGTGCAACATCCCAGCCTGCCTGCTTATTATCCACGTAATTACCGTTATCACACACGCGGCTTATTACTTCTAAATACAGCCAGACAATTACCTGCTGGCGTCTACAACCAATTACAAAAGGCAGTTCAGTCCAATTTTTCCAGACGACGAAACATTAACGTTCCTTTTGATTTTCTCACATTCTCTTATTTTGTAAATCGCACTAATTTCATGCCATTAGCTACTAACTTGTATGAACTAGATATTTAATATCGATATCCAGTTGTTGATTGTTATTTTACGTCTATCCGAAAAAGTCATTAGTTTATTAATTAATTTTTTATCTAATGGGACTTTTGAGGATAACAATTTCTAAATTCGTCGTAACAAAAATTATTTTACGCAATGTAGCCGTACGAGGCCATTTCTAAAAGCAGCGCGGAAGCGATGGTAGTTCAAAGTTATTTTAACGCAATTGTTATTATTATTTATTAATTTATATATAAATATCTATGTATTATTTAACTCTGAGTACATTTTAGTGTATTTCATAACGATTAAACTATTTTTTTTTTTACGTAAAAAATCATTTCTTCCCGACATGCATTACTCGTTCACATTTAATTATCAGGTCCACGAAACTTTACACTATCCTTTCAATAGGTATATTGTTGCAAGTAAAACGGCCTTGACTCGTGACCGATATGCCTTGCCGGACTTCTCGACTTTCGGTCGTTTCACGTTCGCCATGCATCTCAAGCGTCGACTCAGCAATTGCTGTTGTCATATAAATCGTTGCTGTAGCTAATTTTCCAAGAATTTCCAGTCTCTGCTAGATACTTAATTTTTTTGACGTCATCGATGCACACACAATATCAATTACAGCAGCGAAGTTAAATTTTCATAAAGAAATCGTTTAATTGCGCGATTATGTTTTTGCAGCTGTCAAAACTTTTATGAAAATTAAATGTACGTCTTTTTATTTGGTCACGGTTAATTTATATTGAGAATTAATTTGTGATAGGATAAATTTATGATATAATGAATTTATGATAATGACGAATTGCGCAATTATTCTAGGAGTGTCCATTATCCAACCTTTTGCTTGGATGATAATTTAAATGATTTATGATTTTATCGTCATATTTATTACAATGGTTGGCAGCCTTGAACCCTACGCGAAAATTGTGCGTTGAAACAGACAAATAGTAAGATCATTTTTACTGATAGATTTTGATAGCGTGGTAAATCATCGAGTTACGTACGTACTCATAGAACAGATTTGATCATCTGCGCTGCCAGTTTACGCATATGTGGGATATACATATGTAAGTTGTTTATGATCACGTGGGCGACGACTCCACGTGCTAAAGCATTTCCTTGAAATTAACGCCGGTCGCAAGGCGCTTTGATACGTCATTTCTTTATTATTAGTCTCATTCGCGACTATACTTTATTAGAGTAGTGAGACCGCCAATTTTTTTATTTATTTGAAAGCTGTAAAATATATTTCTGACTTCAACGTTTTGCGTTATATATTTGCACATGTTATACGTAGAAATGCTTGTTTGCACATGTGGCGTACCTTACGTTAAGATTTAAAAGGAATTTTGAAATGAATTCTTCAGGTGAAAATTAAACACGTGAGCCTTGATTATATTATAATGACTAATGGAACACCTTTTCACGTTTATGAAAGATCATTGAGTTTGGTATGTTAACCTTTGATGGATAACATCTCTTTGTCTGGCCGCCTTTTTTCTTTAATAACTTCGATACTAATTGACGTAGAGCATTTTTTTTAAATGAAAGCTTGTGCGATTCTCCATTAAACGAAACCCGATTCAATTGGGTATGATTATTTTGAGGTTCGGATATGAACGTTTGAAAAAACGTTTTTTTTATGTCGAAATTCAATATCTCTCTTTCTGATTGACGAAAAAATAAAATAAAAAACCATTTTAAAGCTGAAACTTAGCATTATAACACTACGTTATTCGTTTTTTGATTCTTATAAAAAAACCATAATTATTTTAAATTTGACGGTGCGAAAAGGGAAATTCGGAGATATTTTTAATGAATAAAATTACATGTTTTATATTTTATTGTAGAAAATACTTAAATTTATAACAAAATCAAATCTGTTGCATTATTTTAGAACTTTTTCGTGATGACATAAATAAATTAATATTACACCTTTAAAATGAAATATGTGCACTTGCTGCATTTATATTTTTTTGCAACACAATAATTCAATTTTTTTTTCAAAGAATCTTCTGGTATACCGAAAAAGGTACACGGGGCACTTCTTACCCAAAGGTCTTTAATAAATACGCTCATAGCACTAATCCCACTGAATAACTGACACTGCCAGCTGTCTATCTTTTTTAAAGGGTTCAAACAAAATTATGGTTCAATCGAGAATCGATTCTAGAGTCTCTTTATACTTGATTCTCTATCCGCCCGAACTTTGAGTCTGGCACTGGATGTCCATTGTATTCGTCAGGGGTTAATAATCTTTTAATTATACAAACGCCCAAGCCAATATAAACATAGATTTATAACTCAAATCAAAATGCACATTATAGATATATCAGCAAAGCGTATACAGCTGCTCATGATCATACTAGTATTTTAATATGTATTAGTTTGGCAAGTGAAGCCCGGAAAAGTGAAGGAAATCAACCAGCCAAAAATACTGTTGCATGAAAATTAAATTCGTGTCTTACCTAAAGTTTTGAGGAATCTTGCGAGCCAACGAACTACGCCCAACTTCTCTTTCGTAACTTCCTCCACTCGTGCTAGTACGATTTGGCCAATTGAAAAATGTGAAGCACTTCTTGTATTTCAAATTGATCTTCTCAATGTGATACGGTATGACGGAATATAATAAGAAAATATGATAAAATTCTTTTTTATACCGATAATCAAAATCCGTGAAATTTTTTTATCTTATTTGACATACGATATCTCAATTATCATAAAGTTTAAAAACCCCAATGATTGTCAAACCTGTATCTTGATCTGTGTATTATTTTAATTGACAGCTTTTTAGAAAATTAACTTTCAAAGTGCACTTTTGATGCTCTCTTTTTTTTTTCTTTTAAATCCAAAATTTCACTAGGTCAAAATTCAATTTCTATTAAAAGTTTTATGAAATTTTTGTCAAATTTATTTATTCCTTTTTTTTTCTATCAATTTCTCACTACTTCTAGTTTAGCTTTCTCTCATTAGACGTCCCGCCTTTTATTTCCTTAAGCAATTCTTGAAACACAAGTAGTTGAGACGTTCTGCTCGCGTTTGTTGGCGCGAGCGTAGCTCGTTTGAAACTGGCGTCGCTGGCCGTTTAGCACGTCAACATAAACCTCGTATTGTGGTGCGTTCTCCACGGCATCATGCCACGCGCTTAAGTGGATACCAGTGGTGGTGGAAAAGTTAGTTTAGGAATATGCTAAAGGAAAAAGACCTTACGCAACGATTATGCTGACCAATTGATATCAAACGGCTGATAAAATATCAAATGATAAACATTGAATTATAATATATACGATTTCTTAAGATTTTACATGACACCAAGAATTCGAATCACACGCTTCATATATTTGGCAGATGGATCGCTTCTACTTAACTGATTACAGATAAGCGATTTTTTACGATAAATTTAACAGAATTTTACACTAATCCCAGGCATTCCGTACTGCCTCGCGAAATGGGCGTGTCGAGTTCAATTAAAATAAACAGTCATGGGTGACAACATATGAATTCTAGATTGACCTACAGGTAGCGTGGTTCACCATTGAAAAGTATGTATCTGGTACTAATGTGATATTAATGTGAAATTATGACATTGATCGCGTATGTTAAATCTAGCTAGATTAACCCTGGAACTGTATACCGTTCCAGGGTATAACGAATGTATAAAGTTTCATTGTGTAATGAGTATGTTAATAAGTATATACGCTAGGATCAATTATATCAGAGTGATTCTTTTACCTCTTTTTACTCTTGCATTAGTAAACCGTCAGGGTCTGTATTCCACTGGACAAAATTTATGGGTGTCCTACCTATTTGGAGCGCATCAATGATGCATCTGATAAAAATTTGTTTTTAAAATATTTTCTCTTGATAAAATAACTTTTTTGAAAATACAAATATTGTTTATTCCTTAAAGTTGTCAATTTAAATGTGGGAAGATGCGTAAGACACAAATGATCCCGGTGTATCGTCTGCGTTACGGAATATTTAGTATATCGTTCTACGATTAAAATCGATACTTTTAGAAAATCCAAATTATTAGTAGATTAAAATAATGTAAACGTAAATAGTCAAAAGTATAAATTTGAAGTGAAATAGAAATGCATTTAATTGATCGATATTAGTGAGACACGCTGCATAAGATGAAATGAAAACTGTTACTATTATTCTAGAATTTCTACTACTTCCCAAAATCATAATCGGCATTGTTCTCGTGTGTATACGAGTTGTCTCGATACTTAACATACCGACAATTTTTTTTAAACGTATTTTTGACTTTAAAACAGTCAAATGACCGGTCGATGGTACGTTTAGTGTTAATAAAACATAATTCACTTGTTTTTGACATTCACGACACAAAATCACGTTCAGACATTTCGCTTTGGCACTTTCAGATTAAGTCGGTTGTAAATCAGACGCTTCTTGATTAATTTCAGTTTACTTTTAATACAACAAAAAATATGCGAACTACGAAAAGAAAATATAAAAGCAAACAAATTGGCCCCTCAAGTCACATAATCACACACTGCAAACTTGCGATTGCAAAAATTATAAAGATGTGCCATTTTTAAAATCTAATTATCAAAATCTGCCTTTAAAGAAATTTCTCAAAAAATGCAAACCTAATCATCTAACAGTTCGTTCGTAGATTTTAGTGCAGTCGTATATGGTCGTGTGTTACTCGTGGTTTTATTTAAAAAAAAAATTTTTTAAGAATACAAAAGTATACATATACATATGTTTATGACGAATACACAGCGCGTTTACATGCGAGCAATAATTCATTCCTTTAAGTGGCTTAATTGTCGTCGGAAACATTCATTAATGGGGAACGCACTTCGTTTCTATAAAAGTCAAAACTTTCTGCTCCCACAATTTATATTAATGTAATGAAGTGTCATATGCAAATACGCATATGTGCATTAAGTAAATTTACGTATATACAGTTGTTCTCGCTCGAATTCTTAGAAGAATATGTCGCGTATCAAATTCCACGCGATGTTGCTGTATATCGAACATCTCGAAGAATCTGTATGAATATTTCTAGAAGGCTTCGTCATACATATATCATTTTATACGTTATTCTTCTCTGCAATAGCGATCATTCGATCTTCTGACAGTGACTAGACAATAAGTCACAGAGTCAGCGATGATAATTTCGCACAGCGAATTGTTGCCCCTTTGATTGGTTAATTGCGAGCAAAGACTTAACAAGTTTTAAAGTTTTGGGATCCTGCCGTTAAGGAGGATATGGTTTAACGTAATAGTTCCTAGATTACAGAATTAAACTAGGCCTCTTTGACCTCTCTTAAAGTATTTACAACGAGCTCAGCTACTTCGTGGAAGTTCATTGAAGACGTAATGAAATTGTTTAAGGGAGACAAAAGAGGGGAGCAAGCAGAGGGAATTGATTTATTACAAAAAAAAATGTCACAGGAAATATGATCGTGTCTTATACAATAGACTGTTGATCCTCTAGTGTTATGTATACATATAACCAGGTGATATATTATTTATCCAACTAATTATAATGAAAATTATATATATGCTGTAATTGGCTTGGGTGATCAGTATCATTGTGAGGGGCCATCTTCTTACGAGTTAGAAGGGAAATGAGTGCCCTGAGTACGACAGTGATGTCATACCCGCACTGTAGATATATATAATCGATGGATTATTTTTTTTTTTAAAGATCGAAATCAATCTAAGTACTCTAGTAAGGCCCACGTGTCACCGCATAAATAAGGATTGCATTGCTTGCGAACTGTCATAAATACGTACTGAACTCGTGTACTGACTATGTACGATACTCCGGGAATATTGTAATTGACTTGCTTGTAATGTATTTCAGTTATAGTTCAATTTAATTTTTTACCTTTTTCCCATCAAATAAAAATTTCATAATATTCCTGGAAGTAAGAATAATTTTACTTATTGATAAGCCGTATCGCCGTTGACCTTTAAATGAGATTAACATTCATATACTGTTCACGTACTGTATGAATACCACATCTATTACATTTGTACATGAACGGTTCAGGAGCACGCTCCAGATTCGTCAATTTTAAATCTTGTTTCGTAACAGCTCTTATCAGAATTTTTGGTTAAGGAATGGAATATTTTTAATCTCCGAAGATTACATATATCATACAACAGCAATTATAGATTCACTGGAATTATCATATGTAGTTGGATGCAAAGACATGGAAAGAGGATGGAATGAGATAAAATAAGGAGAAATCAAAAAAATATCTATGGAGAGAATGAACCCACAAGATACAGTGAATATAATTATAATAATACGAATTATCAAACTGATAAGACAAAATGTGAAGTCTACGAGGACCGAATGAGATTGAAGATAAGAAAATTAGATGAAGAGGATGAACCAATAAGAATTCCCGAATACAAGTATAATTGTAAGCATTAGCTAACGCATGACCTAGCATGCGGAATGAATAAACGAATCGTGAAACTTATATATGAGTTGAGAAAATTAACAAGTATATTTAATGACCCATGACTTGGTTCGTCTGGGGCAATTGTGATAGGACAGAGTCGATGATTTTATAATATACACATATGAACGTATGCGTGTGAGTTTTTGATAGGGACTGTGCAGTTCGTGTACTTATTTAACCTTTTTTTACACAATTTTTGAATAATGGAATCGAGTTGACTATTTAAAAATCAGAACGGGATATTCCATGGTGACTGATCATTCTACTTATAGGAATAATTTTACAAGCGTTACGTTATACATATATGATCTGGATGTAATGTGTATGACTGTTATGTATAACGATATCACGAATACAAAAGTTATTTATTCTTCTTTTTGGATTTATCACTGTTTATTACATTTATAAGATAACACGTCGGATGATTACATGATCGTAATTAGAGTATTAGTTATCCTCAAACTATACGAAGTAACCTCTCGCCTTCGACTAAGGCTCGTCCTAACTGTACGTGATTGAAATTTCATGTGTTTAAATATAGAATGAGTCCGCGATCACTGTTTACAAATATACACGCTGATAAGATTTGTTTTATATTTAACAAATTTAAGGCGCATGCGATTGGATTGTTAAGGTTATAGTGTTGTCTGTGATTTGAAAAATTGCTTATTTCCTTGGTTGATAACCGTTCAGAATTGTTATCATTGGCTACTTGTATACTCCAATGGAATTAAGAGTAAAGTACATGAAACGTATAGCATCTATAGTTTATTATGGCTTTTTCCGTTGGTAAAATTTCCTTCCATACTGGATGCAACGTGTAACGTGTACAGCTTACGCTTGGTGTATGAAAATGGTGCCAATTGAAAACCCTCTTATTGTATAGAAATCTTCTTTCTCTTATTCCTTTGTGACTTTATATCCCCGAGGGAATCAAGTGCCAGGTTCAAATATGTGGAGATAAATTGTATATACATATGTACTTTACCCGTCAACTCGAAGACGTTGAAAACAGCTGTTGAAATTTAATTTTCAATTCTGTATCGACTGTAGGTAAATGTATTCACGTGGCCATCAAATGTATTCATATTTTGCCCTGGCAAGTAGCGACATCTACCGTCTATAATACGAACTGAAGAAATTATGCCGCACTGATACCGCGAAATTTTCGTAATATTTCAGCAGATCAGTAAATTATTTATAACGCTCGACTAACTATAAGGTTCGATTCCACCATAATGATTTACCATTTATATTCAATTTATCTGTGCGATTAGCCTAAGTAAACTAAACATGTTCGTGTATTTTGTGCCTCGCTATTTGGATATGTACAATATATATCTATATACAGCATTTCAATGGTAGATAGCTGCAAAATTCAGCCCCGCGTGACAAAATATTCCATTGGATTTGGTTTATTTTACCTCTTGAGTCAACATCTATGGGGGTAAGATGTCTCAAACGATGTAGTAAATAATACGGCAAAATGTGTACGTAGCACGGTTATAAAAAAGGTAATTTAAACTCCCATCAACAATTTCTATTTTCAAAACAATTATACAAAAAAATTACGTGACATATAAACTAATGACACGTACATTCCAATGGATCAAGATCATTCAAAGTCCAGGATAAGTGAGTTTTTGAAAAAAGAATTGCTAATGGAAATTATCCTTATCGTTCAAAGAATTCACAACAATCAAAATTATATCTTCTATCTCAAAGACGTCACGACATCGCAAACACAATGATCTGGCATACCAATATGTTATGAATTGTTGATCTTGGTACCCGGATGGCGATGACGTTGGAATTCGCGATAACGTAAAATGTTTATTGCTTTTATTATTTATAACAATAATATTCAAATGATGATTCATACCAACTATGTCTAAGGTTAATAATAAAGTTTAATTCGTGGCCATAAAAATTGAGAGTGAAACCTCAATATATACATATGTATATACGCGCATATATACATGCAAATGAGTGCGTAGTTCTACTGACCTGCTTCTACTGCCCTCAATTTCACTCCCACAAGTGAAATACAAACAGAAACTATCAGCATGGCTATATCCGTCTACTTTCAATTTCATTTCGTTTTCACTTTCATTTTCACTCCCATCGTCCTGACCTAACCCAACTAAGATTTCTATTAACCTACCTCGACTTCATCAGAGATCTCTCCAAGGAAGCTGGATGTCCTGGGTCAGGATCATTCCCACTTTCACTATATTCTTAAATGCACCAGTCACTTTCATTTTCTAACGTTTACGATTTCTCGGCCGGTACATATTTCTATTACTATGTATGCACACTATATTATGTAGCATACAAATTCGATGATTTATGATGTTACAAATCATTGGAAAGTGACAAACTGTGACTATAAATGTGCGTCTGGTATTCTTTGTATTATTGATATACATTAAAGTTATACTACATAATTAAAATTAGAATTTAATTTATTTTCTTGATAACGATAATAAGATAATTATTATTATATTTCTATGAAATTATAAACACGATTTGTATTTTTATTATATTTCAAATTAAATCTGTATTGTATGATTTGTTTATGTTTATGTTTAAAAAAAATGTTTTATTTACCCTAATTCCGATTTTCATTCTGACTCTCGTATCTTACTTGCGGAATTCGTTTGAAAAAATTATTTCGTAATTGATTTATTGTTTTGAGATAAGTCTGACTGTACTTAAGCTTCGTGTGCGTGAATAATGGAAATGAGTGGGATGCCGTTTGACGCACGTTGTTATGGAAATGTTTAGTCGTATATGTAAAAATGAACAATTAAAATTTGTAATGAACGGTTTCTGAGATTCATACTGTTATCATTAAATTTTTCTCTTTTGTTAAAGTCAATGCTAGTTCTTTTCAAATTCGTTTCATGTTACGTAAGCCCCCTAGGTGCAAACGTTACTATTAAACGTATATTTGGTATGCGAAAATCTAATATGTACGATAGGGATTACTTGCTCACGGTACTATGACTCATTACGGAAAGAGCAATAAATCTGTTAAAAAACTAAAACTTCATGGGAGGGTTAAGCAAGCCAGATAAGACAATGTCTCCTGGTTCATAATAGTATATAAGAGAGAATTCATTCTCAGTTCAAAGTAAAGTGAACTGAATAATTATAGTGAACCGTAATAATTATTCAGAGTGATCGCAAATGACTGTGAGTGAAGTGTAAGATTTTATCATTATGAAAGGTAATTTTTAGGACTGTGTCGATTATTGGGTTATTGGAAATGTATCCCTTTTTAATTATTAACCGTGTTATTCTGACGATACGTGTTTTTAGTTTTCAGTGTTTATATCGTTGTACTTTTGATTGGTACAACGATCGCCGCGCCCACGTGGGATTCTATAAAAAAACAATTATCCAAATTGAAGGATCGTTATGAAAATGAAAGCGATGAATTGGTTAATTACGGTGACGAGGTTAAGGAAATCTTAAAGGATAAATATGACGATATTTCGCGAATCATCAAGGCTGCAAAATTGGAACACAGTCTTCAAGCATCCGATTCTGATGAAAATGATTCTTCGGAATGGAAGGATATCATTAAAAAAGCAAAGAAACAATTGAAAAAACTGTATGAAGATGCGAAATCTACTGAAATTCAAGATAGTGAAGATTCTGAGGAGGACTCACAAGAATCAAAGGAAATTAAAAATTCTGTGAAGAATGACATACCTGTAAAAGGAAAACTTACAGCTGGTTCAGTATTTCTAACCAGTTTAAATGCAGAAAATTCTGCAGTTCCGCCTACTGTTGGAATTGCGTCTAACGTACCTTCATCATTGGCCGCAGCTACATCTAACACCGGAACTGCAATTAACGCAGAATCCTCACTGAGTGCAATTATAAAAAACGCAGGAACATCATATAACGCAGGTTCCACATTAAGCGCAGTCGCATCTAAGGCTGCAAATACACTTGGCGGAGGTACCTCATCGAGCGCAGTTGCATCACAGGCCGGAATTCCACCTGACGCTGCAGCTTCGAGATCTAACGTCGCCGTACCAGACGCCGCAATTTCTACATCTAAAGATGTTCCATCTAATGTCGTTGCACCTGCCGCCGTTGCATCGGCTGACAACACTGTAACAAACTCAGCATCCACCTCTAATGTCGTCGTACCTGACGCCGCAGCTTCCAACTCTAACGTCGTTGCACCTGCCGCCGCTACATCAGTTGACAACACCGTGGCAGATGCTGCATCTACCTCCAACGTCGTCGCATCTGACGTCGTTGTTTCTGACGTTCCTACATCAGTTGACAACACCGTGGCAGATGCTGCATCTACCTCCAACGTCGTCGCATCTGACGCCATTGCTTCCAGCTCTAATGTCGTTGCACCTGCCGCCGTTGCATCGGCTGACAACACTGACGTCGCAGCTTCCGTATCTGACGTCGCTGTTTCTGACGTCGCTGTTTCTGACGTCGCTGCATCAGTTGACAACACCGTGGCAGATGCTGCATCTACCTCCAACGTCGTCGCATCTGACGCCGCTGCTTCAACCTCTAACGTCGTGGCGCTTGACGCCGTAGCTTCCAGATCTAACGTTGTTGCACCTGACGCCGCTACATCAGTTGACAACACCGTGGCAGATGCTGCATCTACCTCCAACGTCGTCGCATCTGAGGCCGTTGCTTCCAGCTCTAATGTCGTTGCACCTGCCGCCGCTACATCAGTTGACAACATTATGGCAGATGCTGCATCTACCTCCAACGTCGACGCATCTGACGCCGCTGCTTCCACATCCAACGCCGTTGCTTCCACATCGAACGTCGCTGCTTCTGACGCCGTTACATCAATTGACAACACTGTAGCAGATGTTGCATCCACCTCCAACGTCGTTGCACCTGCCGTCGCTACATCAGTTGACAACACTGTGGCAGATGTTGCATCTACCTCCAACGACGTCGCATCTAAAACCGCTGCTTCCACTTCCAACGCCGTTGTACCTGACGCCGTAGCTTCCAGCTCTGACGTCGTTGCACCTGCCGTCGCTACATCAGTTGACAACACTGTAGCAGATGTTGCATCTACCTCCAACGTCGTTGCACCTGCCGCCGCTACATCAGTTGACAACATTGTGGCAGATGCTGCATCTACCTCCAACGTCGTTGCACCTGCCGCCGGTACATCAGTTGACAACACTGTAGCAGATGTTGCATCTAACACCAACGTCGTTGCACCTGCTGTCGCTACATCAGTTGACAACACTGTAGCAGATGTTGCATCTACCTCCAACGTCGTTGCTCCTGCCACTGCTATATCAGTTGACAACCTTGTGGCAGATATTGCATCTACCTCCAACGACGTCGCATCTAAAGCCGCTGCTTCCACTTCCAACGCCGTTGTATCTGACGCCGTAGCTTCCAGCTCTGACGTCGTTGCACCTGCCGTCGCTACATCAGTTGACAACACTGTGGCAGATGCTGCATCTACCTCCAACGGCGTCGCATCTAAAGCCGCTGCTTCCACTTCCAACGTCGTTGTACCTGACGCCGTAGCTTCCAGCGCTGACGTCGTTGCACCTGCCGCCGCTACCTCAGTTGACAACACTGTTGCAGATGTTGCATCTACCTCCAACGTCGTCGCATCTGACGCCGTTGCTTCCACATCCAACGCCGTTGTACCTGACGCCGTAGCTTCCAGCTCTGACGTCGTTGCACCTGCCGCCGCTACCTCAGTTGACAACACTGTTGCAGATGTTGCATCTACCTCCAACGTCGTCGCATCTGACGCCGTTGCTTCCACATCCAACGCCGTTGTATCTGACGCCCTAGCTTCCATCTCTGACGTCGTTGCACCTGCCGTCGCTACTTCAGTTGACAACATTGTTGCAGATGTTGCATCTACCTCCAATGTCGTCGTATCTGACGCCGCGGCTTCCACATCTGACGTCGTTGCACCTGCCGCCGCTACATCAGTTGACAACACTGTGGCAGATGCTGCATCTACCTCCAACGTCGTCGCATCTAAACCCGCTGCTTCCACTTCCAACGCCGTTGTACCTGACGCCGTAGTTTCCAGCTCTGACGTCGTTGCACCTGCCGTCGCTACTTCAGTTGACAACAATGTGGCAGATGTTGCATCTACCTCCAACGTCGTCGCATCTAAAGCCGCTGCTTCCACTTCCAACGCCGTTGTACCTGACGCCGTAGCTTCCAGCTCTGACGTCGTTGCACCTGCCGTTGCTACTTCAGTTGACAACAATGTGGCAGATGTTGCATCTACCTCCAACGTCGTCGCATCTGACGCCGTTGCTTCCACATCCAACGCCGTTGTACCTGACGCCGTAGCTTCCAGCTCTGACGTCGTTGCACCTGCCGCCGCTACATCAGTTGACAACACTGTGGCAGATGCTGCATCTACGTCTAATGTCGTCGTATCTGACGCCGCAGCTTCCACATCTGACGTCGTTGCACCTGCCGCCGCTACATCAGTTGACAACACTGTGGCAGATGCTGCATCTACGTCCAACGGCGTCGCATCTAAAGCCGCTGCTTCTACTTCCAACGCCGTTGTACCTGACGCCGTAGCTTCCAGCACTGACGTCGTTGCACCTGCCGCCGCTACATCAGTTGACAACACTGTTGCAGATGTTGCATCTACCTCCAACGTCGTCGCATCTAAAGCCGCTGCTTCCACTTCCAACGCCGTTGTATCTGACGCCTTAGCTTCCAGCTCCGACGTCGTTGCACCTGCCGAGGCTACATCAGTTGACAACACTGTGGCAGATGCTGCATCTACGTCCAACGGCATCGCATCTAAAGCCGCTGCTTCCACTTCCAACGCCGTTGTACCTGACGCCGTAGCTTCCAGCACTGACGTCTTTGCACCTGCCGCCGCTACATCAGTTGACAACACTGTGGCAGATGTTGCATCTACCTCCAACGTCGTCGCATCTGACGCCGTTGCTTCCACATCCAACGCCGTTGTACCTGACGCCGTAGCTTCCAGCTCTGACGTCGTTGCACCTGCCGTCGCTACTTCAGTTGACAACAATGTGGCAGATGTTGCATCTACCTCCAACGTCGTCGCATCTAAAGCCGCTGCTTCCACTTCCAACGCCGTTGTATCTGACGCCGTAGCTTCCAGCTCTGACGTCGTTGCACCTGCCGCCGCTACATCAGTTGACAACATTGTTGCAGATGTTGCATCTACCTCCAACGTTGTCGCATCTAAAGCCGCTGCTTCCACTTCCAACGCCGTTGTATCTGACGCCCTAGCTTCCATCTCTGACGTCGTTGCACCTGCCACCGCTACATCAGTTGACAACACTGTGGCAGATGCTGCATCTACGTCCAACGTCGTCGTATCTGACGCCGCAGCTTCCACATTTGACGTCGTTGCACCTGCCGCCGCTACATCAGTTGACAACACTGTGGCAGATGCTGCATCTACCTCCAACGTCGTCGCATCTAAAGCCGCTGCTTCCACTTCCAACGCCGTTGTACCTGACGCCATAGCTTCCAGCACTGACGAGGTTGCACCTGCCGCCGCTACATCAGTTGACAACACTGTTGCAGATGTTGCATCTACCTCCAACGTCGTCGCATCTGACGCCGTTGCTTCCACATCCAACGCCGTTGTACCTGACGCCTTAGCTTCCAGCTCTGACGTCGTTGCACCTGCCGAGGCTACATCAGTTGACAACACTGTGGCAGATGCTGCATCTACCTCCAACGTCGTCGTATCTGACGCCGCTGCTTCTACGTCGAACGTCGTTGCACCTGACGCCGTAGCTTCCACATCTGAGGTCGCTGCACCTGACGCCCCTAAATCAGTTGACAACACTGTGGCAGATGCTGCATCTACCTCCAACGTCGTCGTACTTGACGCCGCAGCATCAAAAGCTAACGCCGTCGCATCTGACACCCCAGCTTCCACATCTAACAGCGTTGCACCTGACGCCGCAGCTTCCAAAGCTAACGCCGTTGCACCTGACACCCCAACTTCCACATCTGACGTCGCTGTTTCTGACGCAGCTACATCAGTTGACAATACTGTGGCAGATACTGCATCTACCTCCAACGTCGTCGCATCTGACGCCGCAGCTTCTACGTCTAACGTCGTCGCACCTAACGCCCTTCCATCTGACGCCATAACTTCCACATCTGACGGCGTTGCATCTGACGCTACTTCTTTAGCTGGCAACGCCGTAGCGGGCGCAGCATCCACCTCCAACGTCGTCGCATCTGACATGGTACCTTCCACGTCTGACGTTGTTGCTTCTGACGCCACTACATTAGTTGACAACACTGTAGCAGCTGCAGCATTTATCTCCAACGTTGTTGGACCTAATGCCGCCGCTGCCGCATCCAATATTGCTGCATCGGCTGACAACACTGTAGCAGATGTATCTCCTGTAGACGTAGCTATTGTTAATGGTAGGTCAAAATCAAATTCCTCTGGTGGAAATTCAAGGGGTTCCTTTGGCGAAGGAAATATAAATATAGCTAATTCAGGTAATGCTTAACACGTTCCCTGCGGAATTTGTGTATAAATATTTGAAGTCTCAGGTAATACGAACTGAATTATAATAGTATTGAATGATATATTACGATGGTGAAACTTCCAATAAATTCACTCTCAGATCTTTATCTTCTACTAATTGTCAAAGGTAACATTTATAGCTTCGAGACTGCAATGAATAATGTTTGAGATTCTAAGTATTCGTATCCCGGACAGCACGTTAATCAATATCTAATAACATTACAGCCAGTTCTGAATATGTTATTGAAAACTCAGTGTCGTCATCAAGCACCTGTACAATTGATGCTTCTTCAAATATTAACGGCGGAGGACCAGCATATGTTATCATCGAAGCTCGATCAACATCAGTAACAGACAAGATTGATAGTGATGCCAGTACACCTGTAGTTACTACCACATCTGCAATTAATGATCATGGCGAATCATCAGCATCTATCAGTGATAAATATACTAGCGCATCCGTTTCCAATAACTTTGCGACCTCTTACACGGATTTCTTGGGTATATCAGGAATCGAAGATACGTCAACCACACTACCTTTTACTGTCACACCAATTTACCCAGTTCCAAACACCATCAGCCCAAACCTAAATCCATTTAGTTCAAATGGCCCAATTGAACAAAGCATTCAGCCGTCAACGGAATCTTCAGTTACATATGTAATTACATCGTCAGACATTAGTACAGTTGCTGCTGATATAAATACAACTACGTCACTGCCAGTAGATACTGCAGCTGCATCTGATTATACGGAAATCAACCACGGTAGCTGATGTTGTCACGGTAACGGACTCTGTTGGTACTCTTGTATGTCCTGTAGAAACTTCTAAACTTGGAGAAGCCTTATGGTCAGATAGCTTTGTCATCGAAGCATCTACTTCATCCGGTAATACTGAAGATACTTTACAATCTTCTGCCATTTTACTCGCATCATCAGACTCCTATTTGAATGGATAGCATCAGACTGATTTCACATTTCAATTAGTTTGTCACTGAATCCAGTACCAATTACGTCGGCATTACCGTCGGCACCTTTTACACGAGAACCCGCACTTGACGGTTCATCATCTAACGCAGCTCCAATCGATTCAACAACTATGGAAAACTTGAACTCAGCGGAAATTCCGGTCAACGTAGACAGGACACTAGCATTTCAAGATCTACCGCATTATCAACAGGTACTTCAGGGTACAGTACATCATCAGCTGGCCGTCCAGGATAGACAGGATCAAGTAACTCTCAATCTAGATTAAAGGGCAATCGACGAAAAACAAGTTCCGGTCGTAATTATAATAGAACAGGTTCATCACGAGGACATATCGTATTTAGTCCTACTTTTGATATAAGATAACGCCCAACTGTACATTTTTTCTGATTTGAAAAAATTATGCATTTGTTGAGCAATATAGCTGTAGTGTCTTATATTAATATTAGATATTGATAGTGCAAACCGTAATACGTCATTCTTTATTGATTATGAATAAACTATATTAACATTGCACCTTTCTACGTTAATCATTATCTTCTCACATGCTCACTCTCTCAATCCAAGAATCAATCGATAAAGCGAAACAAATAAAAATCCATTCATTTCAAAGTGTAAAACTATAGTTTGGTGATCATTAGATCCACGTCACTATTACGGTATTTACTATTACCAACGTGAAAAATTTCGCATGGTATCTATTACTGGTCGCAAATTTAATTAAAAAATCATGTATATCATAATATTATTGATAGCTCTTTTTGTAGTTATGTAACTCGTAAAGTTGTATTCTTATTACTTGTGATATATTACGTGTATTACACATATAATGAATATTGAACTTATGCATGTAATCTAGATTCTGATGCAGCAACGTAAAGCCCCGTGAGACTAAATATATGTAATATTTATATACCTCATCTCTGTCGGGTACTACGATTAGATAAAATCGATATGTCGAAGGAATCGATTAAATCTAAGTTGTTTATGACTATAGACAACAGTATGTACTACAAATCCGTTTTCTTAAATGTAATTGTAACAGGGAAACAACAATGATTACAGATAACGATATTTAATTTCATAGAAACTGCGAAACTTTGTTGACGCAAATTTTGTTATCGCTTTGCAATATTACGTCATCGGTGGATGATTATAAATATATTTATAATAATATTTATAATAATAAAATGATGATCACATCATACTCGTGGATACTGTATACGAGATGACGTTGAATTATTAAAAAAAATTGTACGAATTATATGCATTGTACTATTAGTGTACAAATAAAATTATTTTTGAAGTATACAAAAAATGTTTAATTAGTAACTATTATAATTTTCATCTAACGTCATCGAACGAATATGCAAGTTGAATTAAGAATGTTTTTTAAATGGGTCTCTAGGCATTGCTATGAATATCGCCATAACAACTATCAAAAATTATGAAACGCCTGTGTGCTGGCCATTCAGTAAAGATTTAAACCCGCTGTTCAATATTCGAGTGTCAGAATAAAAGAAGTAGGTGATAATACATTTTCGTATACGCAATCGAATTTGAAAATAATACAAAATCCGTGTAATATTAATTATTCGATTCAGTGTTTGTGCGATTGATAATTTTATTTAATCAGAATTGCTCAGGACGATTGCACAATAATATTGCATCAATATTCACATTATCATCGTTACGATTAAACGATGAAAATAAGTCAGAACGTTTTATCTGACAATCTAGTATTTTCTGCGTATATGGCAACTGATAGCAGCCTTTATATAAATATAAAAAATAATCATTGACAACCAGTGACTTCGTATTGACGCCCAGAACGTATTGACTAATTGTGTTATTAGCAGCACAGATTCTAATGATGAAGGGTAAGTCCATGAAATTTTACGTTTAATTAGCTCTAGGCTTATACAATTCGATAAATAAATATACACACACACATGAAGCGATGACGTAAGAACCATGAGAAACTTGACAACCCTAATTGTCCTTTAATTTTAATTTTAATAAATCGTACGAACCCTTGCAAAAGTATTAACCACCTTTAAAATTATCCTTACGAAATTTCATTCGCAAATTTAAACTAGAAATTAAATACATTTTTTATTTTATTTCAGCCTGCATCGTGATCATTTTATTAGCAATTTTTGCAATTCCGCAAGCTTGTCGAGCTATTCCTGTTAGAATACATGAAAATAACATAGACCTACCCAGTAAAGTGGCTTACTTGGTTCCTCCAGTTAACAATGCTATCAATATTAACTAAGAAACACAATTCATTCGAAAACTTATCCAGTCACATTTCTAAGTTCATTTATTTATCCATATGGTTGACTTGGAAGTCCCATCAATATTCTTCCTTATTTGAACGACGTTATATCTGATCATGGAAAATTACATCGTCCATACCCTAGTCCTGTCGTTATAACGTTCCCAGCATCTGACTCGTGGTATGAAAATATCATACCAACATGTCTAACAGCCATCGAATCATCAGACACATCATCCAGCGATTCTTCAGACGAATCAATCAATAACTTCAACCAAGCTTCTACTGATGAAATACATGAAGCCAACGGCTACTGATGAAACTTCACTTCAATCTACTACTAGTACTACCACCAAACCTAGCTGTATAACTGATACAATATCGATCACCGAAGAACCCGATAATTGTATCGCCATCAGGAAAATCCAGTTCCGAAGTTTCAAGTACGATAACCGAAGATTCAAATAAATTATGAATTTCATCACAGTCCTTGGAATTTTTGAAAAGTGCTGATTCCTTGTCGTAATTGTTTATCACAATAAAAATTATTACTGCATGGCATGCTTGTATGAGTAAAAGGTTCTTTTAATTAGTGTACTTGTTAATTAATAATATTATATCAAATGTTTTGTAATTTATCGAGGAACTTTTATGAAGACTTTGCTGTAGGCAATTTTATGAATGTTATATACTGTGTTAAGTTTCTTATAAGAATTATGATAAATGTCTTTAGTTACCTGTTGACCATCAATTTTCAGCACACCTGACTCCATATTTATTTAGCAGTATTTATTCAGGTAGGACTTGCATGACTTGATGAGACTTCAAAAATTATTTTCACCAATTAAAATAATATACATGCACCTTATCATATGTAAACATAATATAGAGCATAGCAACGGGCACTGATAGATGATAATAAATATTGAAAGTCTCAAAAAATGTAAAAATTTTATAAGCTCGAATGGACTACATTAATTACAAAGAAGATCAAATATCAGTATGACGTATTGCTAAGTGATTGTTTCGAGTTTCGAAAGTTCTTCATTATTTATTGATTCACTGGAAGGAATCATGAGTAAAAGTCACCTAAAGCAACAAAACATTAAATTCTTATCTTTCGCTGTGTACAAAAGACAAAGGCAGATTCGAGTCACAATCGATTATTAGAATTGTCAGTTTGTAGGCGGAAGGACCTAAATAAATGTAAAGCTTTGCTTTACAAAAGAAACCTCGTGAAATTATCGTTGATAATAATCTTCGGCCTGCACGGGAATATTGTTGCTGGAGGATTTTGCTGAACGAAGAGTTAACATTTCGGTTGTCAACGGAAGTACGAAATCAACATTGACTAGGTGGACTGAAGGCGGGGCAATGCCTTCCGGACAGATTTGCTTAACAGCAGACTGGCTATGGTATTACTTTCAAGACTATTGGATGTCTTGGTTTGTAAAATTGTTTTTCTACGAATAGCTTCGAGGTTTCTCGGTACGAATGTCGCTGACTCTCGCGATTTTAAGATAGGCCTTATAATAACGTAAAAAGGTAACTTGTTTCTAATAAATAGATATACGCCTTTTTCAATTAAGCGCCTCAACTCTCTGATGATCCTACCATATTCGTTATATAGTATAAGCGTTTATCGGGGCTGAGGAATGTGCAGAGTCAATAAATTTAGGATAAGTCGGGCAGTATGTTTGTGAGAGAACCCGAGGTCAGAGATACTCTTTGTCTCATTGTGAGCTGCATTGAACGCGAATTCAAACAACAATTTAACAAGTGGTAAATGATATTTAGTAGAAACTTTATAAATTCAGGCCACCATTTTGTTATCAGACTTTATCTTGATTATAATAAAAAATAACAACGTATTTTGTAATTAAACCATATGTATATCAAGTAATGAATGCTCGTAGAGTGAACAAAATAACTATAACGCCCCATAAAATCATCATATTAATCTACCAACTGAAATATTATTCAAGACAAATTATACAAAATCCGGTTTGACGTACTTTAGCATGTATCAAATTCATAGTTCAAATTTTGCATATCAAGTAAACCCACGTAAAATGCATAAGTAACAAAGAACTAGCCTACATAGACTTTATGTGTAATGAACATTACGTTCCCCTTACTTTAGTTAGTTGTTTGACCTAACGTTACTTCCCCTTACTCGCCACTGAAAAACAAAAACAAAAAATACCAACTAAAATACAAATTTTCACTACTGCAACGGAGGAAATTAATAATAATTATACAATTTTGTAACAAAACTCTCCAGAGTCTCGCAGCATAAACGTTCACACAGTGGGGACGTAAAAGGAAGATAATGAGCAGGTCGATAAAAACTGGGAAGGCAGAATGAAGATAAGCTAAAAAGACGTTAAATTTACATGATCTGACGTAACCAATTCTGAATAAATCAAGATACCCAGTTAATCCCCCATTTATATCCTTACTAGAAATAGCATTAAAGCTAACATAGCAACTGATCACTGTTTTTCAAAATCTCAGTGGAATAACACATACTTACTTTAATACAAATATTAACCTAACCGTTACGAATTGTATTTATCACAAATATGCGACGCTTTTCTCTGACCCCTCATACGGTTACTAAGATTTTCATGTCCATTGTAACGTACCAAGGTCACAATACGGTATTTCTGAGACTTATGTTCAGTGCACTTTGAGCAGCGGTTGGTATACCTTCGGCTTTGTGTTACGTGTCCTATCTACATGACAACAGTGCACGAGAACTAGAATGTGGAAATTCCTGTTGCCGAACTTGATCTTGGCCTTTGCGGCCACTGCACTGGATATCGTCAATATTTCGGTATGCTTTACTAAAGAATTTCTCAGACTTATTTTATACTTGAATTATGAAAAGCGTTAATGAAATATGTATATCTTTGAAATTTTACTAAATGTTTATGATTCGGTGATACTTTTTATTTATATTGTGACAGATATTTGATATATGTATTCGATATATTATTTATTGTACAAATTATATATTTATTAGCATTATCACTGCTGGGAGATATTCATTTGGTTCATACTGATAAAAATAAGCAATTGTTATATACTTTACGAAATCTGTATTTTACACTGTACTGCTATACTTGAAGTGTGGAAGATACGAATTACTGTATGTATTCATGTGTGAATCAATCTTGATCCATATAATGCATGCGTCAGCTAAACTGTCGACATGTTACTGTTTCGTGTCCATGACAAATAATGTGGAAGATAGTAGGTGAAGATATGAGAGAAACTTGGAGTGTATCGAATATGAAAAAAAAAAGATGAAGTTCCTTCGAATGTTTATTAATTTTTGAAAATAGTGAAAACAGTGAATTTCGATATTCATAAACTGAAAAGTATGATATTAACGTACAGAAAGATTTTAACGCTCTGCATAATAGCAGTTGTAGCTTTGAGTGTCCTGAGTAGAATTTTACCTCCGCGTAAAATTAAACGTAAAATTTCACGTAATTTAACCAAGTTGAAAAGGTAGAAAATTCGTAAATAGATTTGAGGTTATTATTGAAATTAGTTTAAACTCACAGGAACCACAAGGGAGTTATGGATTCGCAGTTGATTACCAGAATAATCAGTTTCTTCTCGATGGACAACCATTTCGTTACGTTTCCGGAAGTTTTCATTATTTCCGTACACCAAGGCACTATTGGAGAGACAGACTGAGAAAACTTCGAGCAGCAGGATTAAATGCAGTTAGCACGTAAGTTACGGTTGTTATAAAATTCATAATTTTTAATAATAGCGATCACGCTCGGGTTATGATTATTTTAGATACGTCGAATGGAGTCTTCATCAACCGCAACCAGATACTTGGAAGTGGTCAGGAGAAGCGGATCTTGTGCATTTTTTGAATCTTGCGCAAGAAGAAGGACTGATGGTTTTACTTAGACCAGGACCTTATATATGCGCTGAGAGAGACTTGGTAAGAAAAAACAAATTTTATCCAATTCATTATAATTTACAGATTAACTTTTAGGGCGGTTTACCCTATTGGCTACTCAACCGCGTACCAGACATCCGGTTTCGCACTAATGATCAACGTAAGTTGTTTTTCAATTAAAAATGCTTAAATGAATCTTGATGATTTTTATATATCACCACAGGGTATATGGGATACGTTACTGTTTATCTAAACGAAATACTCAACAAAATTAAACCACTTTTGAGAGGACAGGGCGGTCCGATAATAATGGTTCAGGTATGATCTCCATATGATTAGAATATCAAATAGAAACTCTACATGATCGATATATCATAAAATTCCCTTAAATATATTACCTAACCAGTTTACGTTCCAATAAGACAATAGTCTCGTATAAAAATATTATTTCATTATTCTCATATCACTGCCAATGAATTATACTCTGCATACTTAATAATCGCATGAGAATCGGCAATGATCTGCACCCTGATGATCAGAAGCATAATAATGATAAATATTGATCAAGGTGGAAAACGAATACGGAAGTTACTCGGCCTGTGACAATCAGTATATGGTGAGACTACAAGAATTATTTTCGCATCATGTTGGTACCGATGCACTTTTGTATACTACTGATGGAGCATCGGCAAGCATGCTACAATGTGGAGTAGTAGCAGGCGCCTATGCGACAGTAGATTTTGGAATTTATTCAAACGTAACAAAAGCGTTTCAGATTATGCGAAGATTTCAGCCGAGGGTAAGTAAAATCATGCAATTTAATCGATGACAAAATCAATGATAAACAATGATATGTATTAATTATTTATTCAGGGACCGCTTGTAAATTCGGAATTTTATCCGGGTTGGTTGACGCACTGGGGGGAACCATTTCAACGCGTGGAAAAGCGGGCGGTCAAGACAAAATTAGACGAAATGTTATCAGTTGGAGCATCCGTGAATATTTATATGTTTTACGGAGGAACTAATTTTGGATTCACTTCCGGTGCTAATGGCGGAGAAACATTCAGTCCACAATTGACATCCTATGATTACGATGCTCCTCTTACCGAGGCTGGAGATCCCACACCGAAATATTTTGCAATACGAAACGTCATAGCTAAGGTATAAAAAATCATACATAGTCCGTTATACGTAATCATTATTTAATTTTAGACGATTTAATATACGCTAAATTAATCTTTCAGTATCTTCCTATGCCAAATCTAACAATACCAACCATATCGCCCAAAGGTGATTACGGTCCCGTTTTAATGGAGTCGATAATCAATCTTTTTGAACCGTTGGCAAGAATACTTTTTGGAACGAATCAAATAACAACGACCACTTTACCGACGTTCGAATCTCTCGACTTACCATACGGTTTGATTTTATACGAAGGATATTTGCCACAAGGTGGTTCCGATTCTAAGATATTGCACGCCATTCCAAGAGACAGAGCTTTTGTTTATGTCGATTCTCATTTAGTTAGTACACTGAGTCGTACTCAGAAAACATCAACGATACCATTAGAACAGCCGTATGGCAGTAAACTACAGTTATTGTTAGAAAATCAAGGCCATCTAAATTATGGAAACGATATAGAAGATTTCAAGGTAAACCATATAGTATACAGGATATATGGAATTTGAGATCATTCGGATGACGTTAAAAATTTTTATTGAAAAATATTTAATATTATCTGTCTAGGGTCTGTGGAATGTAACTATTGATGGATCACCTATTCCACGATGGAACGTAACTGGTTTTCGTTTGAATACCGTTACGCCACTTCGTAATTTGGAATCAAGAAAAAACGACCATGGAAGCTTGTATAACGGTCCTGTGTTCCTTAAAGGAGAATTCACTGTAGAGGGCAAACCACTGGACACTTTTTTGGATACCACAGGCTGGGGTAAAGGCGTAGCTTACATCAACGGACATAATTTAGGCAGATATTGGCCACTGGTAGGACCTCAAATGACGCTTTACGTGCCAGCCCCATATCTGCGGAGAGGTCAAAACGAATTGATATTATTAGAAATGGAGTTTGTTCCAAGGACGAAAAAAATGATATTCGTAACCGTTCCTAAGTTAGGTAACAATACTGAAACGTAAATGACAAAATATAAGTATTAATTGTATACGAAAAAAAATATACCCTCCAAGTCATCAAAGACTTATAAACAACATTGTTCAAGTTCTTATATATAAGGTCATCTTTTCGTACGTCAAACAAATAGACACGACGTACTCCACGTAATATTACTAAAGCTTTATTTCGTTCCATCCCGTAACGCGTCGCCCCGATGAATCGGAACGATGTTTCACGTTACGCAAATCGATCAACGATGATAATGCCACAATATACAGCACGAGGTCGCACAATATCGTCTATGGACATGGAGGAGCGTTTTGTAAAGATCCCGAGGTCTCAATAGCGTTAATATCCTCCCGGTGACAAATGAGGGAACGACTCGACGGGACGTCCGGCGTCCCGATGCCACACGCCGATTATCTCACCTCCGGAAGAATATTTTCTGAAAAATCATCATAGTGACGACAATCCGTTCAACCCCTGCTATTTCTCACCTGAACCATCTTCGATCACAAAGGACCTTGTCTCAACGTCATAATTACGTCTAATGGCTCCGGAGTTCGCTGATGCCTTTATATTTTCATATATTACTATACTACCGATATAATCGACTCTTGAGCTTGCTGCACGCTTGGTGTGTATTTTATGCAACTGAGAATAGTATCCACTGTGTCTCCTTGCAGCAATCGTTACCTACTGCCTATCGATTAGTCACTATTGGTCATGATGGAACTCTGGATGCGTTCCGTGTAATTAAAGTGGTACAAAAGCGTACTCAAGAGTGGAGACCTAATCGTGAGCGATATTGGGGTTGTTTCTACGGTCTATGTGCTTTTCATACCTCGATGACTATTACTTTAAGGTGATTTCTATAGAACGCGATTGAAAAGTCGCTGGTACCGTGTGGTACACACTGACACGACAATGGCTCACTATATGACACAGTACGTTACTGTGTCGTCGGTGTCTTTTACTCGAATTTCTCATACCCTATACACCCTATTCGATTGGTTTTCATCAATGTGGAAACTTCGATTCGATGCTTATACGCTTGGCGAATAATAAAACTTGAACAGGATTAATCGGAAATGCTATAGTATGTTTATTCTTGTTATATGATACTTTGATGAAAGTATCGTTAAGATTATAAAAATTAATTCTTGATTTTACTTGTGATGTTGGTGTATGCTTTCATTTGGAGTTCTTGGATGACGTTACCAAGGTGCAATTTCGTAGGGATGAATCTTTGTACTGTGTATGCTACGATAATATTTTATGCTGCGCACAATGAAAATGCGCTTTTGCATTTCGACGTGAAATTACCCAGAGTATCATTTGTCAAACGCTACTCGATAACTTTCATATACTAGAGATCGGAGTTATTATACGATATTTTTCAGGTGTTTCGCATAATCGTGGATGGGAAAACTCCGCCCTCGTAAAAGACGCCGCCCTCGACATGCGCCGCGACGTCTTTGACGCCCTCGTGCTTCCTTCGAACTACCCTTTTCGCACCTGGAATTATTTCTGTTCTAATGCCGCAGCCACTTCTAAAATTTTTGTGAACTTCCTCGTAGCCATCGAGTATCATTGGACTACGATTTCTCTTTGAATGTCTATTTTAATCTTAAAAAAGTCGCGATACGAAAATGTCACGCGCGTAAATGAGTGAATTTGAAAAACTGCGGATTTCGAATTTTAATTGAACTGCCCTGGTAGCGTGTAATATGGAGCAGGAAGTTCCGTTAGATTTAAGTTGTCGCGGAGGCGGGAAAAGAGGTTTGAATAATTCTGTTAAATGTCCAAGAAAGCTACCATGTCAAACTTGTGGTAAAAATTTTGATAGACCCTCTTTACTAAAACGTCATCTTCGAACGCATACTGGTACGTGTACTGTTTTAACGAATCAAGTTTTTTTTTTGTTCAGTGGAAGTAAAATTGCCGTGTCTTTTTCGTAGGTGAGAAACCACACGGATGTTCGGTATGCGGGAAAATGTTTAGTACAAGTAGTTCTTTGAATACTCATGCTAGAATTCACACTGGAGAACGACCACATGAGTGTCCAATCTGTGGTAAACGGTTTACTGCATCTTCCAATTTGTATTATCATCGTATGACTCACTACAAGGTTCTTCAGAGAACTTTTTTATCCTTTTTATTGGAAATGGAAACGATCTTTGTTAATAAAAAATTATTATAGGAAAAACCACACAAGTGCGATCAGTGCGGTCGATCTTTTCCAACTCCTGGTGACTTAAGAGCTCACGGATACTCCCATACCGGTGATTGGCCACTGAGATGTCCAATTTGTGCTCGAGGATTTTGTAAACCAGCAGCGTTGCACCATCACATTCAATTACATAGTGGTATCATATTAAGATTTTGATTTTATAAAGAAAAACAATGTTCAATATTTTTATCTGTACATATTCGCGGAGACGATGCTAAAAGCAAAGGATCTCCGCAGTCTAAAATTTATATTAAGACGTTACTTTAAACTAAAGTTATTCAAGGTTAGATAACATTATTTTATCAATATACAGTATCTTTAAATGCAAATTTGTTCAATTATTCGTAAAAATTCAAACTGTCAAATTGAACCAATATGATTGCTACCGTCGCTTACTATGGATTGTTTACTTTACCGCAAATTGAGAAAAACTGTTTCGATCAGATAGTATGAACTTGGCAACAGTACTTTTTACGAGATGTTTGGATTGAAACATTCCTTGCTTCAAACATTTACTTTGCGAACATTTGAGCGGTAATACAAATATATGAGATAGTTGGAGTTGTGACGTTTTTTATTTGCAGGGGATCGACCTTATGATTGCAAAACGTGCAATAAAAAATTCTCCGTCGCCAGTAATTTGAGGACCCATGAAAGAACACACTGTACAACTACGACTAATTCGTCTTCCACGTGTAATAATTATCAGAATGATTATGCAGTCAAGAGTAGAACTTCTCTACACATCCCGGCACCTATTTTCCCTTGGACACCTTGGCTTCCATTGCAATAGCCTAAGTGATTTAATATCTACTATAAAAAAGTGATTCCTGGTAATACTGCATACTATATATACTAGTGCGAATTTGACGTAAAATCCTATAAAACTTAATGAAGTAATAAATGTGATCTAAGCCTATGGAGGAGTGGAAGGAACATTAAAAATATCTCAGTAAATAAAAATCGTTAGGGACATTTTTCTTTCTCATGTTTCTTAAGACTAAACTGAACTATTTATGATCTCACCGTTAATACTAGATTCTGCATCAACTTTTTCTTTTTCCTCCTGTATTTGGGTATCTTCATTTTTTGTTATTTCCATTTTTTCTACCTGTAGTTCTTCACTTAAATAATTCGCCTCCACCTTAATTTTTTCAACTTTTATATTTCTTTCTGTCTCTTCACTCTTCGTCTCTTCTGATACCATCTCGCTCTCTCCCTCTCTACTCTTCGTTTCTTCTGATTCCTTTTCGCCCTCAGATCTCTTCTTTTCAGCATCTTCATCTTCCTGGGCTTTGTTGGCTGCCGACTGGGCCGCTTGAGTCTGTGGCGACGTGTCGCACTTTAATATCTCACGAAGTGCCATTGTCGCATAAGTACAAGGCCTCAGGGACATCTCAACAACAAGGGCTTTATACTTTCCATCTAAAAGTGAAAACAATACCTTTGAGATTTATAATTTGCATAGATGGAAGAAAGTAAATACAAGTATATCTTAATACCAGGTTCATCCTTAGGCGGTACATTTCCTCGCATCTCATCGACATCGCAAAGAATCAGGTCGTCATATCTTTCTTTATAGCGCATTATCCTCCAGGAGAGATCAGACGGAATTTCCATCATTTTTCTATAAGTTCCTCCCAACGTATACTTTCTAAAGTATTTCAAATTCATTAAATTTTAATTAACCATTTAAACTCACAATATTTTTTATTTGCTCAATCATCTTGGAAGACTTACTTGTTCTTTTGTCTTAAATCCGTGGTTAAACCATCCTTAGCCAAAATCTCATCAAACCAGGATTTTGCATACGGTGGATAGGTTACTCTCCAGCCAGGTTGAGGCATTACCACGTCGGCCAGTGTATAATTTGGCAAATCTTCTTCGGTTAGAATCTTGACTGCTGGTAAATTTCGCAATTCTTCTTTCTCAACCTTCACAGTATTAGTATCCTTCTCGGTATCCTCCTTAACTTTTTCACTATTCTCTTTCGACTTTTTGAAATCTTCCTTATTAATGTTTTCGATATTGGCTTCTGCTGTTTCTTCGTTATCCTCGCTCTGTTTATTTTCATCTTGAACCATTTTATCATCCAATGCCGAATCATTTTCTGTTGCATTATTCTGCTCCTTTTGTTCATCTTTGATTTTTGCTGGACTTTCTTGTTGCTCTTTAACTTTGTTTTTACTCTGATCATCATCATCTTCATTATCTTGTTGCAAATAATCTAATCCTTCCATTTCCTCCTTGAAATTAGGATTCTCATAAACCAGATCACCGACAATTGGTTTAGATCCTAGCTCCTTTATTCTTTTGGACACCATATTGTTCCATACAAAGCTCTGGTATGCATGAATATACATAAGCCTTGTATTCCTTGGTATCCAATCAAGAGCACCCTGAGGATTTCTATCACCACAAAGATGAAGACCTCGTAGGAGTTTAGCCTCAATTTTATCTGGTCTACCAATACGCTGATAGGCAGCCGAAGGATCTTTAGTCTTTTGGTAAATTTCTCTGGCTTCAGCTAAATCCCTATGTTGTTCACCCACTCTAGGTTTAAGAATCAATTCAATAGCTTCATGCCACTTACCTGTAAAATAATAAAGATTGAATCTTATCTCACAGAACACATATTTTTTACTTCATATGTAAAATTATTAAAACTTAAATTCAACTTCGTCATAATGATTATTTACTTTGGAGTAAAGCTTTTCCAATTTCATGTGTTGGTATGGCAGCAACAGTACCAAATCTTTGTAGGCCATAATAATTAATGAAGCCTCTGTCACGTAAAGAAGTCATCGCCTCTTCGATATCTTCGTCGGTACCCGTCACATTTCGCAATGCAATTCGAAATCTATTACCACTTAACATTCCCAATCGGAGAGGTTCTTCGCCGAATTTGAAGTTGCCGACATAAGCACCTCTGACTGCTTTACCAGCATCTAATATGTGGACAGGACTGACTCTCTTTAAGCTCACCCACTGAGTAGTCCTGGCGCGACGATCCTTAGTACCTGCATAATTAAACATGTTTGACTTCATACGTAGACACAGGGCTATTTGATTCAATGCATCCATAGTGTCCATATTGACTTTGTGCAACAGAAAATGGCAATAATTGCCACCACGACGAGCCCAGTCTACTCGCTGATCTCTTCGGAATTTATGACCTGTAGATAACAAAAATTATAAAAACTTGTATAAATAGGCTGTTAAAAACTTCTCAAATTTATTTACCAGTTAAGTTTTGCTTATTGTCTCTAGCAACTACAATAAGCTTCTCCTCTCCCTGTTCCACAGTTTGGCTGTTAACATTTGGAATTTTTTTTGCTATGATGTGGATAGCTCTGCGTTCAGCTTTATCCATGTTTGTTACATTTATCTCTACAGAAGAGACTAAACTATCTGCCTCCATTAACATTT
The DNA here is from genome assembly GCA_030142375.1 of Calameuta pallipes. Classification (NCBI taxonomy): domain Eukaryota; kingdom Metazoa; phylum Arthropoda; class Insecta; order Hymenoptera; family Cephidae; genus Calameuta; species Calameuta pallipes. The sequence continues at coordinate 741,589 of JARQSW010000763.1, read as the reverse complement.
CTAATTGATCCCAAACATCCTGAGACACTGTCTTTTTCAGTTCTTCCATGTCTTCAAGATCTTCTGGTTCTGGTGGTATATCCTGATTTGTGAGTTTCGCTACTTCTCCATTCAAAGTAATTTCATGTACGTGAAAGTCTGCATATCTTTCCTTCACTACACCAGAAAAACCTTTATGGTTACCCAGATATTCTGTGACTCCAATATCCACTTCTTTCAAACGTTTTCCAACTTCAAACTTGAGCCTTTTATTATCTGAGTCCTGATGATTGGATCTAGGTCTTTTAAAACTTCTTTTTCCATGACCACCACCACGTAATCCTTTGAATAAACCAAACGCAATTATATCCTATGTTAAATTAAAAATAAAATCATAATTATGATCTCATGTGAATTCAATACACATACACAATTTTGTAAATATTTTCTAATAATCATTTACCGATAATATAATAATAAACACAAAAATGTGAACCTAGAAATCGGCTGATCCACGATGGTCATGCGATAAAGTACTAGTAAATGGATGAGATCTAATATTATTATCGACCAGCAACTGCACGTATTCTTATAATTAACCAAAATTCTTATCACCTGATCCTCCACGTCCACCAGGTCCTCTGTATCCACCAGGAGATCTGAAATTACCATAACCGCGACCACCACCGGCATAATTATTACCGGCACCTTGCCCACCTCTTCTGCTGTTTGCACGTCGTGGCATTCTGTGTCGTCTATTGTAAACTAGCCTTGACGTATACACATAGCAACTAATTAGTAAGTTAACTAACTACACTAATTATTATTAATTTTTGTGCATGTAGAATATTTTGCCGCCTCTTATTACTGGAATAAGGTTATGTTCTAGCGTGCCTCGATTTGCAATGAAATTTAGCGGAAGCACGGAAGACCGTGAGCGGAAGCATACTAGCGCCATGAACCATGGATTGTTCTAAACAGGGACTGCCACGGTCTTACATACAGCAGAGATGAGTAGGGAGATGCACAACAGAGATGAGTAGGGAGATACACAACGCTCCGGTTTTAGGCAGAGATGAGTAGGGGAATGCACAACGCTCCGGTTTTAGGCGATACCAAAAGCATGGCGCTAAATCGTAGCGGCGAGTCCGGGTTTTTTTTTTCTCCGGATTTCGTGATCATCGCCTCTGTCGACGTTGTAGATTCTGCTGTAGCCGCGCGGGTCATGATAATCGTTCCAGCCGATATTGCAGTCAGCGTGAACACGAATGGATTGCTCGGTGGTGGGAAAAAAATTGCCGCCCCTCGGAAACCGTTCTCGACAAGCAGGCGGGGCAGCAAGGTCTTCCGTCCAATCGAGCCCTGAACATTTGTATGGACGTAGTGCGCAAACAAATGTGTATATTCAAATAAATTTCAAAATTATAAAAAATGCATAGAAATATTGGTTTTCACTCTCTACCTCTTGTCATGCCGAAAATGAACTTTAAAAAATGAATGGCGAAACTCGTTGGTAGGTAAATGAAACGCCGAAACGACCGAGAAAAGTTCGAAGAGAAATTTTGAGATATTATAAATCAATGTCTATCATAAATTTAAATCAATACGAAATGAGCGTTCTTGCCAAGAGCCCGTTAGTGACAAACCGGGCAGATGAACATAAGCACAGGTAAGAAACGAGTATTTACGTGTAAAACGCACTGGCCGCTGCGGGCAGCGCTCGCTGATTTGTGTATTTATTTTATGTACATACATAATGTAATGCAATAATGTATTTAATAATTCTTAATGCAATTAATAAAACCAACCAATAAGCATAGTGAGCGAATCAAAATAAAAAAAAATAATGGTTGAGTCTCCAACGCAAAAATCCTGCGTGCTAATCGAAGCACCATGCAGGTGTACTGTTCTGTCACCATAGTAAAAAAATCGGGAAACATATATCCGATATTACCCACGTTTGGGGTTTGCTTGAGGTATTGGTAGATACATTCGACAATCAAAAACGTGGGTACGATTCGACGGCCTTCCGCTCAGATGGCGCATCGACGCCAGAATAAAATTGGTTTAAAGAAAATCGGCCCACTGGCAATCCCCTAATAAAATACGTCCAGGTTAACAGTTTTGGTTTCAATTTTCCACTGTAGCAATTTCAGATTTCCGTTACGGTTTTACATCTAACACTTATAAAATTTCGTTTAATGATTACGGTTTCGGTTCCTTATTTTTCGATTATTATCAGTTATCCATTTCGGTATCAGTTATGATTACGGTCCCTGATACTAATTTCTTATTCACTTATCTACAGGTTATACAGTACGGATCTTTATTGGTAATACGTTAATTGGTATTTCTTTTATTACAATAATAAATCACACTGGAAACAGCCTCAAACAACTTATCCTAAATGCATGCCTACTCTAAACTTCTTTTGCGAAAGCAACGGGAAACGATTCCGTTACGTGTAAATTTTGATAGATTATCGAATGTTGAATTTATCGAAATTTTTTGATTTCGCTCGCCTTGGTCCCCAATCGCGAATATGTATATTAGATTATAAAAATATAATGAAATACTGTGGAAACATCGAAGTCTTCTTGGTTACAGTACGCTACACGTTTTCGACTGAAATATTTAACGTAATACAATTAAGTTGCGTAATAGTTTAAAAATATAACTATTTCTTATCCATTTATTTTATGCTTACTTTTGATTTTGCATTTGTCACGTTACTTCCCTTCGTCCCATTCTCTGCCTCAGGTTGTTTTTTATTCCTAAATAGTTTCGCCATTTTCCCACCTATCAAAAATCATATACAAAATATCGATGAATTTTTTATTATAATTAAAAAAAGATTATTAAGACCAATTACCTGTTTTTGCCAATGGAGAAGGTACAACATCCGTATCATCTGTGGCTTCGACTTTTAATTCTGTGTCACGGTTGTCTTTGTCTTTTTCTACGCCGATATCTTCGTTTTTTTCGTTACCAATATCATTGTCCTTGACCTCCTTATCTTGGACAACATCCAGATTGTTCTTTTCACCGTCAACTTCCAAAGTTTCTTCAGTAGCGCTTTCCGAGTTAGCCGAATTTGCTCCACGACTATTTGCTGATTTTTGTTCAAAGTTCTCTTTAACTTCGTCAACAGTTTCGTTCTTCATTACACTCGTTTCCGGCGTTTTAATCGTTGATGAACTTATCTCTTTGACAGGTGTGGTCACCAGTTCCGGATGAAGATGCGTCGTAGTCGAGGTAGAAGATTTTTCAGATGAAGCACTGTCGGCGCTACCAATTTTTGTACGTGGTGGTTTTGGCGGTGGTACCGGAAGCGGACTCAAAGTAGTTTTTCCGTTTATTATTTCATTGTCAGTTATTGATTTTGTTTGTTTACTACCTTCGACTACTTCTTTATCTGAATTAGAAGATCGCTCGCTAACATCAGATATTGTTCGTTTTTCGTTAGAAACATCATTGTCATTGGAAACATTAGTATCTTCATCCAACTTTTCAACATGTTCGTTGACAATTGATGTTTCAGAGACTTTGTTACCATTATTCCCCTCCATGTACTCTGACATCTTTTTGGCTATTTCCGGTTTCTCAACGTTGTTCATTGAGTCTTTGATGCTGATATTATCATTGTTTACCATTTCTGTAGTACTCGGTAATGGATTACTCGTAGATATTTCATTATCCACTTCAATTTTCTCAGACTGTGTCACTTCATATTGGAGTCTACCGTGTGGAACTTTCAACGGAGGTAAAGAATTGTTTCTTGCGATTAATGGATCCTGTAGAGATCATTACAAACTGTTCAAGTGACACTAAATTATCATGCAATTAATAATTATGTTAAAAAAGTATTATACCATTTGCAGAGAATCGGATTCATCATTATCTAATTCCCGTCTGCGACCCACCAATATAGTATGGCAGCCACCACAAGAAACCTTAGGTAAAAAAGCACAACATAACATTACAATTATCATTTATTATAGGGTCGAGTGAATAATTACGTTTGTTATGAAAAGTTCCTGATATTTATTGGCCCATGTCAATTCATGAACATTATTTTCATTTTCCTCCAGGCCCAATTTACCGTGTCTGCCATCGCCGCATGTGAACAGTTTGCCAGATTCTGTCAAGATACACCAATTATTTTATTATATATTCAGTATGACTACATGCAACTTTCTTTTTTACAAATTACCAGTAATAATTGCACTGTGACTTTCTCCACAAGCAATTTTCGAAATTGTTTCTCCTTGCAGACTGTCTTTAGGAAGAATTTTTGGTGTCTGCACTTCAGTTACACCAACGCCCATACCTAATTGCCCACTGGCATTACTGCCAAAACAGTGTACTGTCCCAGTATCTAAAATAAAATTAAAGATATGACTGTGGATTATAAAATATTGTATCTTTTAAACAGTTTTTAAGTTAACAATTCTTTGTCATATGGACAATCCTTATTATGCGAAATACCAATGTAATATTACTTAAAGGTTCTGATGGTCTTTAATAATGTAATTAATTTGATTGATTATTTTTCCAATCAATCCGAACTTATAGGTAATCGATAGAATAATAAACCATTGATGGTTTCTACCTGTTCAAATTAATATTAATATAATAACTCACCTGTTAATACCAGCGTATGGTGACCACCACACGCGACATCAACAATTGGCATCGGTAGTTGCAATAATTTCGGTGCGACCTGAGTCGAGAAATTTACGACAATTCCAATTTTCCCGCTTTCAGACTCGCCGCAAACATAAAGCAAACCAGTCTCTGAAATAATTATTCCACGAAACTGAAAAACCCATAGTAAAAAATTTCCAAAAAGATAATATCACTAAAACAAAACTGACCGGTCAAAAATGCAGAATGATAATATCCAGCACTAATTTGTTTAACGGGTTCGGGAATTTGAACCTTGGTAGGTTTATTAACGAGACCCGAAATTCCAGGAAGACCCAATTGGCCTTCCAGATTACTACCCCAAGCCATGACATCACCTTCGCTAGTAAGGATCATCGAATGATGGGAACCAGCCGCAAGCTGAACTATCCTCGGTCCTGCCAAACCGCAATCGTGTACCAAAACCGGTGAACTCGAACTATCGCCAGTGATCATGCTACCACGACCAAGTTGACCCTCCTGGTCACTTCCGCACGCAAAGATCTTTTGACCACCTAAGGAAATGAGAGTATCGATCGTTACCTTGGTATTTCGTGATACATTCCATAAGAGAAGACCATTACTTTTTACCCTCAAGAAAATTCTAGTTAAGTCTGTCTAGTTACGCAGTAGATACTATATACGCACATGTCATATCCAATGCATAAAATATACATACGTAGAAAGAACTTTGAGAAAGTTCACTGACTCTTGGGTACAATTTTCTTAGTGCTTACCCGTGCATATGAGAGTATGCGCTCTGCCGCATGCTACATGGGTCACTTTCTCCGGTTTTAGAACTGGAAATCAACAAAATCATTACTTATACCTATATATACATCTACATTTTACACAGCTCTTTACCAGCCATCGGACTCACGCGAAATATTGATCGGTTATACTCACTTTTCACGCAGGACGGTTTGCTAACGTGGTTCTTGTGTCCAAGACCAAGTTGACCCCAGTCGTTGCTACCAAAAACGAAGAGTCTGCCGCTTTCTGTAGGAATACAGTCGTTTTATCGAATTACACAACACTAATAAAATACAGCAATTTTATAACAGTAATATATTATGCAGGCCTGTTCAGTACCAATGCACCTCCTGCAGTTGGTTTTAATATAGAAATCACATGGTTAAGCTACCTAGAGTTGGTACTGTTAAATTCAATAATCTTATATGAGACTAATTAGTTTAAACACGCCAATAGCAATTAGTTCGATAATTTAATTTCAACGGGAAGTCAAACTTCATTCGGTGACGTGGAGTCGATTAGCTCTATATATAGAAAGAGATGTTCAACAATGTATAATTTATCAGATTTTAATATCCTCTTGTTTTTCGAGCTGTGCACTCTTTTTTTTCGTGACGCATTCAACAGTGCATTACCTCTAGCGTGCAGCGTGCAGCGTGCATTATCGATCACCCCTTTGGTGGACAGTGGGTATCCTATGTATAAACTGCATGCACGACATGCTGCAGCAGCTGTAAATCATGCGAGGTTCGATCCTAAACTTTCTACAGTGGAAAAAGATATGGTTACTTACGCATAGCAAAAAATAAAATCTAAAATCGATTTTCTAACGGCGCAACCGATAATGCTTCTTTTATTCTATTATTAATTACTCAATTTTTAAATCAACCCTGTGGCCACGTGCGACGTAACTGAGCCTATAGAAAGTCGTTCACATATTGATTTCCGTATAAATCATGCATCATAATATTGCAATCGATAGGCTTCTTGTGTATATATGTCGATGCATTAAGCAGACTTGGTTATGGTTTCTTTGGATCTTCCATAACAGTGCAACTACGTGTATATAATATCACGTATACCAAGAACAAAGATATACAGTTCTCTTCGCACATGCACCAACGATGGAAACTCTCAATGAAACTTACCACAAACAACAGCCGAGTGTTCGTCCCCACATGTTACGTCCAAAACGGGGTCGCGTCTGATGAAGAAATGAGACGCTACATTATCGGCGAATCGACTTCGACCGATGGTAAATACTGCGCCAGTTTCTGAAACAGACAGTACATAATTCTAGGTGTAAAGCGTGACTGCCAACCAGGGACCAAAATGTCAACATAACCCTAATTCATTGATCTAACAACTATAGCCATACGCTGCGTTACCGTGCTTACGTTATCTTGAATAATTAATTTTATCTGTATATAGTTTTTTATATTCCCTTATATATATATACGGAGATATCATTATAGAAGATATATATATATATATATATATTTATCACGTACATGTATATGGTATAAATTTAAGAAACAATTTGATACTATGCCAGAGTTCAGGCACCCGGTGTTAACTAAATCAAAAGTAACTTAACGATCCTGCCAGTTTATCTCGAATCTTAGGGTACGTTAAGCGAAGATAAACACGCGCCTCAACCCACTCTTGATACTTTCGCCATTTGACTTTACAAATATAATCAGAAAACGTATTTTGTTCTTAAATTTTCGTTTCCTTGTAATAATTATAAAGCTTAAGATTTCTATAAATTCTTAGTACACATTTCTCTCTTGGTTCAGAAACCACCTGTGGCCTATCAATAGTTCATAAAATGATATTAAATGTCTAATCAGTTATTGTAATATCAGACCGTTCTCATTTGATTTTGTGACTGTTCTAATACCAGTTTACTATATTGATGATCTTGAATTTCTAAATTATTATATAGAAAGGTCAACAATGTGACATTCTAAGTTAACCTACCTTCTATATACTATTTCACATCTCAACGTGAACCTTGCGTTGAATTTACGCTTATGTTTTACATATCAAAAGTTCAAACGTTCCTGTTCATTATTCATGAGACATTCATCATTCGGACTGAAAGACATATAAAATGGAAAGCATAATAGATGCAGGAACCCGTGGAAATCAACGGTTAAAAGAAAGACCCTGCTATTCTTAAATTTTCATTTATGCTTTATGTGACTAAAACATATCCAAGAAATCAGATAAGAGAGTTTTGTTCTAACAAAAAAATACCTGAAAAACATACCAAATTGTTATTATGTTAAATAATACTATGTAATTAATAATATATGTCATATTATATAAAATGGGGACACGAACTCGTCGTTGACGTAGGAATTCATTAAAGTTTTGTAACCCTATGACATAGGTCAATGACACTGATTAAATAAAATATGAAAAAAAAAATCTATCGTGCCAATTATCTAATAACGTGAGAATTTATACAAGATCGATATTGATATGTAGAATGTGCTTATTTATTGACAATAATACTGCCTACTATATCTTTAAAGAAGAACATAACTTGGATAAGTGGAGTTTAGAGACAATTTTAATTCTAATTTACCATGGGTCTGACGTGTATGTCAAAAGTATCAAGAGCTTCTACCGGTCCATATAAAATATAGACGCAGGCTTCTTCGTACTTGTAAAGTTTCTGGAGCGGGAAATTTGATTTGGTATAAAAGCAATAATAATTTCTTCTTATTTATAATGGTGCTGAGTGTTATTATGAATTCTTGTATTATGATGCAATTGTTTTAATATAATTTTACCCGGTATGTTGTCTATATCCGGCAGGCCCATGTTTGCACCTTGCGCCACGCAACCTGCAGACTAAACCACCGACTGGACATTGCTACTATTGCTAGGAACTTCAACTGTACGTTGCCTAGCAACTGGAAATCAATTCCGAATGGTTCCGAAGTCGACTGGTCTTATGATAAGAATGGGAACGAACGTTCACGACTATTAGCTGCGCGAAATTTGACCTGCACAATTAACGAGGGAACATCAATTATTAAATATTTTGATTGACTGCACCGTCTTGTTTCTTTCCTTTAACTCTATTATTTATTGCTATATGGTCTTGTACTTGCGTAAGAAACGCAGAGTTACAGGTGAATGTTATTGATTACTGAATTTTAATGCAGCTTACGCTTATTGTAAAAATAAGAAAAAATATTTGTTCTCTAAATCACCTGGGATCTACTTTCTACTGCTCTCCCTCTCTCATCCGTCCTCGCCCCATTCTACAAAGAACTCGAATCCTAGTGGAGCGCGAATTGCGACGAAATTTAAGCCAGGCATCCTTAAAGCCCTTAGCCAGCTAATGACCCTAGTCAAATAACGCTTTATTTTGTCCAGTTTGAATCATCAGTGCACTTCTACATTTAAATTCAAAATTAAATGCTCTTTTGATTTCTGGAAGGAAAATTGCATCATCCCATTGAATAAATAAAAGTTGACCTTCGAATTACCTTAGTATCTGAAATCAGGAAGGAATTCAATAACGGAACCTTCCGTTCATCTTGAAACCGTACAACTTCTGTCTGAAACATTTTTTTATATCTGAAAAAATCGAACTGATCACTATAAATGCCCCCCCCCCCCCCATCGCCCGTGTGGCTCTTTCTTGGATCATTCTACTGTTACACTTTCCGATAACACATAAAAGCGAGTCAGTGATAGGCACTTACTAGCTTCACTGCGACGAACTGGCAACGATTGAGTGCCTAGGCGGTCTTGTGTGTTTGCTGGGTTGTATTGGAATAAATAAAAGTCTATAAAAATTTGTGCCTTACGGCATACATTAGGAAAAACATAAACGATTTAGAATCTTTTTTGTAAACTTAAAGTTATGCAAAATATATAAATTGTTACTCTTACACAGTTATTACTGGTGGAATTAATTGAAACGGCTATATATACGTATTCGTCGAAGAGAATTATAATATCGAGTATTAGAAAAATTGAAAGTATAAGAATTCAAAATTATAAATAAAACTACAAATTATGTTGACATGTTTTTAATAAGCTTGTTTCTTTTAATCCATCGTCAAAAACTACAGTCTTTGCGATCACATGAAACATGCGGGGGCATCTTAATGTTTCGGCGTTGTTAGTTATTTGAGACTACTGTTTAACAATGACAAATTATAGATTCAAGTATACGTAATATAGATTGACCAGAATCTACTTTCGAAAAAAAAAAAGATTTAATCAGATTTTAATTTTTCAAAACGCAATAAAACATTCGAATATATTGAAAAATGAACAAAAACAATATATTATGTATATGTATATGCCTCTAACCGCAGCTAAGCTGCCTAAGCTGTGAGCCACTATCGCACTCTGATATGCGTTGTGTCCCCGTGTTCCACTGCTACTGATGTGATTGATCTAGAGATGCGAACAATAAATGTGACCGGTAATATTACCGTATTTTAAAAAACCTGTATGTGATCGCTATTATAATTACCGTATTAGTCATAAAAAGACTTCCATAATTTATGCTGCATCCACACGTTGGCCAAGGCTTGCTGAGTGCAAAGAAAATAACATGTTTTTTATGTTTAATGCTTCATAATGAAATTAATTTATTCATCTATCCATATATGTCGAGCAAATCTCACTGTGAGTTAGTTTACATTCGTCCTTATGAAAGGAAAGTAAATTATAAAATATTATAAAAAGGTAAAGCCATACTAAAAAATGTAAGAGTGATTGACGCAGGACTTGTTGAAAGCTCTAGTTAACGAGCGGGCTAGATCTAACAAAATAAGCTGACTCCTTTTACTAGTATACTTATCTTCTCAATAATGACAATTTCTTGTGGACACATAATTTCTTCCTTCTTACCATCGGTTATCCAGCCAATCATAATTTGTTTAATTTGGAACACTTATGTTTCGAGTGGTGATGAAAGCTGACACTATTAATTAGAACCCAGATTCGGGTAACTTTGAAAATATATGAGTAAAATGTTAATATTACTCAATGATAATTGCTAAAGCGATTCCTTAAACTTACAGATTATGCATCATTAATTTCTCCGTTCATTCGACCTATGCGCCATGTGTAAATCAAAATGCGCGGGTAAGTCGTATAAGTCTTTGACTTCTATCTTCTCTATACTTTCCATGGCTTAAACTATTGACACCGTGATATTGACAGTTGTGTCTGGTTGTGCCCGTTATACACATTGTATATGAATACGATAGATTTCTTGTAGATTCAATTTTGTACGGGAATCAAGTGTTATTCTTAAAATGATGCTTCATAAAGTGAGCATGAGATTGTGCCGATTGTGTGGTAAGGAAAAGCAACAAGGAACCGACGTTTTCAATGATAAAATTAAAGGAGCCGTGCTTATCTCTATTATAAATAAATATTTTTCGAAAGAGGTAGGCAATAGATTATTGATACTGTTTATGGAAATTAGTAGTCTTTAGAAATATACAGAATATTTGTTTTTTCAGGTTATCATTATATCATCCACAGATGGCTTCTCAAAGTTTGTGTGTCTTGAATGCGAACAGAAAATATGTATGTTTGATGAATTTTGTCTTATGGTAGCTAATGTACAAAAGCAGCTGACTGCTCCTTCTTTGGAAATCGATTTTGCTGAGGTATTACTCTTATTTTTAAGAAACCATAGTTAAAGCAGTTCAATATTACTGTAAAAAGTGTTCAGTCATTTACGAACTTGTCATTATAGTGCAGTAACAGTTCTGGATTTAAGAATTTAATGCTATTGTAAATGTTTTTTTTAGGATATGCTGTGCCATTTGAAAGAAAATGACCTAATAAAAAAAACAGACTTATCAGTACCACAAAAACGAAAATATGGTTGCCACATATGTTCGAAAACATTTCGGTGTCCAGCACATGTAATAAGGCACAAACGTATCCACACGGGTCTGCGACCTTTTGTTTGCGATGTACGTATTATAAATTTACTATATGACACAAGTATCAACTTACATAGTATCTGCATTTTCAGATATGCAGAATGTCCTTTAACCAGCAAGAAATCTTGACAAAACACAAAGAAAGTCATGCAGGCAAAAGACAGTATCAATGTGCTAATTGCCATCAATCATTTCGTTATAAAGTATCATTGAAGTCTCATTTAATAAATTTTCACACAGATGCAGACAGAACAACAATGAATAGTCAAGCCTTACTAGTGCACAGCCGTTCACTTATCTGTTCTGAGTGTGGAAAGTTATTTGCCACAAAATATAAATTACAAAGACATGCCAGGTGCCATACAGGTGAAAGACCTTTTCGTTGTAACCTTTGTGATCGAACATTTTCACAAACAAGCAATTTGAAGTTGCACCAAGTCAAGTGTCAGCAGATTATTTGCTCTATGAATGATCAAAGAGAACATACAGCTCATCCTCTTGTGAGACAGCATGAGAGAGAGGTCGCTACGACTGGATCATTAAACAATTTTCAATCAATGTATATAACTGAAAGTGAAATACAAAAAACCATAAATGAAACAATAAATTCAAGTGATCCTGGTTCTTCATACTTAAACAAATCATACGAGAATCCGATTTACATTGATGACGAAATTGGGACAATGTTGGATCAGGATTTAAGTCAATTAGAACGTAATAAGTATCAGAACGCTACGCAGGAAAAGGTCTCATTGTGTCTAAAACAGCCGGAAACACCGGAACTTTTACACAGTTTATTGTATGATGATTAGACACGCTAGTTAAGCAGTGATGAATTATATTAATCATCAACCATATTAGACTTTTAATCACTGCTGTACTGTTTAGATGTAAATTAAATCTTCATAAATAAATGAATTATCTTCAACAAGCACTAAGCCATTTTTCTTTTTTTTCAGAAAACACCTATTACTTTGTACTTAAGGGAAATAATAGAATCCTTTTCACTGATATTCATAATTTTATTCTACAAAAAACGTTATTATAGTCCTTCTCTCCTGCGATGCTCATCTTCATTTTCACTGCTTTTTATATCACTTGACACATAAAATATGTTCATGTTCGAATATATCTATAAATTACATGTAGTTAGGAAAAAAACTAAAGGGACGGACGTCACAACAACTACATCAATTAACATGAATTCATTGTCCAAATAAAATTCACAATGACATCCATTCAGATTAGTTTTCGACGTCCATCTCTTTTACTTCATTTTTTCATTACTTATGTATTTCTGTAACACTTTCTTCTTAGTCCCTCCACTAACACTTTATACAGGTCAGACTGACATTTACAATAATTAAATCTACGCTCCACTTGAGTCACTGCTAGTGACATTGTAAATATATTATTTGATTAATAACATGAATTTGGGGCGTAAGTGTTTTCAATTGCTCAGTTAAGAGAAATAGTTTTTCATGATATATGAAACATCAGGCTTTGCTTAAATATCTACACGCATTGTGAAGAACAATAATTTATTTAAAGGATTTATTGGCACTTTCCATTAACGCCAAACCCATCCTTTCCTTTTTGCTTAAGAAAATGAATCCACACATTAGTCATTGAATGGATCCGATTGCGTCATATTTTATCATTTACTTTTCCTTGCGCATACATAATGCCTCATAAAAATATGAATTACTAAAAAAAAAGATTCTACAATAATTGTATATGTATGGTCATGTATGAGACACAAGTTACAAATTTTTTACTATGACACTATAAAAAGTTGTCGCAGCTAAATTGGATTAACATTGTTTCTTTTATTCTACATCGATAGTACAGAGAGTAAGCTAGACAAGTGTGAATGCGAGTGTTTGAATAATGTAAAATATGAAATGAGTCATCGAACGAATTAAAATGATTACATTCAACAATAGGAAAAAGAAAATGAAAAGCAAGACAGACAAATGTTTAGATGGCACAAATTAAAACAGGGGCCAAAAAACTTCAAATGCTATAATTGTCTTATACAGAGACGCAATGCATATCTCCGGACGCATTTACCGAATTCGAAATAATTTTTTGTTTTCTCTTCATAATTTTTGAAACTACGTCATTTTGTACATACGTATGCACGATAAATATTCGACATACAATACAATGTCTCATAATATGTTGGCACTGATTAGCTACATCGACATAAGATTCTGTGATCGTACGTCCAATCCGACTGCGCTCACGATAATAAATTTATACAAAATTTGTCTCTCACTCGTGATTAAAATAATACTCAGATCATTAATTAGAAATTCAGTCTGGTATTAAAAATAATATGAGTGCACGCGTATGTACGTTACAATTGTGTCTAAGCATTAATATTTAAATAATACAAATAGAAAAATCTTACAAATTATGCACATTAATATATTAAATCACACACGTACCTCTCTACAGCTATATATCTCCATGTAGATGAATAATTGCGTGTACGTATTTTTACGTGTGATACGAGTAGCTAAGCACCTTTGCTTTCATATTTTTTTTTTTCTTTTACAAATCCTCAAACGTAAACGTAACAATTTTCATAAGATCCTATATGCGTGCCGCATGGTTTCTCGCATGAAGTAAAAGTATTTACACACATCACGCAGTGTATCCTTATTCTCCCGTATAAAATTAAAATTGTAAAGAACAAAATAATTTGTTACAGTAAATCGGGAAAAAGATCGTGCGAAAAAGCAGAACTAAATAAATAAACAAAAGTCTCAATGAATGTTGAGTAAAGATACAAATGTAAATGTTCACTCCAGTTTTTTGCAATTCAAGTTAAATAATGAGACATGGAGAGAGTACGAACGAGAGGGAGAAGAAAAAAGAAATAAATTCTGAGAAACATCAAGCGCCATTTTATCGTAGTCTCGAAAATTCAATACGATTTAGTATATTTTTGTATTTATATATATTCGTATATGTATATCCATTTAGGAAAATGTCTTTACGCAAAGCCTCTACGTTTCTCGCCAGTAAAGTTTTCTTTATTTCAAATAGTTCTGATTATTTTGAGATTAGATTGCTTGCAGCTCATTCAAATTTCTATTTCAATACTCATCAAAAGGAATCACATCAGTGAAGAATATTCAGTTGACCGGTATTAGTTGCATAGACCATACCTTGACCAGGCTGCGGAGCCCATCTTATACAATTTAAACTGACATACCCAGTAGTTTCCTGGTTATTATGAACTAGTTCCCGCAGCAAAACCATGCTTTTCTTGTTATCCTTAATGTCAGCTTCTGTCCTTGCGCTTCGATTCCTCCAATCCTGATCATTATTTCTATCATCTTCGGGACCATCAGCCTGTCTCATATTATTTAAATAATTATCCATACTATGGATTAAATCATCAGCCCTTCGATCATACGCATCACCTGAATCGAATGGATTCAAATAACGCGGATTCGTCTGCTCTATGTTGCACTTCATATCCTCCTCAGGTTCTTTGTCAACTAGTTTGAATATCAGGGCCATTGGTAATGGTCGAGTCGCTACGTGTATTCTACGCGATGCCAGCCCTACCAGGAGATGCTGCCTCGTAGGAGACATTGACACAGACACCACTGTCTGATCGATTTTCGTCGAGTAAATTCTTTCACCAAGATTTTCCCACTGTAGACTGTATACACCTGCAAAATTTATAATTAGTATTTTGATTTATGGGACCTGATAATGTGACAATTACTTTTACTGAATTCAAAAACATACTAACCTACTGTTGTGGATACACTAAGCCTGCCAAAAGGAAGTAACGTAACGAGTAGCTTGCCGTCTGATGATATATCCACGCTTGCGTCATTGTGAATTTTGCATTCACGTACTACAACATTTTTCTCAGCTAGAAAAAGTTTTAAAAAATGGAATATAAATCTCTCAAAACTTATTGTAAATACATTTTTGATGGTTAGTGAGAATAGGAATACTTACGATCAGTAATGTCTGGAATTTCACCCTGCGAAAAGTCCCAAGCCTGTACACGATGACTTTGAATTTCGAGACCATTAAAAGTCGCCATTAATGGACTCACTGGAACATGATCTGTAAGAAAGTGTAAAAATATCGGAATGCTAATTATTAAAGAAAGGGCTCATTAAGTACCTCGTAGTCCGACATCGTCACTATCGTCATTAACAGGATCTGGTCCACCCCCAGGACTTCCACCACTATGACCTCCAGGACCACCAGGGCCACCACTGCCACCGCCACCGCCACCACCACCACCGCCGCCACCGCCGCCACCGCCACCGCCACCGCCACCATTACCGCCACCTCCTGGACCATTAGCTCCTCCAAAGATACCAAATCGTGGATTCAAGAATCGATGAGCTATGAACCATCTGCGAACCTGTGAGGAGAAGTTCTGATGTCCGCTCAAATCCTGATCGAAATAGCATAATACTCCTTTATCAGCACTCCTATTCTAATACAGTAGAAGCCACAGTGTAGCTTGACTTACCTGATCTCTGTTGTTAGACTGTGAAGAACTTGGTCCTGGCTGATCATTATAATCACTTGGGTGACCACCACTTCCTCTTGTGATATTATTTAAGAAACTATTGATTAAATAGGGCGGTGGTGTATGGGGAGGTGTAGGACGAATGCTTGGTCTCCTTCTTGAATTTCCCGGCAAATTATTGAAGTCATTCACTGGGACGTTATTCACTTGTACCACGGGTACATTTAATTCACGCCTCCTGGTGACATTTTCACGGTTCTGAAGAAGTTGTCTTATATAATTCATATAATTCAATCTCGAGGCCAAATTTCCTCCTGGTACTACTCTATAACCTGATGCTCCAGATGAAATTCGTTCGGCTGCACGAAGCGATGTTGATGTCAGTCCTCTGGTTATCGTAGCAGAAATAAGTGATCTTTGAAACTGAATTCGGTTAAGTTCATAATTGCTGCGGCCATTTCTGAAATCATTTTGCTGTGATTGTTGTTCTCTACTGGATTCCGTTTGAGATCTTTCAGCCGCAGGAGGACCCTCAGATGGTCTTGAAAGCCTGTAGAAATCTATCCTATCATCTCTAGAATCGTTTCTATGTGTATCCAAATCTCGATCTTCAACATCATTTTCATAATTGTTGCGATCATTTCGGAAATCGTTTTCTTGAGACTCTTGTTCTCTGCTAGGCTCTGCGTTTGGTCTTCCAAGTGTATCATCGTAAGGTCTCACAATTCTTTCTAAATCTGTACAGAACGGTCTTAAAATACTTTCCCAGTCTATTTCAAACGGTCTGAAAATCCTTTCGAGATCCATTCTATCTCTTCCAGAAGCATTTCTATGAACAGTTAAGAATTCATTATCCTGTGACTGTTGTTCTCTGTTCAGCTCGATGTAAGGTCTTCCACGCGTCAAAGGAAATTCGAACGCCCTCGACGTCATGTCACGATTTAATCTGTCTCTTGAAGAATCATTACCACCGGCAGCCAAGTCTCGTTGCCCCTCGACATCATCTCCAGTCCCAATGTTACTCTCTAACTGAACATCGGAAGCTGGCCTGTTCAGGCGACGTTCATCTTCATCAATGCTTCGACTATTGTGAATTCTCTGAACGATACTCTGAACCTCAGCAGAGAGTGCATTCTCCGAGGAGATGTGTCCAGCCATGGCATTCGACTGTCGAGTATCCTCATTCTCGGAATCCACGTTAAATGAATTACTGTCCAAAGGATTATCCACTGGAGCCGCTTGCTCTGAAGTTTGTTGCTGTGCTTCACTCGTCGAATTGTTTCTAAGTTGTTCATCTAAATTCATAGGATAATGAAGCCATCTTTTCAGCGTTTCATCCATATTGTGATAGTACCTAGTACCCTGTGTAGACAGAGGATTTTCTGCGTCTTCTAGTTGTATGTCACTTGCAGCACTGGTACTTGCACCAGCTCCAAAATTTCTGGAATGACGACGTCTTTCGTTTCCTGGTGATACTGTAACATTACTACTGTTACTGCTACTAGGACGATTAGCTTCGGTTTGAGGATTATCAACATTGCTATTACGTCGTTCCTCTGCTTCATTTTGGTTTTGCACTAATAAAGCAGATCTCAGTGGTCCATATTTACTTAATTCTAATTCCCTTTTAGTCGTGACTAATTGGGCCAAAAGAAGATCAGTCAACTCCAATGCCAAATGAAGTAAAATGTACATCTTACAGATTTGGTCGTAGAGTACATTGCTGTGAGAACCATTCACTGGTCGTATTTCTTCAAAGAATTGTGTCAGACTTTCCACCATAAGACTCAGAACATTTCTAGCTTTCAGCCTGTTCATCTCTCGTACTCTTTCCATTTCATGATTTTCATTATTCTCTCTGGTATTCTCAGTTTGACTGTCACTATCTGATCCTCTGCCAGCCTCGTTCCTGGCCAGGGCTCTTTGCTGCTTTACCAGCGCCTCCAATCTGACAATCATAGCTTGTAACGATTCCGTGGTTGTTTGCACACGATTTCTTTCTGTGGTAGTATTGTTGCTAGTACTGACGTTACCATTGCCAGCGCTATTAGCATTGCCATTACCATTACTGCTATTGCCACTAGGATTGTCACTAGGACTGCCACTAGCGTTACCACTAGTATTATTAACGCTACTAGCATTATTATCGCCAATAGGGTTATTATCACTACTAGCGTTATTAGCGCTGCTCGATGAATTTCTATCAAGACACCAGTACCTCCTGGCATGTTCATAATTTCGAAAATAATTATTTATTAAACGTACCCGTGATCGCGACATGTTTCGCGGATTCATAGAAGGTAGCCTTGTACGTTTCAAATGCATCCTTCTACTGCACCTCCATTTTTGATAAGTATACTGTTCTCTTCTTAAATTTGAATTATCATTCGGAGACTCTGGTGATGTTGCAGAGGTCGAGCTTTCCGACTGACTTGCTGAGTTTTGTGCACTCGAATTCCCCGGTGGATTATTACTGTTACTGGGATTGTTTGAATAAACCAAACCTGATATTATTGGGATTTGAGTAGTCCTAGCTGATCCTGAACTTCCTGCTAGACTGTTCACCAAATTTGATATTCCCGGCAACTGCGCGCTCTGTGTCGTTCCACTGTTTCCTGGTAGATTCAAACTACCAGCAATGTCCGACACCAGGCTAGATATACTTGGTAGTTGCATATTGTTATTATTATTAGTTGCCAGATTGGAATACGTATGATCACTAGTGGCATTCGAAGTTGAGGCTGATTGCGAATTATCAGTGGGACAATACGAATAGAGACTATGGAGAGTTTGATAAATGTTGTGTGGTCCCATACGTTTAAGTTCGGACTTACTTGGCAGTAGATTTGATAGGCTTATGTTAGTCG
This sequence comes from Calameuta pallipes, assembly GCA_030142375.1. Lineage (NCBI taxonomy): Eukaryota > Metazoa > Arthropoda > Insecta > Hymenoptera > Cephidae > Calameuta > Calameuta pallipes. Next base: position 722,843 of record JARQSW010000763.1, on the reverse strand, counting down.
AGGTCTCGTCCAATTGACGCGATGAACTCTTTGATGATGATTTTCCTGTCTTTTGACCTCCTGATGACGTTGTACCTCTCGAGGTCGACGGTTGGTTGTGGTCGTTTTTAGGCTCATTATCGGTCTCGCTATTGGTTCTTTTATAAATTTCCAAGAGAGCCTTTTTAAAATTTTTAGCTGGTTCAGTATGAGACTCTGTCGAAACGTTTTGTGTCGAGGTCGATGGAGTCGCACCATCTGTGCTAGTTCCTGGTTGAGATTGATCACTCTCTCTTTCGATTATAACCGTTACGTGAAGACGTCTTATCTGACGTCGCAGATCTTCCCACATTCTACGTACCTGCTGCAGTTGTACGATTTCCAATCTAGCCCTGTAACAAATAGAATCACGGCAAATTATAATGTGATACACTATTGAAAATTGATCATAAAATTGGTATTAAAGTTGCAAAACAATAAAACATATTTTACGAACCTACAAAGTCGTTGCATATTGTCTATATGGCGGCTTAATAACCGAAGTTCTTGTCGAATAGTCAAGTCATCGGAATGACTTTCATTCTGTCTGAGAGGACATACTCTCCATCCTCGAAATCCTTCTTCGTCGCCAACTCTGTCGGGATTCCCATCATCAGCACCGTCTTCATAACCGAATCCACAATTATAGTCTGCGTTCTCCAGACCTCTACTTTGTTCTAGATTATTCACTGATATTTGATTTAGTGAACTGGTGATATTTTGCACGTTAGCAATTTCAGGAACGTCTCCACTTATGGAGGGGATCTCAATTATGGCCTCAGGAATACTGTCTAGAATTTCTGCAATTGGTTCTGCACTGTTTTGAGCACGCAACAAGTCAGATTGATTCTGTTCCTCTCTCCTGGTCTGATTTTCTCGCAAGCTTCTGAAGGGAAACAATGGCGGTTGCTCGTACCTAGTAGAGTTCACAGAAACTGGAGATAATTGGTTCCTGTCAATAGGAGATCCTGGTAGTCTTATCCTAGAGAAGTTTCTTGGTTCAGATCGGTTCGCAGGTGAGCGTGGTCTTCCATGATCAGTGGATAAATTATCATTGGACGTTTCAGAATTCCTATTTGAAGAGTCTAAACGTATCCATCGACTAGTCCATCTTCTAGATTCTGAATTAGAATTTGGATTTGGTTCGTCGTGATTCGAGTCGGAATTGCTGTTTTCTTCAAGTAGCCAATATCCGCTTTCCGATTGTTCCCCAGCATTTTCATCATCCAGAGGTTCTTCTTGAGAGTTCTCTACACCTTCATTAGATTCTGGACTGACGTGCCTTTGAAAGAAATCTAGAACTCGTCTGACCTCTTGAGATATCTCTTGGGTACGGTTCCTAATACTTCTGATGAATCTTCGACTTGTATTATTCAAACAAGAAAGCCGGCCGCTCATATCGTTCAATGTCATGAAGTTTGGTAGGCTTGGTAGACTTGGTTGAAAGGCAGAACGAGAAGAAACTGTAAAATTTGATGTACCAGGATGCGACGTACTAACAGAATATCCTTCATCGCTAGAGGGCGAACTTTCATCTAAAAATAGTAGAAAAGGGTAACATTGATTATTAATCCTTGTGACTACAAAATGATTACAAGACTTACTATGAATTTCAATCCAGTTACGTATGTTAGCGTTGTAACTTGGATACCAAATGTGCGAACCTTCGTGTCGTCGGCGTCTCCTCGGTGGCTCATCCTCGGCATCAACAGCTTCAGATCTTCTTCTGTTCGATCTAAAGGTACCCTGAGTTCTGCTACTTCCTGGACTAGATGTACTCGTACCCTCGCGACTTCCAACGATTCTGATATCGTCCGTATTAGGATCCATGGCAAAAGTAACAGAAGCGAAAGGATCTGGAGTCCTTGAGGAACCAGCAGCAGTTGTACTAGAAGTTTGTTGTCCTACACCAGTATTTTGATCAGTATATCCAGGAAGTCCAGAACTTGTAGACTGCTCATGGTTCGACCTGAATAAAGGTCGTTGAGGGAATTAATTTGCATCCAATGAGACTCGTCTAATTTGCCGAAGTAAACCCTACAGTTTAACTCCATCTCGTAGACGTTGGATCCTGGACCTGGTCGTCGTGAACCGCGTCTCCATATTATTAAGCGCCTCGATTTCCTGATTCAGAGCATTCGTCAGAGTCTGAATCCTCGTGTTCTGGATATTCGAATTGGCGAATACCCTGGTGGTGTACCTCTGAAGACGTTCGCGTAACTTCTGTAATTGCGCCAAGCAGCAACTGTTACTGCTAGCACTACCACTCAAAACCCTAAAGAGGTTTTCGAGAGCATCAGAAATCTCCTGTTCCTGGGCACGATTGATCAGTTGATGCGGACGTCGCTGCAATCTCTCCAAACTATCACTAATGGCCTGATCACTGGCACTCAAGGCATTCCTTAGTCTTCCTATGGACGTTTCAGCAGCAGGCTCATTCCTATCAGTGTCGGGATGTTCCTCCTGCACTGCAGATGATTCAGGCTCATTGGATCGATTCCTTGATTGATTCGGATTCGATGAATTGGTTTCACGATCAGTCTGAACACACAGTATACAATCATTGTCTTCAAAAATTTGTTTAGCAAGATTAAGATCGAAATCCAAAAATAATTGTACAAGTTACAAAAATTAATATATTAGTTGGATATTTTTCTGAGCATAAAATTCAACGCTCTGAAATACATCCAAAGTTTCGTTTTGTTATATTCTATAAATCAAATTTCTTGACACTGACCCTGTTCAGCCTCCAGGAAAGCGGATAGTACCGCATTGCGAGGGCTTCACACTGATGCACCAGGCCCCTGTAACACAGGTTGATCCTACGTTCGGTATCCTGCGTATTAACTCTTTCGATCCTCTCGTTTATCACGTTCCAAATATTATCTATTTGTCGATCTAGATTGGTTCTAGGAGATAAATTATTTTGATCTTGCTCTACGTTTGTCGAAATCCCATTGCGTTGCTCTTCGATGATTGAATTGCTCGAGGAAGTCGATTGATCACGAAGTCTGGACGCAATTTGACTTCTCGATTCTCTCACCGATGGTTCCCCAGTCGTACGTGAACACCGAAAGAGGTACAGATCATCTACCCGATCGTCGCTGGGGGATGTATAGGTATTGCGCCTGACCTGAGTTGTCACGTTGCCAGCCTGCATCGATGGCTCCTGTAGCATTCCGCTGCGCCGAATCGCACTCGGTGCAGGAGACCTAGCGCATAATTATTCTAGGATCGTACATATTAATTATAAAACTATGCAAATAATCTGCAATCCTGGCCTTTGGTAATATACGTAAGCGGCATATCTGAAAATCATCTGAGCAGCCTCGATATTGAAATAGAGAAAAACATGTTTTAAACGAAATAGGGAGCCTAAATGCTGTTAGATACTCATTTACGAAAATTATAATCAACAAAACGTTCATACTTTATCTTCGTTAAAATGCAGTGCCCATATTTTCGTAAGTTCTGCAATTGTTGATCTGATACTTTTATAAAAATTAATGGAGAATTATATGCATAAGAGACATGTAAAGTTTCAACAAAGACTTGTGCAAAAACTGTGTAAGCCTTCCGTTCTCATTTTTAAATTATTAGAAAATATAACATGAACCATTATGTAACTTACAAATATGAGTGCGTTTTGGTTGAATACGAATTACCTATTGAAGTCATATAATTCACAATTTTTCATTTCGAGATTATGAAGTACACCCCAATCCCATTTAATCGCTTTAAAATTTATAAAAATTGTACCAAAAACGACTTCTCTGCTCCCGATCTTGTGGGCTGAGCTCGCTCCTGATAGAAGGTCTATTTTCCGCTAATGCATTCCTACGAGGATGCATTCTGTACTCCATTCTTCGTGTACTTCTGTCATTATAATTGTCGCGCCATCGTCCACCATAAATCACGCCTTGATTCAGACGTGGAAACCTATCCAGATCCTGAGATCGTTCTCGAGCCAATCTAAAATGACAACATTATTAATCTGCTCCATGTTGATTTTTTAGCAATTATTAATTTACAAAAATACGTGTATTTCATTTTTACCGAATAAAAGTTCGAAATGGCTGCTCGATAGGAGGTCGATCCCATTGCGATTGCATCTGTGGTGCATTAGCAATACCAGTTATTAATTTTCGTCCCATATTATCAAAAGCCACGTATCTAAAATTTAAATAATAAGTAAATAGTATTAATGATTTTTCTCGTGTAATTATTACTACCATTGGTTGAACGGAACATTATGCACGCACGTACCTCACTTTCTCCTTGTCATTTCTAGTGGTTACTACTGCAAAAGGTTCAGACTGACTCCAGTCCCAGAAGTGAACTTCATTGTACGTTGCAATAACCAGAAGTCTCTCAGATGGATGAAACGCCAATGAAGCGATCACGGTTTGACTTTCTGTATTCCAAACCTCGCTACCACCCTGTGCAAAAAAATCTGGAATATGACTCTCCTGTCAGTGGTCAAACGTAACTCATATGAACTTTTAAATCCTCTTGTAAAGCACTTACGCTAAGGTCCCAGACACGAACTTGCCCACCAAGACATCCTGAAGCTAAGATCTCACTCGACGAGGGGTGGAAGGCTATACACCATGGAGTACGAGGATGACCTGACAGTGTACGAATATTCTTTCCCGTTGTGAGATCTGTTATATAGACATTGTGATTCCCATGGGTGGATGCAACTTTGGTCCTGGTTACAAAACAAGATTTATTTAATTTAATATTTTCATGTAATATTTATGTGATCTTAATAGGACAAAATTATCTGGTATAATAATTACCCATCAGGACTGAAAACCATGAGAAACGATGCCTTGGGTACACCAGGTAGATCACATTTCTGAAACAAATAACAATAGAATGAAATTGTCAAGACTACCAATGATTTTGGTGACTAACTAGTTTACTAGTATTCCTGATAAATTATACTATATACTGTTCCTCGTTATAAGAAATATTTCAAAAATTTATAAACTGTTATCAAACAATTTTCTTGTCCAATACAATTTTATTTTAAAACATACCAATTCCTTATGATCCTTAAGAACCAAGTTCGTCTCAGCAATAGGTTCCAATTCACGTGTACTCGTCTTGTGCGTAGTGTGCAAGCCAAAATCACGCAGCATCAAGTTACGCAAAACATTGCGTGAACCAGTGCAGTGGACCAAATGTGGTTTTTTCTTGATTTTCCCCATTTAGTTTGCTTGCTCTCTTTCCTGTGTAAAGGAAAATGTTCAAATATTCCAAAACCCTGCATAATTTTAAGAAAACATTTGAAGATGTCCCAATGTATTTTAGAGTAAGCCAGAATTGACATTTGTAAGACATACATACACATAGAGCTACTACGATAGTACTTTTTTATACATGAATAAATATTGTTTTATGATCCACATATATTAATGGACACAACTGTAAAGAAGATAAGTCAATTGTACTCCTACTGCCACTAAGAAACCTATAGGAAAATGAGGTGGTAAAAGATGCATTGCACTTAGTCAGCAACATGACAGACAGATAAGACAAAGGAGATAAAGTGCAATGTGCAACAAGACAGATAATATATTGCATTTCACAGTACAAAAGTGATATTAAGTGTCATAACATAAGGAAAGAATAAGAAGCTACTGATACAATAATAATTAATAATCCTGACAAATAATCAGAATGATATCTATCAATTATTAGAATAATTCGCTTTAACAGAACGACAATGAACTAAATATATGAATAAACAAATCTTTCAATGTTTCATGTCATATAAAATATAAAAGGGTAATATTATTATGGACCATAAAGCTAAAAACATATCATTCTTAAAATACAGAATGTTGTTTGTCCACCTATTAAAAGAATGAGAGTAATGTAATGTATGATATATTTATTTTTAAAGCGACATTAAGCTTACTGTAAATAAAAAAAAACATTTATTCCCATACAGCCTACATCATTGAATGAATAAAATATTTAATCATAATACTTGCGATATTTTTCCAAAAACAAAATACACTATCATAATGCAACCACGTTGATACAAATTAAATATGCAAAACTAAAAGAAGAAAATGACAGTTTGCAATATAAAATATACTACATCTGCTCCCAAATCCCACAGGTAATAGCACTGCATAAAACATGTGGTAATAAAAAGAAAAAGAATAGAAAACAATCCCTTGTTTACAGAAACAAAGTAATTTCATCCACATGCAAAATTGTTATACTCGTCGGCCGTCAGCGTCGTACGAGATATCCGTAGGTGGGAATTGCGCAAAAGACAATTACCTAACGTATCCCGAGATGTCGATCGGACATAGAAGGGATATAGTATATATGGAATATTCAAGGAAAAGATTTAATAAATATCTCGCGAAGACAATTACATTCTCGACCCCGTAGCAAATAAAGGGGAAAAAAGTTAACTCTCTAGGAGTCAGAATGCAGTATCGAGCGGTCCTTCAGGATCGAGCAGGAATATTCTAACGTAAAGATTGAAGATGGATATAATGCGTAATAAAGTAGATATCGGATGTTAGCCAAAGCGTATTTGCTTAAATAGACACCAAATGGGAATAGAGAACGAGAGAAGAGAGTATCAGCGGCAAACGTCGCATCGTACCACTCGGATTAGAGGAATCGGGAAACACCGGGATGATCCTGGAAGGGATGCTAATTTCACTTAGAGAATATCATATCACAATTTATTCTTACCTTCGTTTTCTTCAAAACGATATTTTAACCCCCAGAACTCCCGCTAAAGACCTACTCCGCCAAACTTCAACATTTTACACGGATATTACAACCCTGCGAACTGTTCTCGAGCGTTCACGGGCTCGGGCCACTATGAACGGCCGGTCACTATTTTACACTGGCTCTTTGTTTATTGGTTTTCGACGAAAAGTGTCAGATGGCGGGTATATCGTCTTTTAACTCTGTTTTTAACAACACATCAAATAGTAACACAGGTGAACATTTGATAAACGATTAATAATTTTCATTATAAAATAATAACTGTATATACGCACTTTTCATGACATTGAAATATAAGAAATGTGACTGAGGCTCATAAAACATTATTATAGGCTCTAGAGGCGGGATGATTATGTACCGCTGATTATGTACACTGCACTTGAAGAAATGAAGCAGCCGAACAGTCGAGAACTAATAAAAAGACGATAAATATAAATGTTTCTGGATATTGCGATTACATTTTATTGCAAGGTTATAATTCTCTATTTTTTTTCTATACAATAATGTAAAGTGGTACATTGTAGATTTTCAATCATGTTCCGCATACTTAAGCTACTATTATAAAAAATGACAAACTCCCATTGAGGAATATGTAATTGGCTTGTACGTTCTTACGGTTTTCAATTGTTTTCAATACTTCAGAGCATTGCCTATTTTCGAACCCACCTATAGTGCTTCAAAGCTTGTCCAAACCCCTTAAAAACCACAAGGACGAACAAGGTAAATGAATAAAATGGGTCGCTTTCATGAAAATAAACTGCATATTATTGGAATTGTGGGTAGCAAAAATATAATTTGTGGAACGCATCTTTATCTTTAGTCATCCTGACCGCAACTTGGTGGATTGTTTTATTAACGCTGAGCGCACAACCGGGCGTGATCCAAGAGAAACGTCAGGTACGAAATCAAAATGTCAAGAAACAACGAGGACACTTCGGGCTCGGGTTTTCGTAAAATCGACGTTGATCAGTACAACGAGAATAATTTTAAAGAGGAAGATGGCGACGGAGGTTCCACCGCACCGACAGGACCTGATGAGAACGAAATTCTCACACTACTTTCTCAATATCCTTTTCACTTAATTTGACTCACTCGTTATCTCTTTGCGTTTCGTGACTCCTAATTTCATATTGTATATTCGTTAACATTTACTTTCCTTAACAGTATTTTCAAGGGTAAGAATGTCGAGGCTCTTATTTCTGTACTCAAATCCGCACCACTTGGCTGTAGAAATCAACAGACAAGGGTAACCTATAATATTAACAACTACTGCAATATTCTGTACTAAGAATTAGATCATAGGCACAGTACATAGTTTGCATAAATAATAATACTGTAGGAAACTTCTTAATAGGCTTTTATAATCAATTTGTTCAAATTACATTTATTTTCAGGACAGTGCAAGAAATCTTACCTTAAAAGTACTACTGAGCATAAAATCTAGTCAAATAGATGATTGCTTAACACAATTAGATCGTGACCTGATAGATGTGCTGATGAAGTACATATACCGTGGTTTTGAAATACCTTCAGAAGGAAGCAGTGGACATTTGTTAGCCTGGCATGAGAAGGTCTACAACGTCAGTGGAATTGGAAGTATTGTACGAGTATTTTCAGATAGTAAAAGAGCCTGAACATTTGCAATAACATTGTTCTTCACAATATCCATTCGTTTGGAAACCTTTTCTTACTCGCTAATCCTCAATAATATCATCGGACGTAGATAGTCAAATCATACGACTTTTCCATACATGAGTAACACAACGTAATTGTGTACAATTGCTCTCAATAAAGTAATTTTTATTTCTTTTACTTACAGCGCAAAACTAGTGTTTCTTAGTTTTATGGTAGTTATTTAATTTGATATAATACTGTTATACGCGACCTAATGTTATACGACCGTAAACGACAAGAAAAAAAGGTGCTTTGGCTTAACAGCCATCATATCGAAAAAAAACCCATTGAAACATTTATTTGCCACATAGTAATTTATCGACCATTTATATCCCTTGTTCTTTCTTATATTATATAGACTTACATTCTTAATTACTCGCATTTATCCTTTACAGTCACCATTATCATATTTGTCTGATGTATCAAGTATAATGCGCTCACGAATACTGCATTTGCTCTATAATATGAAAACACATTAATATAATATATTTTTATTCATATATTTGTATGAAAAATAATTTCTATTAGATGTAAATATCTATATATTTAATTATTTTTAATAATTAACCATAAAAATTTAATGGTGCACTTTAAAAAGAGTGAATGCAACTAAGAAATGGAATACCAATGGGTAAGCAATACATTGATCATTGACTAAAGGATAGTAGCATATTAAATGTTACTTACTGTCCTTCTTTGAAGAACTCCTTTAATGTATTACTAAATCTTTTACTGTATTTAACAAACTCTCTTTTACGCTGGTCAAGGGCCTGTTTCCCTGCAGATCCTGGAATAAATCCTGTCACTTCGTTAACAGCATCTAAAAGCTTTTTAATAGCACTGGCAATTTCCCTTGAAAGATCAAACACAGATTAAAAATCACTTACATGTAAAGCATTTAACTACTTTTATACTACACATACTTGATAGTCTCAAGAAAGGTTTTACGATCTGTTATCTCATCAGGAATTCTACTCAGTATTCTCTTAAGTGATGCAGATTTTCTGTTAAGTTCCTGGAAAGCATCCTCTGACCTTGCTGATCGATATTCCACCACTGAGTAAATAGAAATACAAGTAATTATTAAATAGGTTTTATACAAATCTCATATGCAGTAAACATTACCATCAAAATCGGATGCTGTGCCTTGCAAACGCAATACGCTCTCATTCATATCTAAATTGAGGTCAGCACGGCGTACTATGCCTAAAACTAAATCATATGTGATACCAGGATGAGTACTTTCAGCTTTTGACAAAGCTGTCCGAAGAGTTTGGGCTGCAACAACATTCTGTCTTTCCAACTGCAACACAAGCACCAACAAAAATGACTCGGTCTATTTCATTTCATAATAAAGTAATAACTGCTTAATACCTTTGCTAATATCGGTCGTAATATTACAGGGAGAACAAGTGATGTAACTGGAGTTTCATCGCCCATTGTCATCCTTCACGAGTGTTAAAATTGTCTACAGCAGAGAACAGAGAGAAGTTCCTAGCACGTAAAAACACGCGTACGACTACTAACTAATTCGATTCACTTCAATGTGAAAACGAGAATAGTCTTGAAGATAAGTAGCATGAATGACTCGATAAGATAAAGCTAAAAAGAAATCAAGTTTCTAGCATACTAAGACTCTTCTGACAGCTGTCAACAAACTAGATTCCTAATAAAATCAGGTTAACCCGAATAATGGATACTCGAGATGTCGTAGTCTCTTCAGCCATGTTTCCCTTTACATAGTTCTCTTGTCCAGTTCTAGTATAATAGGAGATATAGGAGAAAGCAGATTGACATTACTCAAAACTTTAGGTGCATATAAAGCTGATATACTACTCAGAAACTTGTATAAGATTGTTACACATCGCACAACAGCAATAACAGCTTATCAAGTTTATTAAAGAGGAACTATGGATTTTCACAATATTATCGTTGCTTTAACTACGAAAGAAATAGGTTGGTTGAAAAGTATTTAAGTTGCATAAACATCGAATGTATTAAAAATTTTAATAACTTTGACATTATTTTATATTCTAGAAAATGTTGAAAGTTTTGATGAAAAGCTAAAAATTGTGTTGAAAAGGGCGTTTGATCTCATTCCAGAAAATATTCAAACAGAAATTAATGAAGACAGAAACTCTGTAGAGACAGATTGTAGTATACGGTATTGTCAATTATTCTTTTACAGTAATCAGCATTTCACAAATGAAAATTAGTTGAATATTTTCACATGTATAGCTGGAAATACTTGCACACTCTTCTCTATGTGTTAAACACTATGCAAAGGATTCAGCATGAATCACCAGAAGCATGCCTCAGTGTTAACGATCTTCGTTCCATAAAAACTGCAATTGAGATTGTTGTATCAATAGGTATTCTACCATTTCTCCTTCCTGGAGTTGGTATTAGTATAGATAAATTGTGTCCAAAGGCCATGAACATTCCTTTAGAAAATCTAACAGATATTCAGGTATAGCAACAAACAATTCTTGGTATATGTTGTAAGTGATATTATGGATAATGAATCGATATGTTTGTTTCAGAAATATAAAAGATTATCTCACACAGTTAGAATTCTCAGTGATTGGTTTACTCCGACTCTTTTTAAAACAGTTGTTTTTGCACAGTTGGGTCCACTCATATCAGGTTTATTGCAACTTTCATATGTACCATTAATAAAGCCATCAGAAAGTACATTCTCCAGTTCAAAATTAATGTCAAATAAGTTTGTAATGACTGCAAAACTTTATACACAGTTGAGAAACGAACAAGAGGAGTTTCAGATAATATTAAAATCTTTAATAAATAACTGTCCAGGAAGTGCTATTATAAAAGAACTTATGATAGTGCTTGGAGTAAAGAATGCACCAAAATGGTTACGCAGAGAAACGCGTAAATGTCTGATAGATATAATAACACAAAGTAATGGCGTAGTGTCTTTAATACTAGCAGTTTGTGATGATATTTTGGATTTGGGTGCTCATTGGGACAAATTAGATATCGTCGCGAGACTGTTGGCCACTTCGCAAGAGGCAGATGGTCAAAAATACTTTGAATCAGTGTGCTCACAGGTTTGTAAATGGTCTAAAATATTATACACCTTTTATCATAAAACTATTACAAGAAGCTTACTTGTTCTTATTTACTACAGCTAGTGGACTTGTTGAAATCAAAAAGCATAAGGCATGCATCAACAATTGCGAGTTGTTGCATTAGAGCACTCTATGTAAGTAATCATGAAATTTGTACAAAAAAGGTAATTCGTGTAATAGCAGCACCATTGCTATCTAAAACTGAAGAGTTGAACTATACTGAAGAACAATTAACTGAGTGCATAGAGAATTTATCCAAGTGTTTCATGACAAGTGAAGCAAACTTTAAGAGTTTACCAAGTAATTGTTTACAAGAATTTGCGATTCCATTATTCCGGCTGTACGTTCAAGCCCGTAAGAGCATTTTGGCTCTTCGAAATACAGTACAAGAACTATTATTAGTGTTACTATCCGATGCAGCATCGAGAAATACTCTTTTTTCTGTTTTTTTGGAAGATAATAGTGTCGAAAACTATGAATATTTTGGAGAAAAATTGTCTTTTGCCCTTGGTCCATCCGGAGGATTTCAAATTATTAAAACAGAAACAAACATTACTCGCGAGGAATTAAGTGACAGCCTTATGGACTTGATTAAAAATGATAATAACTTGTTGTCCAGCTTATTCACCTACTTATTAAATAGCCTGGTAAATTTAAAAAATCCTAACCGCACATGTGATAATCGCCTGGAAACACCGGAGGACACTATAGAGTTTATTGAGAAAAGAATAGTGACTATTAAATTATTATCCCAACTAGCGACAACACCATCAGTCCAACAAGCACAATTAGAAAACCCAGAGGCATTACTAGCCTTTATAAAATCATTGTTTGGAGAGAAAAATTTTAATTCAGAGGCAGTGAATAAGGTCCTTGTCACTGAAAATGATATGGAAGCATTGTATATTGGTTTAATGCTGATTCAAATGATACTAACGGAAAGGGGGAAACCAAAAGACTGGAAACCATTTACAGATCTCCTTAACTATTTGACTGGTGTGCGTGGTTCTATTAAAGAACATGCGGAGCTTAATGTTTTGGTAGAAGAATTGATAATGATTATCAAAACGAAAGGTAAATCAGTAACAAGAAATTATGAAGATATGTCAATGGACAGCAAGAAGTCAAGAGAATATGAAAAAGCTATAAAAGATTTGGCAGATCCTTTGCTTCCTATTCGTGCACACGGTTTAATAGTTCTTATGAAATTAATTGAATCACGCGATCCCAATATTATGGCTAATAAAGATATAATACTATGTTTTTTCCAAGTAAGTACAATAAAGATGATCCTTCATTGTAACATAATAATTTATAAAAATGATTATAAATTTCTGTGTCAATTTAGGAAAATCTAAAAGATGACGATTCATTCATCTATTTAGCGGCCATTAACGGCTTATGTGCTTTGGCATTATTATTCCCGGACAAATTAATTCAAATACTCATTCAAGAATATATTAGTATGCCCACTAGAAGTGGATCGAATGAAATACCGCCGGATACAAGATCAAAACTTGGTGAAGTTTTGGTAAAAGTCACCAGAGCTTTAGGTAATAGAATTCTAGTATGAAAAAAAGTATTCGGAGTGATAAACAAAATTAATCATATTATCTTAAACAGGTGAAATGGCTCAAGTACATAGAAATATATTAATAAACGCCTTTTTGTGTGGAACTCGTGATTCGGAACCATTAGTGCGTGCATCGAGTTTGTCTTGTCTGGGCGAATTATGCAAAGTCTTAGGATTCCGTTTAGGAAATATCATAGTTGAGGTAAGAAGATAGACAAATATTAATAACATGCCAATTAGTTAAGAATATACTAGTGGAATTATTACACAGGTTCTTTACTGTATCGGCTGTATAATAAAAACTGACAAAGCACCGGAATGCCGAAGAGCCGGAGTCCTAGTAGCAACGTTGCTATTACGAGGATTAGGAAAGGATGCCTTGAGGAGTCTCGGCAGCGATCTAGTGACTCTGTATCGAGGACTTATTCATTTAAGGGATACCGATGATGATCCTGTCTTACGACTTCATGCGCAACTCGCCCTGGAGGAATTCGATGACATTGTCAAGGATTTCTTGTTCTCGAATCCAAAACTTCAGAAAAATATATTCCTTTTGCATCCCACATAACTTGGTTCCACAAACACGTGATTTATTATGCAACCGCTTAATTTATACTCAATAAAATTTCTATATACAAAGTTTGTCAAACAATCGTTTTTGTTATCCGTATGATTTCCGCTATCGTGACGACTATATAAATATTGTATCCTCCGAAAACAAACCCGCCATTCTCATGTATTCACGCTTTAGGCAAACATATAAACGTTGAGGTTGAGGCGTTGAGGTCGGAGATGGTCTTGGAGTAACAGCTCGTAAGATAAATTCTTTACAAACGGGTTCCGGGAAGGTTTTCTGCTTACTATCACCGGAAATATCCATTTCAGTGTTGCTGTTATTTAAAGTCAACATATGAACAGCCTGCAACAATTTAACATTTTAATATTGTCCATGAACAGTCTCAATAAGACACATATCAACCACTAGTAACACCTTTTGCGCCTCTCGAAACATCGTCGTGATTCTGGTACCAATATATCCCGTGGAGCCACCAGGAACAATTACTTCCTTGCCGCGCATCAGTTGCACCAAGAAGGATGTCAATTCTTTTGAATCCGTGTTGCCGCCAAGTTTGTGTTGTAAGGAATTTACTTGAGCTACCAACGCCTCCACTCCCTCAATATCAAATGTAATTTCCTGAAGAATTTCGAACAACATCCCAGTACGAATTCCTTTTCGGCATAATTATATCTGATAGTATAAGTGATACCAACCTCATATAACTGTAATTTTTGATGAATAGGTTTGGTAGCGAACTGCAGCTTGTTAAGTATACTTTGTGTGACGTCAGGCAAATTTGGCAGAGCTTCCTGTTTCTGTAAGCTTAACGTATAGAGCGCAGCGTGTGTCAAAGATGGTAATAACAGTTGAGCCACTTGACCGAGACGCTGAGAAACTAAATAATGTATAACTTTTTCAGCCTCCCTAGTGTCATCAAAGAGACGTTTCTGACGATGGGCCGGAACCGGCTGTGCGGAACTCCAAGCTCTGGACCATGGATTATTTGGAATCATCATTCTTGGTGACAGATGACCTGTCATTGCACAAAGAATTAAACAACATAACTCATTACGGCATTTTACTTAGAAATTACCATTAGTCTGTCCCCATTCATCCAATCCCTCCTCCTCTATCCAATCTCTGGGTGAATACCAGCGAATAAAGTCTTCAAGTACAGCTCCTGGATTGGCTGCCTAAAATCCCACGACAAAGATAAAAAGTGCTATATCTAATTTAACAATAACATCTAATAAATCCCACATGGGTATATCATAGTACTTTAAACGACTCCATATCCGAAAGTAAGGATGCACTCATAAGTCTTGCACGCATTTCCGAAGCATGCTGATCGGTTCCTAACTGCATCATCACTTGAGCATCTTCCTCGAGTTGATCCTCAGTTTTTGGAACTGGATCCTGAGTGACAGGAAGATACAGTGCTTCTCCAGTTTTCACTAGACGAAGACTAGGATGCTTAGCTAATCTCCCAGCAGGTCTATTCCATAAGGAATGTTTCATTTTCTGTACTGCCTTCACTGGAGGTTCCTCCTCATCCGTAGGCTCCTCACTGGTACACTCAAAAAATTCCTCTTCCTCGGATTCTACAAGAAAAATGAAAGTCATTGCACTTGTTTCTTCTATTAATATACAAAGCAAAAAATATATTACTGTACAAAATAATTCATTACCCGTATCAGGATCGTCGATATCCATACTCTGTGACTTCAGGATGCATTCCTCGCGTCCTTTTTTTCGCTCGATGCAACAATTCATCATCTAAAGAACAAGATGAATCAAGGAATGTCACATGTTATCACGAAGGGAATTAAGAATGGGGAAAGCGTGTGGTTTGCTGCATTAATGACTGACATAGATATGCATGCATGTATGTGTCATAAGTGACGCACGTACCCACTTATACAGATAGGGTTTTGCAAATGGAAATATGCGAATGGCATTCCGATTGGCAAATACAGTTAACAATCAAGTATCGTGCATCTGATGTAAAATTGAAATAAATTTAACATCTAACAAAGGACATTCTTACCTGAAGTTTTTGATGCAAGAGACACGTCCGTACAGAATCAGGGAATCCAGAACCAACACTGTAATTTAAATATTAGCATCAATAAGTTTCAGTACATAAGTTCACTATATATAAATATATATACAGTGTTCCTTAAATTCATAAATTACTGACTTTACTAATTTACGTAAGTTAGATTAAAAAAAAATATTTAAGTATTCATTTCGACAAATGTGAAAGGTGAATGACCTGACATCCGTATCATATCGAGCTGTTACGTCAAATAGTCTTGAGCAGTTGTGAGAAGCCTGACAAATAAAAGAAACAACACACGAAGTCCTTTACTCATCAGGTACACCCTGTATACGTAGAAGAAATAAGGGGAGAAATCACTTATTTTCTAGAGCGAGTAAAGTAAAAGGCATCCAAAAGAAACTGACGTGTTTATGGCCCATGCACTTGACGTGCATCAAACAGGATCCACTGCGAAAAAGTATTATGCGTGAATATTCGCACTAGTTCATTCGATCAGCAGATATAATAAAGCGAAACAACCTGTTACAGTGCATCCTATTCAAAGATGTAATTTCTGATAATTACAAAGACACGTAATATTTCTGATAGAAATCAGTACGTAACGGTAAGAATCCGAGGTAGCATACGTTTTTTTAAATTTGACCTGACCAAGTGGATACAAACTTTGTTTGATCAGACGGTGTAAACAATTTTAGGGATTCATGCTACAGTCTGTAAGTGGTAAGAGAGAGAACTTCTTTGAAAGTACGTAAGACAGAGAGAAATAAAATATAATTGAGGGACTCTGCCAACTTTTCGTAATCCACGTGGTTCATCAACGAGGCGTGTTGAACAAAGTACATAGTTATCCTGGAAGGAGCAACAGGTGGGCGATGACCTCAAAGAATCCCTGCGCGAAGGTTTTACACGTTTTACTCACACGAACATTAGTAATGCTGTATAGGTACTGGTATAAAGTTACTAGCAGTGGGCACAGTCCGCGAACGGTACCTGTACACCGTAGGTACGCTTTACACAGTTTGAATTTCTATGTACTTTCCTCTGGCACCGCAAGATAAATCTGTATGGAAATTCAAAGACATATGATCAACTACCATCTGACGTGTAAATGTACACCTGGGTGTTTACCGTAGTAATACTTAATTCCGATACAGAAGTTGCACAATTAAAAACTGTAATGAGCACAGATACAAGTAATTCGAGTCTAATTGGCATTGAGATGCCAAACTTGAAATTTGATTTTACAATTAAAATAATGGTTATGAATTCTAATTATGGGTAGCGCAAAGCATGTTAATACAAATATATGATATATTTACGCTTTTAAGGAATTCAATCGTAATACGTAAAAATTTATAAGGAAAAAAAAAGAAATTTCAGATCTGAACAAGACACGAGCTGGCGCTCGACTAACAGATGTATCTCAAGTACAGTGATTATATCTCGTGAGATCCCCTCTCGACACTTATCAGGAAAAATTGAAATACCAGTCGCTTTAAACTGTCTGATTTTTCCAGATGATTTCACCGGTAATTTATATTGGTATATACAAAATTAAAGGTGTATATTAAATAATGAATACTACAAGTACCTAGAAAACTTTTCAACGGATTTAAAGCAAATAGAAACTTGTAATGTTAAACAGCAAATACACTGCTGTGGATATGCAAACAATTACGTCCAATACCTATAACTATCGATACAGCATGAACCATAATTTTGTATTTATAAAATAAAATGATTCTCTCAAAAGCCTTATATTTATATTATTAATTTAAATTTCTAACTAAGAATTCATTCTGCACGGGGTACCTCAACAAGATTAATAAATCTATTATAAAGAAGTAGATTCTTCAAAATACCTAAGCACGTTATATATCATTCTTACTGCTTATACCGTCGCATTAACTCAGGTATAGTATAACCCACGAATATAGCGTACACCATCCTATACTAAAATATACTATAAGTATGTAAATCTAAATGAACTATAGATGATCCTGAGTCTATCCAACTCCTGATGGTAGGACTGACCAAACCTGACTATCTTGTCAAACTATATCTATATACACCTGACTCGCTTATTCTCACTGTTGAAACTCTCTCTACGTGTCTCTCTGGTATACCAGCGCACAGCACATAGCAGACAGCACACAGCTCACGGGCATACAGCACCTTCTTAGTTAGCCTATCCTACCCTACTCTACCCTACCTTGCAGAGGTACTGCTAAGAGAACCACGGTGGAGGTACAGGACTGAATTTTACAGCAAGTTTTCTTGCAGTCGAGTCCAAGAAGAGCACGATGCCGGTGCTGCATTCGATAATATAACGGGAGGCCAGTTTTACACACCTACGGTACGGATCGAGATCCTGTCCGCGTAATTACCGAGGACAGTAAAAGCTGATGCTGTCACGCTGAATGAAAATGAAATAATAAAAAAAAATATATATATAAAAACGACCAATTGAATCAAAACGTGTGAACGCTTTTAGGGAAACTTTTTAGTGGCTGTTAAAAAATTGATATTTTTTCTTTTATATTTTATTTTACTGTTTTTCGATATTTGTTTTCGTGTGGTGAACATTTTTGGTGTCAATCGGATCAATCAATATGTATCAAGAAGGATAACTATGGGAATGAGTGAGTATTTGAATTAATTGGTAATTCGATATCCAATTAGGCTTTTATTACGTAACAGTTGCTTAAGAAAGCGTTAAGTATTATTTTTCGAAATGCAACTGACGTTTTCGTGTACCGTTTCGATATAGTTAACTGATGATGCTTCGCCGATACAATTGACAGTTAACTTTGTATTATCACAAGGGGAATATGGTAGTAGAGATTAGAAAATAGTATTCATGATCTCCTTGCCCAGTTGCTTGGTCGTTATAATCATTCGAGCATGATGCTCTGGTGGCTTCGTTCTTCATCGTTTATTACGTGCACGCATGCCAGGAAATCGCGGTAAATATAAAAAATTCCTTCTAGCACTGAGAAAAGGTAACAGGTTTACGACGATTAAAGAAATTTAAGACTACGACGAATGAAGTGTACGAAAAATAGTTGTCAATGAAAATTTCCCTCTATAAAATTAAAAAAATAGTTCCCGCTTCATAAGCCATACCAGTTGGTATCGTATAAATCATTTAAAGGTTATGGCACGATAAGTTATCGAGAAGTGGATGAAAAATAGTTTTGAATTGACTATTGGCTAATGGCTGAGTTGAAATTTAGCCAGTATACAGAGTGATTCGATAGTTTCGCAAGGGACGTGAGAGAGAACGAGAGGAAAAGAAAAATGTCGACTATTTCGGATCGAGTCTTCGTTTATTTCGAATCTGATTAACATACACGCTCTATTAGATCGGCATGTTTTTCTATAATGCTCCACGGTTGAAGTATGGCTAGCTGGTCCGGTTAGAACTAACGAAAATACATACGTGTACACGTGGACTGGAAGGTTATCGAAGAGAAGTATACATATACAGTGCAATTCTGGCAACGGATATTCGAACGTGGTGGTTTTGTCTGAGAAAAGAAAGAATGTGAGAAATAATGAAGGTGAAGAAGGTGAAAAAAAGATTGATAAAAAAATGATAAACGAATCTCAACCGGAATCGTTAAAAGTCCAGGAAAATTCTCGAGGATTCCTCATCGACGGAAACGGAGTTTATCCAGTAATGGCCCGACTCTCATTTCCGGTAGCGCTTCTTGACTTCCGCGCGAAACTGCATGTAGAGTAACTGCAGCCAATCGATCAAGAGTAAGATGCAATAGCGTTAAATGAAATTGCAACGATGGTACGGCATTCCGTGACTGGCAAAGACAAATAATAAATCAAGATACTTGAAGAAAATATGTAAAAAGTAATTTAAATGAAATTTCCAACAATGAAACGGATCTCAAGTGAATGAACTAAATTAACTGAACTAGCAGAGACGCCAAACGTGTTCTTTAAGAAATGAGAACAAAGAGGACAAAAAAGACCGTAAAAGAAAATGCATTCTGGGAAAAGGAGAGATTTCAATGCGCCGGATGCTTATCGACAGTCAAAACTGTATCACTGGAACGACATCACTGCGAGTCACAGTTCCCGTGATTATAACTTCCGTTTCGCGGTGCGTCTCATTTTACATTCATTGTGTAACGCGACTAGGCAAGACAACAAACAAAATACACGCAGATCTCTCACTGAGACATCCGCACAGACTATACTCGAGTAGAAAATTGCTACAGAAATATGTTATAGCGTCGACATAACCTACGTAACGTGGGTTATATCAGAAATGATATATAAGATAAATTAAAATTTAATAATCCGTCGAAATTCGACGCGTGCCACGAACGATGATTTTCGATCGAAATCATCATTGAAAAAATCTGGTTGAACAGGTAAATGTAACATTGACACAATTCCAGAAAGTTTTAACACTACGCGTTAAGATACAAAGCATGATCCTTCAATGCGATAGGCATTGGAATTCCCGCTGGCAAACACGAGGAACAGGATCGGGGGATTCGACCTCGAAGGACGAGAAAAATGAAGATGGTCTGCAAAACTCGTTTGGGCTTGAGACTATGTATGTAGCGTGGAAATCGCTCCAGTTTGATAAGACGTACTGCAGGGAAGTGGATTGATAAGGATACACAATATATTCCGTAAAAAGGAATTCACGTACAAGTAAATGCATTTTCAGAGACTTTCCCATGGAGCGCGAGAGGCTTACGTGAAAATTTCCTAATAAAGGAAGACTAGCATCCGTGCAGTGTCTCTTATTCAGAAAGGACAACAACTTCACTTCCGTCCTATTATTATTAGACATCTAGAGCGTCCGGTGGGATATTTCTCGCGGAGAAAAATATTCTTCGGAGGCCACTTGTCGTATTGCGTAATTAGCATAAGAGGCCAGACAACAAACACAAGACATTAGGACGTGAAGTTATTTCGAAGCGACTTCTTGCGAAATTATCAAGGAACATGAAGAAATAGATGGTGGCACAGGCTTAACGCCCCGAGACACTAGGGAACGTGTCTCTATATCCTATGTAGCCTACGTTCCTTTCTATACTGAATTTATGCTAGGTACCTGAGGCTAGCATTCTTTGCCGATCAAACAATTTTTTAGAGGAACTTGAAGTTACGCCGATTGGACAAGTTAAAAATAAATTAATAGAATGGCTGGAGCGATTTTTCAAAACAACTCACGACTGTATCATACCTTGCGAATTTTGTTAGCCAGCCTTAAAATTCCACGGAATAACATTATAAGATCTCGAAGCCCCATTTGAATAAACAGGATCCTGGATGGGTTAGTCACGAACCACAAAACATTCGAAATCAAATATGGACAAAGAGAATCTTCAGAGCATACATAAACCTATAAAACAAAGAGTTGACTGAAGAATAAAATCGAGGAAAGTCTAGAAAAAAAATACTGCATACCGACATAAAGTGATTCGGGTCGCGCGAATGTATCGGAATGATTCGCATCATTTTTTCGTCGAGACGTCCGACGGGACACGAACGAAAGATAAAGAGGGCACATCTCCTTTTCGTTATTCGTAGAGAAAATCGAGCGTCGCCCATGCGAAACCAGCCATAACACCGCACAAATAATTCTCGACGATCATTTTAACAGAGAAACCATTCACTTCGAGTATCTCAGATGGAATTCGATCATGCGTACTAAATGCCGCGTATATGAAAGTCGCATCCAGATTCCATTAGGCATTCTCATTTCCCTTGACATTTTTATAAGCCATGGTTATTCATATATCGCGACAACTCTTAATTTTTAATTCACTATTGATATTTGTCATTCGCAAATATTTACTATGAGAGTGAATTCTTGACATTTTCGAAACTGCCTTACCATCGATTGTCTACTACTCGAATAGGTCAATGCTAACAGGGTACATTATTAAGAATGCTACATAGGATGATCAAAGGCTATAAAAAATCAGAGGGACCATACTATGGACAACACGTATGTCATAATAAAAAAAAAGATTCCTACGCGTAAGAGGTAACGAAATAAAAAAAATTTCTTTGACGACAGTCCCACGTTTGTTTCGTTTAAGAAATCTGTTACTTCCTATCGAATTAACGGTTTTCTTTTCTTTCAAATAGCATCTCGCCACGGAATATATATATATATAAAGAGCCTCGTCGAAGAGAATCGACACGATACCAAGTCAGTGTTCCTTAAAAGATATACAGGCCACCAAGATGGTGGACGTAACAGTACCTACAGAGTCACTGAGAATACACAGTATCTGAACTTACCGTTATCTGGCATACGTAGACATTTGGAAGGTCATTGAAGGTGCTACGAAGTGAGCTGAAGGTGACGTTTGAAAAGTAAAATGAGAAAAAATTATGTCAGACAATGTAATCGGAGTAAAAAAAAAATGTGTCTGATCGTAACGTACTATTCGCCTAACCCGCATCGAGGAATCGAATAAAACAAGAATATCAATTATTCATATAGCGATTACGAATGGGCTCATAGGAAATTCATTCGTGTCCACGCCTTACAAGCGACACTTCATCATAGACAGAGAAATTCTTTAGACTTTCACCAAGATCGAAAGATCATACATGGTGCGATCCTCTCACGTATTGAAATTCATCTCCGTTCCGTTACGCAAGTGTTACGTGCAGATGCGATGAACTTGCGGAAGTGAGTTTCGATAGAGCGACGTGTGAATAAAAGGTAAATCGTTGCGCCGTGAAAATTTCTATATGTTAAATAAGCACGAGCAATTTTAAATCCGTACGATACATTAACCTTAATAGCAATGACGAATTCAGGAAAAAAAAATATCTTTCCGGTAAATCTCGTGTAAAAAAATCCGTTATTACAAGACAGGAGACGGGGGGGGGGGAGGATTTGAAATAATCCTATTAGCCAAGATTCTATGGTGAGAACTGTTACAATAGGACGCTCCCGAAATAATATACAATCAAATGGGTCCTGATCTGTTACTTTAGCACTGGATTAAAATGCCACAGTAACAAACTGGTTGCTAATTGATATTCGAAAGTGACGCAAAAAATTCATTTGTGCGCGTTAGAAACATTTTTTCTCTCCTTTACTCTTATATATTTCCTATAGGTTTACTAAATGGTGCCACGATAGGTCCGTATGTAAATAGCAAAAAATCATAATGCCCTGTTAACAGACTGACGTATGACTAACACGAGGGTAACAAGGAGAAAAATAGTGGGATCGATTAGAAAAAGAGAGAAAGAAGAAAAAATAAGAAAGATTCAAAAGAGAACGAAAGTGAAAGGCCAAGAATTCCCATTACACACGCCCGCAGTTAAAGTGCGTCATCTTGTCCATATCCTTGTACATGATTTGGCCTGTGTTAGAACGATGATGATGATAATAATAATGATGATCGTGATGATGACGAAATCGAATTCTTTTTTTTTTCTGTACAAAAAATTTCAAATTACTACAGTCGCATGAAGAGAATTCGTTAAATGCTAAGGTCAAGTGGACGTTCCCTCCTAAGCGCCATTATGTCTTGAAATTATCTTGAATAATTAATTACGAGAATTTATATAACCGATCAATAAAAAATCTCGAAATGGAAATCGTGATATTGAATTAATCTGAAATGATCGAACTATAAAATAACCAAACTAGTCTGAAGCTGCGATACAGGACACATATAGGATTATTTAGAATCGATATACATCCTGAAGGTGGTTCTAACGTATAAATCAAATGGACGACTGACTTCAGGTGATGCGTTTGTCGTGAATAACTCTGTATAGGTATCTTGGTAGTAGTCTGATAGTCCCAAATCGATACACATATAAAGGATAACGGAGGCTCATAGAATCGAGGATCGGGAATCTATTATCCGTGGTACCAATTAACGGGAATCAAGTGCCGTAACTATAGTCACGTGTTGGTCACGATTTTCACGCACGTCTATAATGAATACAGGTAATTATACGCGTGCGTTTCTTCACGTGTGCTAACGCACGTAATCAGTTTATAATGCGACATTAGCCCCTATATTGTAGAATTAGATATCGTGCGCCAAGTAATTCCAAGTAATGGATCTTGTAAGGAGAATAAGAGAATGGAAGAAAAGACGCGTGCCAGAGTAAAACTAGGCGTGTGTCCTCCATAGCAAGTGTTCCGCGTCATAGTGGAACCCAGTATAGGCAACTTAACGGAATGTAGCCTAATTAATTAGGTTCCATTCTATTTTCTTAACGATAAAATCACGCAAGGAATATCTTTTACTAATCTTACAGAATCGTATCGAACAGTAATATCGTAATAATATACGCCATGTTAAATTTAATTGTAAATACTCAAAAATAAATTCTATACAAATAAAATGCGTGGAAAAATTGTATTGGATCCTCGGAGTTAATAAAATGCGCAAATATCGACAATAAAATTCGATATCATCGATTTTCTGTTAATCGATATTAATTAATTCTAAACGTTCGATTATTATCGGTTTCATCTTCACGGTACACTTTGCGCTCGGTTGCCAACAGTACTTGGCTCCATAGGCAGATCGACGCAATGGACTTGTAGACGCCGGCCATTGACTCGTAACGGGTCTGGGCCTTATGGAATCGCGTTAAGTACAATTCCTTCAAGGCTGCCATGAGAGCTTCGTGTCTCGAAATGATAAAATACAAGAAAAAAAAAAGACTATTATTTCGTTTAACGTCTTAGGCAAGAGACGTAAAACTGTAATGGATATAAAAATTTCGGGAAAAAAAAAATTCGAAACTCGTTTTGACAAAGAATCATTTAAGTTTCTCGTAAACGTTTGATCGGACGTATTCTGTCAATAAAATCTCAGTATCGCTGGCATAACGCTGATAGTACTGTGGTAAAAAACGAATTAATTAATAATGTATCTTTATTTTCTTTCAGGTGCAAGAACACTACTGCAGCTGCTAGCTGTGACTCTGTGCACGGTCGCAGCTACAGTTCCGTGTCCCTGGTCCGAAAGTGTCGTCAAATTGGAGAGTTCCTGTATTTGCGACACGAATTTGGCCAATGAACTCTCGATACAATGCGATACCGTCGATTACGGGCAATTGGTATCGGCCATGCGCCGATACGCCTCCAAGATCACGATAGACTTGTTATTCATCAACAGCAGTACAATCGGCGTGTTGAGAAACAGTTCGTTGTCCACGTTGAGGATCAACAATATGCAATTGTCAAGCTGTCGCATAAGGACGATAGAGGAGAGTGCGTTCCGAGGTCAGGAAAATAGTTTGAAGAGTCTCAACTTGAAGGACAACGAGCTCACAGAAATACCAACGCCGATATTAAAGACGTTGAAAAATCTGACGCTTTTGGATTTATCCATGAACAAGATCACGCGGGTTGTCGATAACGCCTTTGGTGACATGAGATTAGCCACTCTGAAGTTGTCTGACAACGAAGTGACGTTATCCACTGGCGCCTTTTGGGGTTTGGAGAGAACACTTAAGAATCTCAATCTCAAGGGGACTAGGCAGAAAAAGATACCGGAAGCACTCAGGGGTCTGAAGGCTCTCGCTTTTCTGGACCTCTCGCAGAACAGTTTACGAGAGCTTCCGGGCTCTGCTGGATCTAAGGCATTCGAGGGACTCGACTCACTCACCGGTTTGAATTTAGAGAGAAATCTCATTCAGAATATTGGACCTGATGCTTTCTATGGTGTCAGAAATACTTTGAGTTCCTTGAGTTTACTTAACAATCTTATTCCTGACTTTCCAACTGGTGCTATAAACAGCGTTCACGACTTGAAGGTAATTATTGTGTAACTTCTTTTGCGCGCGGTGTTATAAAAACATATTATTTCTTTTTTTTTTAAATATCTCTTCACTTGCCTTATTAGGTGCTGGATATTGGTTTTAATTTGATAACCGAACTGCCAGTAAATGCCTTTCAAAATAATCCGTCGATTACACTACTAGCCATTGATGGAAATCCATTGACTACAGTACCTGAGGAATCATTAGCCAAACTTAATGGCACTTTACGCGGCTTGAGTTTAGGTGGCCGCTTTCTAGTTTGTGATTGTAAGTTAAGATGGATCGTGGAATGGATTCGTACTAAGGATTTACGTGTAACGAGCCGTGAGCGCAAACCACAATTTTGTGGAGGACCGCAGAGACTTCAAGACCGAAATTTCTACAACATTGAACCCGCAGGTACTTAACGAGATTAATAGTGCAAGTCTTAATTGTATATAATTTTCAGTATATCTTAATTATATGTAACAACTTATCTATGTTCTACAGAAATGAGCTGCGAGAGACCATCTGAAATCGTTGGAATAGGTACCGTCGAGAGTGTGGATACTAAAGAGCCAACTGGTCCAGTGGATGGTGTAGTAGATTCATTATTACCAACCACAAGATCACCACCAATTACAACACCGAGTATACCAAGGATTTCTGCTACGACTGCTACAATTACTACAATTTTACCATCAACTACTACGGAAACAAAAAGGGTTGAAGTATCATCTCCATCAACACTGGCGCCAGCCATCACAAGTAGACCAACCGTTGCTCGAACCGGAAACGTTGTAAAAACACGTACCACGCCTGCGTCAATTAAACATAACCAAGATTTAGGAAGTATACAGCAACATCAGCCAAGGCCGCCATTGGTACTTGGTTCTCCTCTTTACAAAACAAAATCAAACGACAAGGACATCATTGTAAAGGACGTCCTCAGGCAGGACAATGCAGTGATCATCTACTGGGACACGGAAGCAGCGAATATTATTGGATTTCGGGTAATATATCGTCTCTTTGGAGATAATAGTTTCAAGCAAGCACCGCCATTGGAAGCAAGTGAACGAGAATTTAAAATTAAGAATGTTCCTTCCCAGGTAACAATTTGACTTGGATAAATTTATTAATTATTTCTTTATCAATTGTCGTCCTAATTAATTCATTTTATCTGTCATTTAAGGAATGTATAGTAGTGTGTGTAGTCTCCTTGGAGGAAACCAACGTGACACCAGCTAATGTGCCGTACAATCAATGCCGAGAAGTGAGAACAGAAAATTCGCCAACGTCAAACATGGACAAGATAACAATAGCAGCAAGCGCAGCGATTTGCGCTACCATAGTAGTGGCAGTGATAATTTTCGTTGTAGCCAACCGTCGGAGGGCTCGAAAATTACATACACTGCACACTATAGATCAGACAAAAATGGGTGGACCCATAGCTGGTCTTCCTGTCAATTGTTGTTCTACCGTGGGACCTACCCCGAGTCCTGGTGGACCGTTATCATCAATGGCAACACTGAGTGCTTTCAACAATCAAAAAGAATGGGACCAAGTGTCAGCGTACAGCAACAGGAGTATTCCAAGACCACGAGTGTTCCCCATAGAGAGACAAGGTTTGTTTTCTTGATTCTTATTTTTTGAAATGTTGTCTTATCTGCGTACATATGTATACGATAATGCAGCATAATGCCATTTTGTTTTTGAATTCAAATAGGCTCTATAACGAGGGCTTCCTGTATTGACGACGTCAGATCTCAAGCGGGACATTATGGCGGAAAAGTAGCACCAAGGTCTATAGCCGATGGCCAGTCTCAACATAGCTTTTCAAATAATTCTAATCGATATTTTGCTAATAACGCTTTGGCCACGAATCTTGTCAATTCTAGACCAGGTAAAAAAATAATATATTAAAAATAAAAGGAAAAAACATTGCCGTATACTTATGACCGTCGTCTAATATCAATTCCACTTGAAGAGGCCATCCTTTTATGACTTATAATGTGAAAGGAACCCCTGATACCGGAACTGATTCCAGACGACGACTTTACAAGAAATTTGACTTATTAGATGTTTAATTGTGATTTTAAGAATTGCGACAATCTCGACAATCCCTGGCCGCGGCATCGGATAGAATGTCTAGGGCAAGCTTCCCGGCGAGTCATCTACCACCGCACGCTTCCTCCAGGAGGCAGCGACCACGCTCGCGAAATCGTACCATGGAGCAACATCCACCGAGACCCGGAAGTCGATACAGCCTGGCGGACTCGACGCACACGTTGAATAATTATGAGGAGAATAATTGGACAGACCACGACATGGATATTTATATGGCCAGGAACCCAACGACAAGGAGCGGTCTCGTACCACTCTGAAGATCGAATTTTGCTCAAAAAGTGTTTCCGAGGAGGAAAATCTATCCGATTACAACGGTGGTTAAAATACATGTATTATAATAATTTTAGGTTACGTTAGAGATTCATATAATAGAGAGTACTTAAGGAATCATTAGAATAAGATTGAGAAATGGACAAGCACGAAGTACCAGGATATTGATACCGGTATTATCGTTTAGAGAACGTATAGAAGTGCTACGCAGATAATTTAATTAAGCAATCATCTACTTCTTAATTAGTTATGAATAAGTCACCATGTAATTAACGAATCAACATTCATGAGGTGCTACCACTGCATTAAAAAATTGGCCTGATTTCCGTTTGTAATGATAAATTTTTCAATAACAAAAGTGAAACCATAAGGTCGCGTTCACATGTTTGACAAACGGTGCAAGTATTCTACTACCCAAAGACTGTACACTCGAACGTTATCATTTTTTTTAATGACAACAGTGTCACGCTAGAAATAATGAATTCCCAATTGCAATAACTCGCAAAATTCAACGAGGCCACTGGTACCACAGTCGCATTATTCACAAATGGTAATAACTAAATAATAAAACAAATGCTGTAATAGTCTTCCCTGAATTCCGCCTGAAATCACTTCGACCCTTATTGATTCGATTGATTGAATTCTGCAATTGTTTACTTCAATTAGCTTCTTCAAACTGATTGTTATCAAAATATCAAGTGCTCAAATGTATTCGCTGCGGATTCCTGTGCTTGTAATCATCAATCTAGATTATCGTTTCAAATGCCCAGGGACTTCAGATAATCATTCCTTATGCTTACATAATTCTGATGCTTCTTTTCAAAGTTTCCGAACTCCAGATACTCATAATCATCCATATTGATGACCAAATACTCCTGAGTATTCTCCTGTGCTAAAGTATGTTTTACAAATACACATATACACACAGATCCTGAGCGACTCCTAAAGCAGTATGAGGAACTGTTACAAGCCGATATAAGATAAAAAGAACAAATTTCACTCACCCCGGAATGGGGATGCTTTTCTCCCACCTAAATCGTATCTCCTGCACAAATTCATGCCATAAATGTGCAAGTGCAGATGCACCGCCCAAGTTATGTGCACAATGCGCTGCAACTACAGATAATCGCCAGACTAAACTGTTTACTGCACATGTTTTTATACCTCTCCATTGATCATCCTCCACTCCGTAACTGTTTACATCAGAGTATGGTGCTTTCTGCAAGTAAAAGAAGTTCACTGTAAAATATATTTTTTACAATGACGATTAGTTTCGGTACTGTGTAAAGAATTAGGCAGGACAATTTAGATTCTATCCAACTCTATGTAATTGAATCACCATTGTGCAAAAACACACACAAACATAAAAGCCAATTAGGTAGATCTTATTGTGAGTCACTCGCGAATTTAGTACTTTTATAGCTAGGTACGTAATTTTTTTCCTAATCATTTATAGAGTTTGATAAATTCTACCTTGTTCTTAGAGACCTTTCACGTACGTAACATATCTTTCGTGCTTTCATCGTTACAATGGCCATGTTTGTCCATGTTTTCATATACCTTCTTTTCATTAAAATTTGGTTATCGGAACCTATGCTTGTCTAGTCTTTGCTTTCTGTTTTATCTACGGTTATTTATATTGGTATGGATTTAAAAGAAAATATAAAACATTATTTTTACATACCGGATCATCTTCTGCGTCAGGGAACAAGAAATAGAGGATAGGCAAAAGCACTTCCTCAGCAATTGGACCGTCGATGTTTTTCGATTTCTTCGTGACTGCTTTTCCGACAACAGTCGAAATCGTGGGAATTCTTGATTCTGTCAGGGCGTTAAATGCTGAACTCAACACTTGATCGTCACTGTTCACGTAACTGGCAACATCACCAAGAAAGTCTACCAATGTCTTCTGATTTTTACAGAGATATAGAAAGTCAGTAAGATAATCGCCAAGAAGACAAGCTGATGATGACACCATTTTAACCTGCACCGTCCACTCTGGTGCAAGTTGAGGTTCCAAATCGGTAAAACCTTCGCTGTCCACTACGACGTTTTCTGACATCTGTGGCCATGTAGTAAATAAATGCAATTCTCTATGTAAAAAAAAGTACTTTTTTTTTATATGATAGACATCTGGATTGGAATCAGCAGGAAGAAATTTTTAAAGATATCACTAAAATTAGTTGAGAAGAATCAAGAACAACAGATGTCTTACGTATTAAAAAATTATTTAACGTATGAAAACCTACCCCACAGGATCAAATGTGGCTCCAAAAGGAAGCTTTCCAAGTTCAGCAACACCTAGTGTTTCTCCTTGCATAAAATCAAAATCTGGTGGCTCCTGAGTCCAGGAGCTGTTAGTCCAATCTTTGAGCAAGTAGGTAAAACGTATGGACACCATAATAGGATCTGGTCTAAAGGCAGAACCAGCTCCAATTCTTTGTTTGAATAGTGAAAGCAGCCCTAAAAAGAATATTATTGTGAGCTATTATACTAATAATTAATTATGATTCAGATAGTAAGTAGCATCTGCTTACCCGTCAAGTGCTTGCAATGTGGTGGTATTTTTTTTAAGTGCACCATTTCAAAATTAGCAGTAGATCCTTTTCCTATGCTAACACCCAAGTAAAATTTCTGCCATGGTTCCTGTACCTGGACCAGCAGTGGAACCTCGCTATAACATTACACAAGAATTTGTTGACATTATCAATATAATATTAGCCAATAACAATATTTACCAGTTTGAATTAATAGCAGCTATGTTAAGAGAGCTCAGTAAAATTTTAATACGTGTTTCATCCGTAATGGAACTCTGTTTAGCAGGCACCAATACCAAAAACTCTCGAATTCCATAATAATGAGGTATCTCCATATGTTCGCCGTCCAATACAGCAAAATCATTCAAAGAGTCAAGGGCATCTTGTTGGCATTGACTTCTTGCATCTTCGCACTCTTCTGTAGGACCAGCTGAGGATTCTTCATCATTTATATTAAGTTTGTAATGCTTCAACAGGAACTCGACATCTATATTAAAGTACATTTATTACTAATATGATTCATCAGTATTAAAATATTTGAAATATAAATCGATACATATGCGAACCTGCAAAATTTAATTTCTCAACAGTCTCTGTCCATGTAAGGTTGATAAAATCTCCAGACTTCAAGTAAGGTCCAACCTTATTATTAGGTATTTTCCATTCATGTATAATCTCTTCTAAACGTGCAATAAATACTTCCCATTCCGATGCAGTTGTAAAATCGTGATGATAAAAATCTTCTATTTCGCTGTTGTCCATCACGGAAGAATTACACTTTGTGTATTTTCACTATATTTTTTAGGTTATAGTTTGACATTTCTCAGATAGTGAAAATTCACTAGAAAATTACCATATCAGTTTCCTCAGGATTTCGTGATCATCGCCTCTGATAGCAGAATCTGCAACGTCGACAGAGGCGATGATCACGAAATCCTACTCCCGGACTCGCCGCTACGATTTAGCGCCATGCTTTTGGTATCGCCTAAAACCGGAGCGTTGTGCATCTCCCTACTCATCTCTGGTATAACCAACAATCAACAAATAACGAATAAACCATTAGTGGGAGCTGGTGGGAGCAGAAATTTAAAGTCATTATTAGTCGGCCGACTTCACACCAGTTTCATCTCTGGTTAAATAATTTTCCCTATAAAGTTTTTTTATCACAATCTTATGTGCAACCAATATTAGTTCTGAATATTTTCATAAAGGGACGTTGAGCAAATATTACTTTGAATTATTTATGTATGTTCTACTTTGATGGAGATTTTCTATGTTTCGGATATAGAGAATTGCTGTTCTGTCGGTTGTCAAATCTAAGATTGACATTCTCAATTATTTTTATATTGTAGAGAATTTTATGTATCTTATATATCAATGGCAAACTCATCTAGAGGAAGACAAAGATCTATGAATTTTAAGGAGCAGAATGAATTTTCAAGTAACAGTGGTTTAGAGGTAGGTAATATTTAAGTTACAAATTGTTGAAATACCTAAATTAATATTGTTTATAGAATGCTGCTTTGACAAGAAAGTTGCAATTAAAAACTGATGCTCTTATTGTCTTAAGTCAAGAATTAGATCAATGTCGGGTACAACGTGATCAGTTTAAATTGATGGCTGAACAAATTCAAGAGCGCTTTTTACATTTGAGACAACAAACATCAGAGGCAAGAGAATTAAATGGGTAAGCTTAATTTATAATCAAAAACAGAAAGGGATGATCATAGTATGTTTTGCTATTATGTTTTTCCAATGTATAAAAATGCATTAAGTGGACTATACGTAAATATTCTAACGTTAGAAAGCATATATTTATGTATTTGTAAATTGTTCATAGATTGTACAATTTAGATGAAAACTTCAGAACACAGGACCTGTTAACTGAAACTAGGGAACAGAATAAATGTCTAAGATTGCAAGTTGAAACCTTGAGGCAAAAGCTAGGTGATGCACAAGGAGATATTAAAGTGCTTAGAACAAGCAATCGTACATCTGGAGATCAGCAAGAAGTACAGCTTGTACCTGCAGCACATCAAAGAGAAGAGATGATAGAACAGCTAGAAAAATTGAATATTAAGGTTAAATGGATTTACAATATTATTAATGAATCATGCATAATATTAGAGGTCTTAGTCTAATGATCTTTATTTTTTTTTTCTAGTGTGCCCAGTTACAAACAGATCTTCAGACTCTCTTGGACGAGAAACATGAGCTAGAAATAGAACGTGATGCATTTAAATGCAAGGCGCATAGGCTGAATCATGAATTATCCAAAGCTCTGAATGCTTCGAAACCGGTGGATCTAGATGCTCTTATCAATGAAAATAGGTATATTATGCCACGATAGAAGAATTAAAAATCTTTTCATAACATGAAAATATTGAAAAATCATGTATGATTTTTAGATATTTGCAGGAGAGACTCCAACAGTTACTTGAAGAAAAAGAGCTTGCTCAACAATCCCTTTCAAAATATAAGGTAACGACTCTCTTGATATTATGTACAGTATAGTTTCTAGTAACCATTAGTTTTATGGAATAATAGCGAGAGAAGTATAAAACTAACAGAGCATAACTGGTGATGGAAAAATAACATTTATAGAGCATGCTGGATAGTAAAAGAATAAAGGGTACTATCAAGTTAGGGGGAAATTCAGCTGCGGGAACAGTAATGACTCATAAACAAGGTTTGTTATGACTATTATAAGAATGTACACTTTCTTTCATGAGTACGATTAATGAATAAATAATTCAAATCATTAGTTGAGCAACTGCTGCATCAAGGTTCACAAATTCCACCTCAACGATCTGCTGCTGCAATGTCTGACTTACGCTGCTTGTGTGCTGCTTTACTAGAAGCATTGAATGATAAAACACTTGCTTTAGTGCATCAAAAAAAAGCTAACAAGTTGGTACATCACCTTCTTTAGCGTTCTATTTAATTACTAGTTAAAAATATTTAAAAATACTGTACGTTTAAAATTTTCATTTAATAGAATACTAGCATTGAGAATATGTGAGCTGGACAATGCAGTACAATCTCCTACAATGAAACTATTGGAAGGATATGCTGGTTCAGATGTGGATATAATAGGTATACTTCTTTTCCATTACAAATAAATATTGTAAGAGATTATTTGTGTAACGTAACTTCTAGGTCATGAAGACTTTGATGAGTGTGTTAATACATCCCAGTCTCAATTGGAATCTACTGATGATAAAGGGAATAGCACATGTACGGTAAGTAATGCTGTTACAGAAAATTGTGCTGAAAGTAAAAATGAAGTGGCGCAATTGACACTGCCCAAAAATTTAGATGCTCTTGTCCAGAAAGCTTTGAATAATTTAAAAGAAACTGAGAAGGACAATTCCTAATGTTAGATTACCTATGCTTACTGGAGCAATGTATGTACAGTTGAGGAAAAATGTATTGAAACCGCGCTTGTGTTACCTAAAGTTCATAT
The DNA here is from genome assembly GCA_030142375.1 of Calameuta pallipes. NCBI lineage: Eukaryota > Metazoa > Arthropoda > Insecta > Hymenoptera > Cephidae > Calameuta > Calameuta pallipes. Next base: position 688,920 of record JARQSW010000763.1, on the reverse strand, counting down.
CATAGTATATCAGTACTACTATTAAGTGAAATCCACAAATTGAATGTCTATACTTTAGCCAGAGTTTATATACAGCCAGTGACTAGTCATTTATTTTCTAGCGATTTTATGAGTCTCTTTTACTTTATAATAGTTTACTGCCTACAACAAAAGTATATATATTTCGAACAATCTCTTCGGGATAATATTGTTAATTTTAAATTGAAAAAAAATGAACAACACAAAGATGATTTGCATCTTAATTCCAAAGTACACTCCAACAGCCTTTAGTATTATATTGCATTATATTATAAAAGTAAAGTTTGTACAATATATTTCTTATTGTTCAAAAATAAAAATGCTCTATACTTAGACTTACTATCCAGTATTAATTTCACGAATCATAAATATTATGTGGAAATCGCTGTAGAACCGTAATAGACAGGTTGACAATAAAATGAACGAACAAGATGACGTCTTTCCCGTAAATATTTTTGATGTAAAACACAATCCAGTTGATTTAACCATAAATTGAATGTATCAAATCCTTGAATTTGCCTCGTCATCTGTGTCTGTTGTTGATTATATTGTTGGTTGTATGTCCTGATCAAATAACAATTGGAATTAGCAATTTTCATTTACACTAATATCTGTATCTCAATATTAAGTTTATACTTACATCATCATCATTCGCCTTTTTTTTGATTCATTATCCTTTTGTCGTTTCCATGATTTGAAAGCCTGAGCATTGGCAATTTCTTTTGCATGAAATTCCTTTTGTGCTGCTTCTTTCACTTCTTGCATTACTCTCTTCTTCAGAGAGTTTAATTTACGCTGCTCATCTCGTTGCTTCCTCACGCGTCTGCATGCCTCGTATGCGTTTCTCTTTCTCTCCTCTTCCTTTAATTTTTCTACTCTTTCTAACTGCCTTTTTTTTTGGTCCTCTTTGAACATTCGATTGTATCTTGTATTTTTCGCTCTTTTCCACATTTCAAAAGCTGCCTCTCGCATAGCTGTACGATCAGTTCCCTTTTTTCTAAAATATATAATTGCAGTAAACATATTCAAATTTATCTTATTATATCACTTACTGGGACTTATGAATCTTGACTTTTTGATCGTTTGCTGTGTCATTTTTCCCGTTCATTTGACCCCTCCACACTTCAATTAGTTCAGCGCTTTCTTGAATTTGTGAGTTTTCGGAGGTTACCAATTCTTTTTTTTTTTCTTCATTAATTTCTCTAAGAGGCTCGTTTAAGTTTCTTACAGTCGAATGGGACGCAGTCAGATTTGTCGAAGTTTTAACGCAATCCTTTAATCGTAGTACCAAATAATTTTCAGAAACATTGTCATGGACATCGGTATCAGAAGTATTAGAAAGTCGCACGATTTTAGTTATTCTTTTATTTGGTTTAATCCTACGTATAGTATGTACGACGGGGGCGGCTATGGCCTAAAAGGAATCAAAATATAGTATATTAAATTTCTCGAAAAATGTATATTTTAAGTTAACATACTTCACTGTCTTCTTCTTTTTGAATATCTGTAAGACACTCGTCGTGACTCAACACTAATTCAGACAACTGTTCAGTCTGATTAGATGTTGAAAAATCATTTGAATTTTTACTAATACACTTTTGTTTATTTGATTCTTCAAGAACATCAACTTCATTATCAACTGCTGAAGGTTTCCAATGTACACTTGAATTTGTGTTTGATTGATTCTCATTGCACGTTACACAATTTGATGGATCATTCGTCAATTCCTTTTTACACTGTTCAGCTTCATTTTTTGTCTCTCTGATCTCATCCATTTTTTTAAAGTACCATTCTTCATAAACCGCCCGTTGTATTTTTGTCAGTTGCTCTGAACAAAATAATTATTGAATATTATCACGCCGAACTAGAATGAAGGCCGATTTACCTAGTCTGGCGCCTTTACCAAAACCTATTATACTACTAAGTTGCCCCGTTTTGTGTCAATGCTTGCGCACTTTACTCGGGATCGAGTTGTGTCTCTAATTACCGTGGTAAGAATGAGTAAGGTTGGAAACGAGATGAAATTGATTCTAAATATACTAAAACGAATAAACACCGCCACCAAATAAATAATTGGAAAACCCAAGAGATTCTAGTATCCATTGTGCTTTAACGAAATTAAGGAGTTCCTTCACCAAATATAATAATTATAAGTTGCTTACCTTAATCGATGATTATGAGCTGTCAAAGGTTGATGTACAGTGATAAAAATGAGAAGAGATTGGAGTTAAAATAGCAAAAATACGAAAACAAATTGAATTAACAAACACAATTTATTCTAAAGCGAAGTAACCAGAGCAAAACAAAAACTGGACAACTACTTTGGTGGGCGGATCGGCGTAAAATAAGAGTGAGGCTTGGTGGTAACAGTACTTATAATTTTTATAATACTTAAACATCTAACCTGTGTCTTCAAGAGCTCCATCTATCATCTGCTTCACTATACTTCCTAAATCTTGCTCCGAGACGCTCCGCATTTTTAATCTTGTAGACATTGTTGTTCCTGTTGTTCTTAAGATAAATAAGATTTTAATTAACTATAAAACTTGTATGGTATCTAAACGAAATATGATTTACTTTTTCTGACAGTTATTCAAAGATTTGAATTCTCATTTTTCTATCTTCTATCTCCGTCCGTTTTTAATTTTTCAATATCGAATCCTTTGGTTATCCACTTAGTACTGATAAATTTTTATTGACTCAGACAATTAAAATTTTCGTGTGAATCTGTAAAGCGTATTTTTTTTTATCTTTATCATAGCATTTTGCTTGATTGACGTAAGTACCCGTATGAATTTATCTGTATGAAATTTAACTGCTGGCAACTATTCAATTAGAAAAAAAGGAAGAGCCGGCATCAAATAATTAAGTGTGCCATGGATGTTTGTTCGCGGCACAAAATATGATTAATTGTTACAAGACGTAAGTAATAATTTGATATATTTATTCTTATATATCTGCATTCGCAATTAGTTCATATGTACATATCTTAACGCTATAATAATTAGTTAAATAATTTATTCATTCGATGAATATACGTAATATTGTAAATTTGTATATACAGTCATATTAAAAAAAAAAGCTTTTGACACTCTTTTTTAAAGAAAATTCTACACTCTTGCATCATTACAAATGTAAATGATCATTGGCACAACACTAATGGTTTGGGAAATAATATCTTATCAACGCTCACATATGTAAACGATCAAGTATCGTTTCTCAGAGAGTCTTGGAATAAGTCACTATATTAAAATTCATGTGTTAACAGGTGATTTTTTTAAAAGTTAATCATCACGCATTTAAGGCGATAAATAAAATTATCTCTTGGCACACCACGAAGAAATAAACACTGACAATTTAACATTACATCCTCAATATAAGTAACAGAGACCTTTATAAAGAGGAACATAATACAGAAACGCAAATGGTTAAATTGTTAATAAAATAAATGGAAGCGATCGTCATTCCTCAGTTAATATTATTCTTAATCCAGTCTGTATATTCCGTAAGACGAGTATATACACCAGGGTACCCAGGCTCGCCGCATTTGTTACCAAAAGACACAATACCAATCTGCATCCAATGGCCTTCAGCACGTAGCATTAATGGTCCACCAGAATCGCCCTGACACGCATCCTTGCCACCTTGGCTATAACCAGCACAGAGGAAATTACTAGTAATAGGTTGAAAATAAGCCGCATTACAATCTTCGTTCCTCCATACGGGTAAAACGGCTTGTCGTTGAACTGTACTTTCTTTGCCGCCTGTTGAAATCATAAATATTTCAATTATCGATACTCGACTGGGTTTCTCAAGTACACCTAATATCTAAGCATCATAAAACAATAATATTTAATTACCGTAATACGTTGTGCCCCAGCCGACAACCGTTGGTCTTGCACCAGCAAATGGTTCTCCACGAAAACGAGCCTGAGGTAGACATATTGGTATGACATAGGGAGTCTTCCTCACAGGCCTATTTAATTCAAGTATCGCAATGTCATTGTAAAATCCAACACGGGAGAATTTCGGATGTGCCCGTATCTCCTTGACAGCATAAGTTTCCGGAGACGATGGTTCGTCATCTCGTTCAAGATCAATGTCTCCCAGGCGAACTGTAAACTGTCGGGCGGCAAACCTGCAAAATGAAAGGTAACGTGACCGACATACCACTGTATAATTTTTATACATCTCCACGCTATGCACACCGTGTATCTGTTGTATTAAAGTGTCAAGAGGTCAGAATGAATACTCACGGTCGCTGACGTTGATCCCTGGTACAATGGGCTGCTGTGAGAATGTGTCTTGGACCAATCAGAGAACCTCCGCACCAAAATTCCGTTCGACGTGTCCCATGGAGAAATATAGCTGCCATCCATGGCCAGCGACCTGGTAAAGCCTCCTCGCCGCCCACAACACGGTACTTTCCAGAGTTTCGCACTCCGCACTCTGAGAAGAAGAATTTCTAGATGACCTCACAGTACTTCTGATGATCTATAATATTTATTAATGCTTACAGAAGACTTGGTCCTGGTACACTTACCCTCATCGTCCTGTATGAAATTATTATCAATGGTATCAATAGTCTCAAAACCACTGGAGTTGCTCGACAAGTCTGGTACGGTAACAACTTCCGCAACTGGTCTAACAGTTGTCGTTGTTATTGGCAGCAGAGGAATTGGTCGAGGAGTTGATGGTCTGGTTGGCCGATGAGGAGGTCGTTGTGGACGCACGCCAGATTCTGATCCAGGTGAAATTACGCCCGAAGAACTAGAGTTTGTAATACGAATTTCAGAATTTGGCTAACATTTTGTCGTACTTTCACAAAGTATTTTCAAATTCAGGTGCTTGCATCACATACCTTTCCCCGTTGGATCCTGCATCACCTATAATTTTATCCAGTGGACAACATACTCCTGGTACGAACAAACTTTTGAAGCATAGAGACTGCCTCAACTTTGTGAGGTCTAACAATAATTGAGGACAATTACTGAGGTCTTGACATCTTCCAGGTCCCCCGTCTGCCGTAGTGCAAGCTGATGGTGCCGAGGACGAATCCTTGTCTTTTTCAAAAATACCTTCAGCAGATTGTTCACCAGATGTTCCGGTAGAACTGACTGGTCTCAGAGGTAATGCAACACCTCGCACTAGTGGTGCTATACTGTCGGTAACATTTCTACCCAAAATATTTTTGGATATTGTATACAGAGCTGATGGAAGTTCCTTTGGTGGATTGTCAGAATTTTCAACACCGCGTGTCATATTCACTATGTAACTGCCGACCGTGTTTAAAGCCCCTAGTGTCTCCGTGATGGTTATCAGTGGATCAGTTTGCTCTACATTTTCACTGATCTTAACGTAATGATGAGGAAGATGATCCTGCGTATCTCTTCGATAAATCAATCCTCTTCTTGGTCCATCATTCCAGACCTCGGTCCATCTTCTAACCGGTGGACTGTATGACGATGGTTGGGATCTATAGTTGATTGCTGTGCATGATAAAATCAAATAAAAATTTAATTAGATTTCCAAAAATTATGTAAAGTTAGATCATCATTATTGAAGATGAATTTGATGGTATTTACTACTCACGATGATTGTAGTAGCTCAGTACTTCCTCTGTATAAGACAAGGTTCCTGTGAGAATATTCCATATTACATAGAATCCTGAAAAATATTAGCATTATTAAATACATGCATTCGAATTAGCATAACGAAGCAGCAAGTTTTATGTTAATCTGCGTTTTATATATTTTAATAATGATCGGAAGTTTCTGGATAGTCTCAATCCCCCCCCCCCCCTTCCGAAATATACCAAAATATTTCATCTTAATCAACTAACAGGATACATGGCCATCGACTTGCGCCATTCCATCAAACAGTCACGTAATATCAGTAACCGTATGCCAAAAAGCAACTTTCCAATTTTCGCAGAATTCATCCGGCTTCGTTTTACAACAAGGGAACAAGCAACAGATTCAATCCTGACGGGGAAAGTGCGTCGAGTAAAAAAGGACGTGCACCTTGAACAAAGGAATACACGAGAAATCCATTTAAAGAAATTCTCTAATGTACTCAGAAGTACTTTCTTTAAAAAGTACATTAAAATACTTTTAGAAAGACCCTTGATTCCAAACGGAATACATGTTTATTATTCTAAGCACCTAATTAGAAATCGATTCAGCCGGAAGGTTATGATTTTCATTGAAAAAATAATGGGCTATCTCTCCAATCAATCACATCCGGTCCCAATCTATACCAAAAATCGATCATTCCTGCTTTATGCTACATCCGATTCATAGATCAGTAACGAACAAGCAACTTATACACGGAACACACGTTACGGACTGCAGGACTTCATCGATGGTGAAAGTTAACCAGCGAGAAAGTGTGTCTCTCATCCACTCACTGATTCACTGCCGATACCAATGGTATGCTTCAAGACAATCATTAATCCACAGCCTATCAAGGACGAACAGTGGAATTTTACGATGTGCATAGAGATATTTGATCAAGATATTATGATCGATTGATGAGTCAACACCCTGCTAATTTTTTGTACTAAATCATGTACGATTATTTATACGAAATTCTTTCTACATTAGACTGTAGAAAGTTTATCTACGCGGATCTTTGTATTCTAGTTTTAGAAATATTTGTCTTCGGTAACAATAGATGCAAGAGGATTAGAGATTAGTGAATTGCAAAGAGCAAACTTATTGTTGTTATCTAATAATAATAGCCACATGAGAAATTGCTATTTTTATGTACTTCAGTAATTTTTATCTTACACCGCGACCCAATGTGGAAAATTGCGAAGCAAATGAGTATAAAGGTGTCACTGGCACACGTGGTTGGTTTAAGAATAATTATGTCCCATGAGAATAACACCGGTTTATCTAATGATCTTAATTAAGAACGTCGTGTTACGCGAAGCAGCTGACATCCCCGCTCAGTAAAGGAGGTCAGTAATGTTTTTATAAAAAAGTCTATTAAAAAATGCCGTTTACCAGAAACCCATAATTGGATTTTTGGCAATGGACTAAAATACACACTTATAATAAAGGTGCATGTATAAATGTTCTACCGTTTAATTGTTCAGTATTGCTATTGCTATATATATATATATTTCTATACATGTATGTATTGGTTTATTCCATATCGAGATCGATGCACCGCACTGGATGAAACTGGCTAGTGAAAGTGTGCCGAATTTTTGCAAAATTTCAATAAACAAACATCCTGATGCTTTTATGCGAAATACTCGAAACAGGCATCACATATGAAAATGGATTCAAGGGTGTAATAAAATATTTAATGGTCAACCGGTGAGAGATAACCAACGTATCTTTTCATTTTGTATAATAACAGCCTTAATGGTGGTTTCGCTATTCCACTTTTTTTTTTAGATACTTTTCGTACATCACTGTGAATTTCTTTCTCGACACACGATGTGAACGCACTCTGGGATCTTTTAACCCAGATACCAGATACGAATGCGACAAGATAATGTGTCTAGATTCAGATGTTGCGGGGAAATAATACATCCGGGTACGAGGTGGAGCCCACTTCGTTACTTTACTGTAAGTTTTTTGCACAATGGAGGCCATGCAAATAATTTCTGATATATGAAAATTGTGATAACGATAAATCCACCGTATGCCTTTACCTAAGAGTAACGGAGTCCACTCTGTTACTTTACTGCCAGAATTTTGCACAATTGAGTTAATTCAAATGATTCCTGATACGTCAAAATTGGGACAAAGAAAATCCACTGTATGTCTTTACGTAAGAGTCATACTTAGTCATGTCACGTTCTCGTGGTGCTATAGACGACTTTACCTTTAAAAGTCGGTGGAAAGGCGTAATGCCAATTACTTTTGTTTCCCTCTACTATCGGCAGGAAGAAAAACGTATGCCGTGAAAAGAATCCTTGTAATATGTTTGTCCGACTGAAGCGAGCGTTTAATAATCGGGACGTGAAGATTAGTGTCAAATTTCTAGTAAAAAAAAGAGATAATAGAAAATTGTTTGCTTTCATTACTTTCGTAAATTAATACTGAAGAAGCATCATTTCTAACTTCACGTTACGATACGGTAACGCTCGTTTTCTTTTGACTGTCATATTAATAGAGCGAAACATTGATCTAAAATCATTTCCTTACTTGGGCCCTTTTTTCTGTTGCTACCAAAGAAATTGACGTCTTTGTAATACCCGGATACTAATATAGGTACCGGAACTGTAGGGACAGAGCAAAAACCAAAACGGATGACTCAACGATTCTCATGAATCAAAAACCAGGAACCAGATAGAAAGTATGTGTGTGTGTGTATATATATATATATATATATTAAAAAGAAATTTAATTACAAGTTGTTTACCGTGCTGACACTAATTGATTACTATCGCACAATCAGACCCTGAACTTGGCCAAGATCTGCATTTAATACCTGAGCTGGTGCACAACCTTCACCAAATATTCTAGTATGAAATTGACACTGTCACTTATAGGTGTTAAGAATTCTTTAAATTTACAAAGTGCCACATATTTTTATTAGTCATTAAATAACAGACAGTGTCATTATTAATATAAAGACTTACCAAGTGCCGCTGTCGATACCCTCATTTTACTGTAGAAGAAAAACAAATCAATTTTTATCCACTGACATTCCACTCAACTGTTACCGCACCTGACACCTGAAGAGACCGAGAACCGAATTATTTAAAAGAGTCGTCGCGACGTTAAAACGACAGGGAATACATCTTAGGATTGTGCGATAAGAAAAATAATTCTCGGACGGAAGTTGAGTCGCGCGGCTGTAGTTACAGGATGGTCCTGACTACAACGACTGTCCATGAAAAGACCTCGACATACTTACCGATGCTTACTCTCTCTTATCCTCTGAAGAGGCGCCATCCCTCACTATACTTCGTACAACCAAGGGAAAGTGTTCCCTACTCTTCTGCCTTTCGTTGATTCGTCATGGTATATATATATATATATATATAGTTATACCGGATCCATAAAATCTGTAGAACGTAAGAGGTACCCTGGTACCATAGAATATTCTTTGACTGCCTTCGTTTCTGACTTTGGAAGACCACATGAAAGTGGATCCACTCAGCATAGATGGTTCAGTACTGGACACTCCATCCGGGTCTAATAATGGGTACTCCACACAAAATGGAATTGAATGAAATGATGTGAATGGATGGATGATTGAAGCCAGGAATTTCTGATCCATTTAAAATTAAAAAGAATTTCATGATTAATAACATGTCCAAAGTGATAAAGGGATCATTTCATTATGAGGATAGATACTTGTACTTGTGGCCTGGTGAAATGTTTGAAAATCCTTGTGGTGATAGGATATCTTTTAGTCTGTCAAGTCCTTGGAAAGTTTTCTAGGAGGGTATATCCAGTTGAACTGGGATCATTGGTTCTGAAGTGGGAAAGACCAAGTTTTATCCAGTCATTTGTCACGAGTAATCTAGAAACTTTTCACCCTGTAGTCGTACGATAAATCTTAGTTTTAGACAGTAGAAAATAAATGTTCACTCTATATTTACTTCCTAGAGACTATATATTTATTGAAGTAGTGATATCTCTTACTACATTGCAATGCGTATACGTACCTCGTGTACAAAGAAACAAATCTTTAATGCTCTGGATGTACAATTCATTTTGAAACATAATATGTATACAGTTTTCAATGTTATTCACAATTGATTACGAGTTCCTGAGACACGAGGGAAATAAGTCTACTGTGCGCCAGAACAAGAATTTCTATCGACACTCTTTACTGATCTCGTACGTGTATTTATATCTAAATATAAGAGAACATTGACGATAATCAGCCTATGAAAGTCGGCCAGAAGCGAATTACGGAACAAAATGGCGGGCAGCCTTTTCCGGTAATGTTATACAAATGTCTCGCAGAAAATCAGCTATGTAATTGAAAGGACTTAAGCCACTCGTGTCAGGTACGCACATGAGTTATTACAATAAAAACTATCATTATTAAGGGGATCGATATGATCCCAGTAATTATGATAATTAACGTCTAAACTTATAGAAGCAAACTCGTACTTTTAATTACTCTCGCAAATACATTGCGAGGAACTTCCTCTTCGTATCTCCATCGTATTCAATCATTCAAGAACATCGTTAATATTTTCTCATGCTCGGCATAGATGATTTATACGGATCGAAACGATCGTACGACGGTCCTGTTCCTGGAGCAGTTAATCCAATTGATTGAATTGGTCCTCCTTGATAAATCGGTGGTCCGGGATGTCTCATAGTATTTCCCATGCTGCTGGAGTTGCTCCATCTATTTAATTATTAAAAAGAAAGTAATAAACCAAAAAGACTCTTTTCACTGTTAAATAATTATTTGCTACTTAATGTGATGATGACCTGTTAACGTTATCGGAGGAACGACCGCTCCAGCTAGATACTTCACCACGAGGATCTCGTGGTCCACCACTTGGTACAGAATTAAACGATTTCGCCGATTGTGGCGCAGAATGCCAACCGCTAGTAGTTCGATTGCTGTCGCCATATCGGCTGTCACCTAGTACAAACAAGATACCAATAAATGAAGTCGACTATTTTATGTCAAAATATTGTGCGTCACTCAGTAAACTGTTGCTAAAAAAAGGTGGGTCGCGGCTTTGCTGCGTTCTTGACCTGATAAAATAATATTTAGATAGAAAAATGTTTTTAAAGTATCATAGAAATTTGGGTACTGTCGAGAATTTTTGCACGTCAATGGATGTGGTGATTTATAAAAATCATTAATAATCAATTACACATCTTTTATATAACAGACACTCGCTTTTTTTTTATACGTTGTCTGTCTTCATTGAGAGCAAACCTGTTTAAATAAATATTATAATGGACGTAAGCAGAGAAAAATCATAATTCTTGTTTTCTGCTTCCGTCTGTATATTCTTTTCCATGTCAAGGACCACGTGTCATTTGGCAAATGATATGGTGAACATTTCTATTCGAACTGAAAATATAGTGAAAATCTAGGTAAATACGCCTAAAATAATAGTTCCATAAAACTAAATAAATGTCTAATCATAATGTCTTATGCGATAAGCTATTCAGTAGCAACGTCAATTAGTTCAAAAAGCGTCCGAATGTGTCACATATCTAGTATGCTTTATAATAAAAAATAATGTGAGAATCACATTAAGCTCCATTCTGATTATCTTTAATTAAATGATACACTTGTTCAAAGAAAATGATCAAAACAAGAGGAAGATACAATTGACCAAAAATTTTAGCAATATATCATAGTTGGAAACACTAGGCTGGAAAAGGTTGAACGTTACAAACGTACCTCTTTCCCATCGCCAGTTAGTATTCCTCATGACTGATGATAGGTCCAACTTGCTACAATAAAAAGCAACAGAATGTGTGAAATCATACAATTTTTTATTAATAAAGCATACACGATTATGTAGCGGATTACACAGTATCACTACTTAAAGACAGTCGTACGCCAAGTGTATTTATTTATATTTGTCATTTTCATTATTTCTTTTGCTGCTTTTTTGTCCGTTCATTATAGGCAGATCGTCTCACGCGATTTATGCCTATCAAAAGCATTGGAATACTTAATCTTGATTTCTTACTGTAATCAAGTACAGCACAGTCTTAAATTGAAGTACCGATGCGCATTATTTAATTTGCAGAAAGCGATCGACTCAAAGACGTTGCTATTGCGTCACTGGCATATGTCAATCGAAATTCATTTTGTAGAACAAATTTATGCGCACTCGTATTTTATGTACGTTCAGAGTTTATGCCCAATAATCACTGCAGGGTTTCGTATACTGCTTATACGGCTTCTTTGTATACAAAGCTGAAATTTGATTATACCGTTGCGTTCAGTAAATACTTGTTGCTTTACTTTATAGACTGCACGCACATATCTTGCTACTACGGTACAGACATTGTCAAAAATTAATAACGCATTACTACTTGCCTACGTGCTCAAGACATCACTTCATTCTACAACTACCGTTCATTGAACTAAGGAACCTGCATCAATCCTCTGTGCTTTCTTTGATTTTCTTCATTTGTGCAGTTATATACTTCTTTAATTCAATACATATATGTTATTTGTACGTCAAATACATATGGCTCATGCGTCACGTGGTCGGACAGAAATAATAATACTGTTACACATTGGACTTGCACGAAAATGCGAATTCCAAAGCATTAAGAAAAAATATGCTAATGCAATTTTGATGAACATTCGTTCGAATAATTAGCAACGAGTTTATCGTGGAGTTTGTGTCAATTGGAATTAATGCATAGAGGAACAAACTTCTTCATGCAGAATATTATTTTATATGAGAATATACGTATGACTTACGAGGTGCACTGGATCCTGGAGGTTTCGTGCTTTCGCTATAGCGAGTATGACTGTCACGAGAACTTCTATGAGATTCAGCTTCGGATCGTCTAACATCACGTTCTCTGCCATACGTTGTGGTGCTTGAACGATCGTATCTGCGCAGAATTATTTGAATAAATTAATCAAATAATAATATAATAATAAACTTGTAGTATCTTATTGGTCAGTGATGTACGTACCTTTCCTTTACTTGTCGAGGATCGATAGAAGATGTCTGTGATGGAAGTGGCTCGCGGCGAACTATCACCTCTCTACCACGGGTCACTTCGGGAAATGAATCAGGACGGTTGCTGCGAGAGGCGAAGTCGGCACTTCGTTTGAAGTCCTTCTTTATTCCTATATCCTGAGTCGTTCTGCAAATAATATAAGAGGTGTCATTACAAAATAAAATTGCGATTACTATTAATGCATAAGATACAGACGAAATAATAATATGATACGTATAATCAAGAAGACATACCTGGTGGATTCATATCGAGATGGTGGCGAAGGATCTAATCGTCTATCGGAAACTCTATCCAAGATTTCTGGACGTCTATCAGACACACGATCAGGACTATGTCTCCGACTATGTTCAGTAGTGATCCGTTTTCTATCCGGTTCCACGTAAAGATCACGAGGGTCTCTTCTATCGCTAGAGGATCTCTTGATCGATGGAGGTGGTGGTGGACGCCGACTTTCCTCAAGTCGCATCTGCTGCCTCTTCAGCTCCAATCTCTCCCGTTCAAGCTTTTCTCTTTCCAATTTCTGTCTCTCGCGTTCAAGGCGCAGCAGCTCGGCCTTTTCTTGCTCAATCCTTTCTCGCTCTCTTCTTAGCTTTTCGCGTTCCCTCTCTAGACGCGCAGCCTCTTCTCGCTGCCTACGTTCAATCTCACGCTGACGTTCCATGTCCTCCCGTCGTCGTCGTTCCTCTTCACGTAACATCCTTTCCCTCTCGCGTAGTCTCTGCCTCTCGCGTTCCTCCTGCATTTCATATGTGCTTTGAGCTCGTTTAACAGGTAGAGTCTTAAGGGTAGTTTTAATTGGGCGATGATCGACCGACTTCGCATGGAATGCTTATGGTACTTTGGATCCATAGGATGGTACGGTTGTGAATGGCAGGGATAGCGAAGGATGCAGTGACTAGTCAAGGATGAAATAAAAATAGCCTGGCTAACCCTTATTTTTGCGAATGTCAGTATGTCGTCGCGACGGCGACGTTCCCTGCTTCGCGAACGAGTATGAGAGCGGTGATGCTCCCAGGTACGAATCCTCTTCTCATCACGTCTTCCACGTTCGCTCTCTGGTTTCTTGCTCGTAGACTTTGTTGAACGGGAATCTGATTCCTTTGACGGCTCTTCCTTCTTTTCGGAGGATTCCGCCTTCTTCTCATCCGACACCTCGCTGTTCTCCTCGGACTTTTTGGCTAGTGAATTGTCGTACGAGGTAAATTTGATGAGCTGATATTTCGGATTGGGATATAGTTGTTGCGTCAACTTACTCAACTCGGAGATTTTTTCTTCTGTCTCCTTTTTCACTTCCTTTTCCTTTCTCTCGTTTGGTTCAGGATTTTCCTTGGATTTCTCCTTCTCTTCCTTCTTGTCCGATTTTCCACTGTTCGATTCGCGCTTTCTCATGTGGCTCTGCTGAGAATCACCCTTTGCCTAACAATGTTGGCATTCAATATATATAGTAATAAATATGATTGTCATATAATACAATGGCATAGCATTCATGACAATTTTCCGTACCTTTTCAACAGATATCACACGACCGTGAAGTTCTGTTCTGTGCAAGTGTTGTATACATTTTGCAGCATCCTCGCTGGTGGACATAGTAACGTACCCATAGCATCGCGCACCGGGAGTTCGAGCGTTAGTCACCACTTTGGCTCCTATCACCTTGCCATATTTAGAAAATATTTGCTTCAAGTCAGTAGCGCGGGTCGTAGACGATAATCCAGATACCCACAAGTTTCTACTACTTGCATTAGCTGGACTGATTGGTGATATTTTCTTATCTGTTGGCATAAAAACAAAGTATAGTCTGACGCGTTCGAAATTCAACTATTACATAAGAAACGAGTGCTCATTTCACAACAAAAAAAAAAACTTACCTTTATCATCTCTCTTTGGGTTCTTGTTGCCGGAGTCCCCACTGTAATTATTGTATAATTATTAATTAAAAGAAGAATGAGCCAATTCGTAGGGCATTGGAAATTAAAGAGTAAACTTTTTCGATTCTATTTTACTGAGGCTTAATAGGTACCTCTGTAACTATGTTAAGTGCACAAATTTGGCTAGCAACTTGTTCATTTTTTCTCTCTTTCTTTTCACGTATTCATTGTTAAAGAATGATCTTAAAGATTATTATATTTTATGAATGCTCTCACTCGGGACGTCGGGAAAATTACCAAGTCCAGTCTTGGTCCGTGCACGTATCCTCCTGATATTTAAAAAATTCCAGTTTTCATCTGTACCACATTACATAGAAAATACCATTACATCTATGTACGTAGATTGACACTTCTCGTTCCTCTAGCATAAATTTCCACAACCGCAGCTATCCCTGGTTGACATTATTCTTCACATGGCGTGGCTGCTCCCGTGAAAACCCAGAGAGTTAGACATTTACGCGATATTTAAGGAAGTTCCGATTCTTCTCTCAATTGTATGGAACCTCGTCGACACGTGCAAGAGAGATCTCTTGTTTTAAGGTAATCGACACTGAAATTCTAATGTCCGTATTGGGAGTCTCGATGTAGGATAAGGTAGTTTCATTCGAGGATAGAGGTCGAGACCTCAACCGAACTTATGTCATGTGGGGTCACACATTTGGGGTCCATTTGTGTCCGTGTTCGAACGTTTTTCGAAGCACTTTATATCGGAGCACTTTTAGGAAAAGCTCAGAACGAGAAAATTACAAGCGCGGAGCTTCATTCTTTCCTCCCTCTCTCTCTCTCTCTCTCTCTCTCTCTCACTCTCACTCTCTCTTTGTACGCGATGACCCTCGGCAATCCGATTTATATAAGTTTGCTAGCCAATTTCTCAATTTCTTAACATACTTCCCAGAGTTAAGAATTATAGCCTAAGAGATATACCATGTATAATCGACATTGGAGCGTGCTCCGTATTCGATTTTAGAAAAAAGGGGAAACAAAGTGATCTTGCGTACGATCCCGCTGGAATTGATTGATCTCTTGGAAAGCGTCGTGCGATATAATAGGATTTTATATATCCAGATCGTTGGCGTATCCAGCACAGGAGAGTACATCTCTATAGCAGAGAGTAGTGCCTGACGAGACATTTTTTTTTGTTGGCGAACCACTGTGAACCGTTTAGCAATGTGAGACCAACCTCTTGCCTCCATCGCCACCGTCCTGCTTGCTCTTCATCCCGACGTTTGCGCTGGACGATGTCCCTTCCTTGTTGCTGGATCCACCGTCTGCCCTGCCGCTCCCTTTAGAGTCTCCCTTTTTGTTCTCTTCCGTTCTCTTCTCTCCTCCATCTGCAGGGACAATCAAGGTAGCATTGTGGTCACTCTCTGACGAGCCAGATTTTCCACCCTCCCTAAAAATCTCTTCTAGCGACTCGCACTTCGGTGCAGGAGTTCTCCGTGTCACTGAAAGACCACACCGAATAAGACGTGGCTAGAGGATCGTCGCAGGGGCCCAGGAACCTCGTGCACCGTAAACACCGACGACTAGGATGGTGGGATGACGACGACGTCGTCTCTGTAGGGGAAAGCTAATTTTTTGCGCTCAAGGCACGAGAGGGCTACCACTCTCTCTCAACCTCTGGACACCGTGAGTCCAGAATTCGTAGACTGATAAACAAGAAGAGACACTAAAAAGGGCAAAGCAGGATGGCAGAACGCAGAGCGGTAATCCGGTACGAGATCCGAATCGACGTGTTGAGTAGTTCTCTTGTTCTCCGATATTCCAGTGTTTCCTACAATATCAAAAGCCTCAGGCCGGAAAACGCGCTCGTGCGAACACCGCATCGATCTTGTTTGATATTTCGCTATATGTTGGCCCGTACTTTATGGCTGTTCATTCCATTTGCATTAGTACAATGCTCAATAACGTTCTGGTAACCGGTTACGCAGGACCGAAGTTTCAGAGATATAGGTGACTTCTTCATTAATCCATTATGAGAATCGATGATAAAGATCCAACGATGCTCTATGCGGCAGGTATAATTAATGTAATTTCATAACAAATTCTAGCGTTAACTAACTTATAGACTAGCACTTAATGGATACATGTTTTTTAAAGCAACATGCTCCACAGCGACACGTAGGAAATTGTAGAATAGATGTGAATTTCGTTCGGAGCTGCAACCGTTATGTTGTCACCATGGTCGACAACATCAGTGATCGCTCGTAGCTCGCTAAAGTGGCAGAACTCCGTCCCAATCAGGCAGGATGATTCCACTGTTGTTCTCATCCTAATTCCGACTCCTGTACGTTGTCCAACTCCAGCTCCAGGGCTTCAGAAAGATAGCAGTGGACGTTGGATGTAGTTTGTTTCAGGACACCGCCCGAGTCTAGGTGTACGTGCTTTCTCCGATGATATTCAATACTTTCCTTGATCTTGATGGTCAACGGGTTGGAGTAACTTACTCTCAGCTCCGCGACGTTGTTAATAATACCGCTAATTTCCATTCTTTGGAAACTTAATACTAAACTTTATATTTAAAATCAGAATACTTTACAAAGTCAAACTTACCCTTCTGCCTATCGTGAGTCTCGGTCTGAAAGAATAAATGTAAAATATGAGTTAATGCGGGTTTATCTACATTGATTTATGATGATACCTTTACTGTAATATTGACTATATTAATTGTAATATACATGAATATTTCAATCAAAGTATATTACCTCTTCGGCAAGGAGGTTTTCTTCATCCTCTCCAATTGTCAAATTTATTGAATCTTCATTGTCAATACCATTTGCCTCGATGGTAACAAGGGGATTAGCAGGAGGACTTCTGTTGCTTTTTTCAGCATCACTTTTCTTCTCTGTATCTTTTGTTTCTCCATTGCTTTCATTCTGTACTTCTTCTTTGACTTCTTGCTTTACTTCTTCAATCTTAGGTACTTTCTTTTGATCTTCTCCCTGAGTTTCCTGGAGACGTGTATATAAAAGATAGTATTAAATACCTTTGTGTGTAATTATTATGATTGAGCTCAAACATTTTGGACAGCTATTACTGAATAACTGTATTAAGTGATATTAAATTCTTTTTATTAAGCTTTACCACTTTTTTGGATGAAGCTACTTCATTTTCTACAACGGGTTCTGCTATTTCTTCTTTAGGCTTGATATCTGTAATTTCTTGAGTATCCAAATTTCCTTCTTTCTGTGTATCAGAGGTATCCATCGGCTCTTCCTGACTTGATACCCCTGTCACTGTTAAAGATTCATTAAGTTTGTGAATGAACAACCAATACAACAAAACAATTTATAATTTATCAAAATTTATCCAAATGACATATATACCACTATTTTTCCTTGGATTCATCTTACTAACTCCACCACATGGAACAATCAGATATTCATCAGGATTCTCTCCTTCATCAGCAATTGCCTATAAATGCCAAAGCAAGGATAATAATCTACAAATCTGTCTAAAAAAATCTATATAACCTAATGTTTTAAATCAATCTAAATTTATAAATACTACATACAGTAATATAAGAGTACATTATATGTATATTGTGTGTGAATATTGATATGAAAATCTAAAAATGAAACTACCGTGTATTTGTAGAACTTTTCAAGTACAGACAATGCAGTTCTATAATATAATTTGAAACTAACATTGCAAAACCGTTGCTATAAGATACATTATTCTATCAAAGACTTCGCACTAAATGCTTATTCTTAAAAGTGAAAGTGAAGCTGTTCAACTCGTACTTTCCACGCCTTACTCTTAAACCGCAGTTGGGACAAACACGAAGCAAGTATGAACTAAAATCAAACCATCCAGGGATCAATAGGGTTAAAATGGCGTCACGCCATTCGACACGCCATCATAAAAAGAGTCACACAAGCAGCTATTCGGGTACCTTTAAAAAATAAAACTATTTACCTTAGAAAGACGCTCCAAAAGGGCTGCTTTATTACCCGTTTTATCGAGACCACGACGTTCTAATTCCGTTTTAAGATCTATCACTCGTAATTCTGTTAATTTCTTTCCTTCAACATCAGCCATTACTCTCAGAAAATGATCGTCCGGATGAAAATAGTTTTTATCCGAAACTTAAACACGCTCGAAAGAAGATCGATATACTTAGGCCGTCCCTCGTAAATTGATGCAAGGTTCGTCTATCATAACTGAATAGAAAACGAAACGATGCCAAATCGTGAACGAAACGGACTACCACTCTACCACTGACTACCACACTGCACTCCCGATGGAAATATTCATCAGCATGACGTCAACTTCCGTTTCTTGTACTGTGCACAGTACTACCAACAGTACGAGCAAAAAACTACAACGAAATTGTCATATGAAAGGAAGCGACAAGACCGTGCTTCTAGTGCTTGTTTACAATGGAATTATCGTTGGACAATTTTGGAAAATTATATTTTCATGTCTAATTAAAAATTGGTGTAGACCACTTTGGCGATATAAAGAATCGTAAGGAAATTGACTGTGATTATTGCTGTACTTGAAAATTTTCCGGATTGACTATTCGCTTTTTTTCATTTCTTAACATAAAAGATTGTTATATTTTATTATTTGAAATGATTATTGATATTAAATATGTTATCAGCATGTAATTAGATTCGAATTTCATAACTTGTTATGTACATTCGCCTAACTCTACAGTGTAGCATTGCGAGTATTGCAAACCACTGCTTTATCTGATGAACCTTAACCTCGCAGCCACTCGCAGCGATTTGTAATAAAAATGTCGAAGAAGAATATATTTGTTACTGTTGGCACCACAAAATTTGACGAATTAATTAATACAGTAACAGATTCTCAAGTACTTAAGGTACGCAGACTAAGACTAGGGATGATTTTTTTTCATAATGTCTATTTGTAGAACAAAATTATTATAGATTTTAAGTAATGATAATATCATTAGTATTTTTTTGTTTTAGAATTTAAACGAAAAAGGATACAATTATTTAACCTTACAGATTGGTAATAGTGCGTTAGAGCCAAACTGTACGCCAAGATATGGGTTTCGTTACATAAATTATTTTCACTTAAGTCCTTCAATCAAAGAATATATATTGTCTGCTGATTTAATAATAAGCCATGCTGGGGCAGGTACTTGTTTAGAAGTATTAGAGGCTCAAAAGCCATTGATAGTTGTAACTAATCAGCTTCTAATGGATAATCATCAACTTGAATTAGCATCACAACTCTATGAAGATGGACATTTATACTATTGTACGTGTGATACTTTATTAGATATAATCCAAACTATGGATTTATCAAAATTAAAACCATTTAGAACTGATAAGAGTAAGAGCATTGTGAATTGTATAAATGAAATTATGGGGTTCTAATATTTAATCATTATTGCATACAATAAGAATCACAAGATTTGATGTTATAACAGATATAATTTAATATTCAACATAATATACAATGTGAGTGCATAGTATACATAATTCTTTGTTTTTAATATTACACCTTCTAATTGTAGAGTACACAAAATTGCCGTATAAGCCGTGGCAGATGAAAACTTTAACAAACTAATGGCAAATATCAAATCCTAATCTGCATGAGACTCAGGCTTGATCTACCACTGACAAAACGAACATTTTGTAGACATGTAGCAAATACTGTATATTTAAAAAAGAAAATGGTATTATTTAAACATAAAAGAGAATTTACAATTTAGCATGTTAATTCCAGCTTTGGACGTTCTGCAAATGGATACAAATAATATTTTGTATCGCATATAATTAGTTTGTTTCGGCTTTTTACAACCTCCACATTATGTTCCCATTGATCCAATGTTAGGTCAACGTAGTAGAGGCTACACTGAGAATTTATTTTACGAGGATACATGGACATGGAGAAAAACTACATAGTTTATAGCAATGTTCGCTCTTTTAATTACAGACGAGGCCAAGGCGAGTCATTTCCTTCAATAGCGTATTACCCATTTGTGCAGGACTCCTTGTTACGATTACACCCGCCTATAATAAATGCAATATTAATCACACTGTATATCATATCAAAGTCCGAGTTCAAAACGAAAAAAACAGTAAGAAATTGTAAAATGTCAACTGGAAACAACCTAATGTATTACAACCTTTACTCCTCCAAAAAACAAATATGCATAAGTGTATTTGAAGAAAAAAGGCGCTGTATTCTTAAGTTTTTCCAAAAAAAATTCCTACCTTTTCAAGAGCATCAATTTTGTCCTGAGCACCGCCTTTCCCTCCAGAGATAATGGCACCTGCATGACCCATTCTTCGTCCTGGTGGAGCAGTAATGCCGGCAATGAAGGAGACAACTGGCTTAACTTTCGAACCCTAAAACACAAACATTAATTTTTTTTCAATATAAACCAAAAGTGCTTAGCTTCAAGATTCTTTGTTCAATATTAGATTAACTTCTTTACAGCACATTAACTTTCTGTACGTATTGAAATGAAGAGGGTTGTGCAGGGCTATGAGGTGGGCTATAATTGAAGTGGGTGTGGATTAGGACACAGGATATATTTGGGTACCAATAAATTAGAACAGCAACCGACAGTGTTATGTTCGATGAGATATTCGGCTGCCAATTCCTCTGCACTTCCGCCGATTTCTCCGATCATTATGATTCCCTCGCACTCAGGATCCTTTAGGAAGACTTCTAGGCAGTCAATGAAATCGGTTCCATTGAAAGGGTCACCACCGATTCCAACGCACAATGACTGCCCGAGGCCTGTCTGTTTGAATGAAAATATACAGTCATATTTATCATATAATTACTTGTTAATAATTTTGAAAAAATTGGTATTTACGAGTGTCGTTTGGTTCACAGCCTCATAAGTCAAAGTTCCAGATCTTGAGACAATACCGATTTTTCCTTTTTGATGTATATGACCTGGCATAATGCCGATTTTACACTGAATTCAATAATATAAATTATTAATTGAACATTTGTGCGAACAGTTTTTTCAAATGATACTGATATGGAATTATGGTCGCACCTGCTCTGGAGCAATGATTCCAGGACAGTTTGGCCCGATAAGGCGAGATTTGTTCTGTTCTAATAATCGCCTTTTCACTTTGACCATGTCATGTTGAGGAATACCTTCAGTGATACATACTATCAATGGCATTTCAGCATCCATAGCCTCCATAATAGCTGCTGCAGCACTTGGTGGAGGTACATAAATAACAGAGGCTGTTGCGCAAGTTGCTTCTTTTGCCTGATAAATTGAAATAGTTTTCCAATCATAATAATAACACATGACGATACAATTATCAAATATGTTAATACCTGGAGGTGTATCCAGTTCTAAACGTGATATAGACAAAATAGTACATCTGAACTCATATCTAATCTTTGAGCAAGAAAAAGTTTAAAACAAAACTAAGATCATCGACTAAAATTTGGTGTTTACCAACACTGCAATACCAGTCGCCTTATTTATCATACTACAAATTAATGATAAAATATAATCACACTGTAGTTCAAATTCCATTTCTTAGTAAAGCTATTTATGTATGCTTATATTATTAGGTATATGCTACAGTACAATAAGGCCAAAAGTCTTTATATCAACATTCTTAGCACTGATAATAGATATCCATTTTTTCATTAGTTCAAATGTATTGAAGTTGTGTAATTGTTATTATGGATTTATACTCAATTTACCAGGAATTACAATTTCTCATAAATGTCAATAAGCGTTCTAGGGATACAATTAATTAAAGTACAGTTGCTATCAATAAATCTGGGTCTGCCTCAACTGTGCAGCAGATAAGGCTGAGTGTAAAGGAGGGCTTGAAAATCTCAGTGTTCATATTAAGTGACATGTACTCATGAATTTATTTATGTTTATATTTTTTTTCTACTTCTGTATTCTGCATGGTATTGCTAGATAGACTCTCCAAAAGAAAGTGTCATTATGGTGAAATAAGGTGCTTGTTCAACAACAAATACCTGTGCAAATTGTATTGTTGATGTTGATCATTAACATGTTTCAAAAGATCTTATCATATTATATTTTTAGAGCATAAAATTTACTCCGTTTCATTTCATCAGTATTATGTAATTTTTTGACAGAAAATAATTTTTACAGAAGGCCATTGCATATTGTAAATGTAAAAGACCTACCTCCTTTACAGTTTTGAACACAGGCTTTCCAAGGTGTTCCGTACCAGCCTTCTTAGGACTAACACCACCGACAATTTTAGTGCCATAGTCAATAGCCTGCTGGCAATGAAAAGTACCTTGCTTTCCAGTAAATCCTTGACATATAACTTTTGTATTTGAGTCAATTTTCAAATTTTTTCTTGTTTCTGTATAATTAAATCTAATTTGAGTTCGCAGCAAATTACTACGAGCCCCAACTGAAACAAGACATATATATATATATATATTTCATTACGGATTTTTTTATAAAAATTAGTTTATTGAAAAATATTGTTTCGTATAATTACATCAGTTTCATATATAAAACTACTATAGCAACATTATTAGCAATACTATTTAATACTATTCAGCTTAGAAGGTCAAGATCTGTGGATTGAATAGGATCCAAGGAATATACAGCCATCATGAATAGAAATTGGAGACAAGGTCATGCTAACAAAATGATCATAGAATACTCATAGCTGAACTAGGTATGTTAAGTAATTCGTTATAGTATCTTCCTTAAATCAATATAAAAATGAGTTTCAGGATATCCACATGGATCTGACACTTTAGATAACCAATCAATATAAGGTTAAACATATGAAAAAACGACATTTTAAGTAAAAGCGTATAACAAAAACGCCAATACGGCTATATTAATTAGGAAAGTATAACGGACAAGAGAGCAATATTAAACAGTAGCCAAATTTAATTTTGTTAATACAATTCATGTCCTAAATATTGTCTGCTGACTTATATAATAGGAAGTTAATAGTGTTTCATACTGAATCGATTCTCTAATGTACATATACCAAAAAAAGTAAACTTTTGCGAAGAAACGATTAAAATATAATACATATTATTAGCTCAAATCCCTAAGCGGATATTGCAAATGCCATCGGGAAGTCACTTAAATTAATGTGAATAAGTGAGGACTCACCTGTAAATTTTGAAAACGCCCTGGCAGCCACAGCCATTTTTAAAGTTATACTTTCCAATGAGAAAGTAAAAATCGCTATTGAATTATCGAGCCAGTCACCATAAAAGGTTCTGGCTGCTGCGGGCTAGTAAGAAGAGTCCAAAGGGAATACGAGCGCAGTCTGTAACTTTCGCACGGAACTGTTTGATGGAACAGTCATAAACTTTTAGCAAATTAGATAAGAAACGTAATCCGAATGATTACGTTTTATCACTAAAAAAAATACCCGCTAGTAACAAGACATGAGGAGATAAATGTCCCCAGAAATCGTAGCCGACGGTATGTGAACGGAGCCTAATTCATTTGTTATTTTTTGCTTATTCGAGGTTTCACGCTTCTCTCAAATTTCATTGCTCTCAGACATCGGCAAAACGAAGTTCTGTACGTTCGGCGAAGCCATGGGAGCCGAGTGTAGTTAGCCGAAGATACGATTGATGGTATTGTGGTTGTTTAATGCCGTTGAGCAAAGGGGTGATCTATGTGGGCCCTTGCCAGTTTTATTGTTGTTCCTGACATAAGAATATCCGTAGTTAAATTTTCATGTATAGGCTTCAAATTATATAAATTTCAAGTAACCAAGATAGAGGATTGACGTTAACGGGCATGAAGTATCTGTTCAAGGGACAGTGAAGTACGCGATATGAATCTTTTACCAAAAACAACGTCGTGAAGAAGTTTTATAACTTTATTAAACTGGCCGAAGAAAGTGCAAGGTATGTAAGTGGACGCCGCTTTTGTAATACCAATTAATTACTCTTTAATTTCTTGTGGTATCTATTCAGCAAGTCTCTGAAACGTACTGCGAATAGCCAGTTTCTTAAAGTCATGATTCACAACAATTTCGTGGCTTCTTGCAACTCCATTACATGCATAACAAAGCGTGGTCAGAAAGAGGATCGGAGCCGTTTTGGAGCTTGAATACCATCCGCACTTACTATTATATTCCGTTAACTTATTAATTTCAGTAGAACAAGAGACCATTCTCTATGCCTTTTATCAATTAATACGGTTGAATTAATTTTGTTCTTAATCTACACTCTACAATGAAAATGGAAATATTTTCCTTTTTTTTAATCATCACATTACATATCTAATATTCAAGTACTTTTTTTTAATCTGAATTTTATACTTAGTATGATATGGGACAAATAATGTTGAATTTAATAGTGTGAGGTCATTGTGAAACCACTTTTTTTTAATAAAAAAGTCGATATCTGATTTAGAATGGAAGAGGGAAAGAGTTCTGAAAATGTACGGCATAAAGAAATTACAGGAGAGAGAAGTGAACTCTTTAATGAAGAAACAGGCACTTGCGCTATGGAAGGGAACACATCTCTAGCAGACATACTTGATACAGCATTTACATCTACAGTTGATCCTTCTCCGCAATCTCGTTTTAATTCAGGTTAATTGCAATAATTATATCATTCAATAGAATCAGTTTGAAACTATCATTATTTATTGGTTTTAGGCAATGAAATGGAATATGAACATTTATTTGCTGAAAGCGACATTGAGGAAACTGATGTTGTTGAGCCTGTTGTTGTTGAGCCAGTTGCACCTTTCCCATCTCAGTCTCATAGACCTGCTCCTGAAAACAATTATTCTTTTGTGCCATACATGCCTCAACCTGAAAGAAGCACTGGCTCAAGAGAATTTTGGCACCTAGACCATCATAATTGCAACATGTGCCAAACT
This sequence comes from Calameuta pallipes, assembly GCA_030142375.1. Lineage (NCBI taxonomy): Eukaryota > Metazoa > Arthropoda > Insecta > Hymenoptera > Cephidae > Calameuta > Calameuta pallipes. The sequence goes on along the minus strand of JARQSW010000763.1, from coordinate 663,481 downwards.
AGACAAGAGAGGCACTATAAAAAAGATCCTGTAGGATCCCAGACCGACAATAATACTTGTGAGGAATGGGTATGCGACACTTATCGACGTAAAAGAATTCTTCATGAAAGAGATCTCCCACCAAAGCATAAAGCAAAGAAAAATGAGGAACATAAAATAATTAATACTCAGTTACCAGACAGCCTCAGTATACCTGGACCATCCAGAGTTGTGGATCATCCAGTAGACTACAGGTTTGTGACTTTGCTGACAAAAAATTATACATGTATATTATACCTGAATTTAATTTACTCTGACATCGCAGTTCCTCATTTCCCATAAACATATTGTTTGGATTCTTAACAGTTATGATTATGCAGAATTGTAAATTTATGTCGTCATACATGTTGGTACAACTATGCCCACCAGATTTAATGAGAAATATCCGTGTTGAAAACTGTTGAGTAATGATCCAATGTGCCATTATATTTAAAAAAAAAACGTGCTTGATGGTATCATCGCTGTTATATAATTTATATTTTCAGCATAATTGAGACACTTCGAAAAGTGATAAGCAGCTAAATCTTAGTGTTAAACGCATATATCTTGAATCTTCGTAGCATAACCAGATCTACAACCCATGTCGGAGGTGTCTCAGATCAAGACTTGCAAGATGCTGGAAATGATAATACCCATGAAGCTACTTTATTCACTCCACAACTGCCAATGGTGTTAAATCCTCACGAAGTTCATCCGAGACATTCTACCAGTATGACTACTTCTTTCGTTTATTAACATTAAATCCACTGAAAATCAGTGTTACTCAAGAATTTAATTAACGTTCATGCTACACTGCCTACAATAATTTAATCATGTAGGGAATGATGACACACCATCAGCTCCTGATTTACAATTAGATTGGTCATCGTCTAGCGACAGTGATGATGAAGAGGATGCTGTTGAAGTTTTGGGAACTGTAAATCGCAATAATAAGGTAGGGTCTATATCCGACAATTTTTTTTGAATTAATAGCATGTAATGGGATCCCTCATTATGACTGAATTCACTCCAGTGAATTATTTTGTTACAGAAAAAGGATCAGAATGGTCGAACAGTAACGGTTGTAGATTTGACCGCAGAATCTGACGAGGAGCACACTCCGACGCTACCTACTAATGATCCAAATGTGCAGCAGACTAATGATCACAGTCACAGGTAGTAAATTTTATCAAATAAAAAAAAATATACATTAACATTCTTTATTTACTAATTACAGAAGCAGTTCCTGCTGCATGCATGGTCCACCAGACTATCGACCTTATGTTTATTATAACCGCCATATGTACTCCCATGATCGTCCAAGAATTCCAGTTTACGATCAAACTTACACGCCCTTCGATGGTATATATATAAATAATAGGAATGAAAATTCTAAATAGTCAACATCTAACAGAAATTTCCATACTTTCAGCAGATACATCCACAGATATGGTTATACCTCGTATGCACCCTGTACAAGAACGCTTATGGAGGAGTCAACAGCGTATACAGGAAATTCACCGTAGAAGACTCTATGCCAGAACACAGCCACATTATGGGTATGATAAATATATACTATCATAATTGAAACTTACTAGTATCTGTAGATTATTCTATTCATATCTCCTTAGTAATAATCAATACATTTACGTATAATATTTTAAAGCAATTTAAGAACAAGTCACACTAAAAAGATTTTTTATTTACTTTAGCTGCATGACTTCGAATCCCGCACACCAAGTACATCAATCAGGACCGCACATGTGTAATGCAATCGGCAGTAGTTCCTCCAGCGCTAGATGTAATGGAAGGGACAATCCAATGTACACTAACAATTATCATCCACCACCTCCTCTGCCACCTCCCCAACAGCCTACTGTCTATAGCCATCCTGAGGTCAGGAGACAGCCAAGCTTTGGACCGCCCTGTCCACAAACCGTCATGGTACGTGCATTCATGTCATTTAATAGATTTTATTGTTTTTTTTTTTCTATTTATAAAAGGTTGACATTGGATATAATCACGTTCCACACTTAATGGCTGTCCATCGAGTGAACCTTGAATCCTAAAAGTTCAAGGTCCTTGTTTAACCTCATCATAGCCATATTTTTAATTTAGATGGACCCTGTAAGTAATACCGAGGATATGGACTCAACTCCACCGGAAATGATGACTTCGTTGCCCGTTCATCAACACGTACATCATCACATGCATCATTATCATCCGCATCTGTCCCCACCGATGCCACAGCGCTTCCATCACCTTCATATAAGTGTTTTACCACATCTTGTGAGGCTTCATATATACTATTTATGTATTAGTATCGAAAGTTTGTAAGTCTTTGTCATTGTATTAACTTTTTACTGTCTTTTACAGCGAGGGTACATGGAACAGGACATGTCGTACCCACGATTGAGTCCATTACAAGACTTGCTTTTCCGTCAGACTCGACCTATAAATGCAAGACTCGATAATTACATGCGTATTGTGGATTTGCGACGTATGGCGCATATAAGTTGTGGAGCTACACAAGAATCGATAGAAAGTCACACATTCCCTCATAAGTATAAGCGGGTACGTTTTCATATTACAATTTGTCAATGAATACTGCGATTTATGAGCTTTATATTACGTCGCTTTTTTTATCAGATGAAAAAAGTTGAAAACGGAGAAGATGCTATGGAGAAATGTACGATATGTCTGTCTGAATTTGAAGACTGTGAAAGTGTTAGGTGAGCATTTGACACATAAAAGTAGTTTGTTCCAGACAAAATCTCGTACAATATTAATCTTATGATTAAATTATAATGGTCTTTTTTTATTATACAGGAGGCTTCCATGTATGCATTTATTCCACATAGACTGCGTCGATCAGTGGTTATGCACCAACAAACGATGTCCCATATGTCGCGTAGACATTGAAACTTTCCTTCATAAGGAACTCAGCACTACTGGATAGTGTAAAGTCAATTACACCATAGCCTTCGTTTCTTATAATTTGATTAGCTATCACCTACTGGAATGAAGAAAGAGAAGATAAATGGTTAGGGAAGCGCAAGTCGTTAGAAAGATAAACAAAATAATGACTCGTTATTACGAATATAAATTTTGCAAGAATGTCCCATAAAAATCAATCAAAAGACAACGGAAGAGAAAACCGGCAAACCTATTGTCTGGTTTTAAAATTGTCGAACATTTTCGATACTGTTTTTCTTTTTCGATGCTCATATTTTTGTAGGTAGATAGCAATATTTGTAAATATTACAATACAGTCGGATCTATTGATGTTTATCAGAAAAACAAGAATTTCAATCGCTCACGTTTCATAAAAACGAATAATTTCAAGAATATTTATTCAGGGTCTATTATATTTAGCAATCCAAAAATTGAATCACATTATTATGAATGAAAAAAATATATATATATGCCGGATTCTTTCCAATTTATTATTAATATCGGATTACTCGCAGTTATCATATATAAATCGTACAAAATTGACTTTGGCACAGATGGCTTATTTGTCGATTCAGTAGAAACAATCAATTCATACATTAATTTCGGAAGGACTTCCTATTTTATATTTAACAAATGGTGCTATGCAATGTGTTAAATGCTATAAAGACAGTAAGATCTGAAGTCACATCCATCGGCTGCGTAATTGTGATTTGTGACTTGTAACATAACGGAAACAACGTGTAATATTGTGCTCGCCGTCGAGTTATCACATTATAATTACAGCGCGATAAAATTGTATTGTGAACCTAAATCGAAACGTCAAGTCGATACATATTATTAGCATACATAGCTTTTCAATTATTAATAACAGTAAAAATTATACTCGAATTCGAGACAACTTAATCGTCTCAGCGAACGGCCCTAGGATGATGAATTTTCTAAAACGCCATTGCATGACTGCTAATTCTGAGTTGGCAATACCAATTATCAGAGAGCGTTAATTGTGTGGTTTATTCATTCGTAAAGACATATGTAAAGTTCATTAACTAATAATCACGCATTGTAACGTATGACCGTTAGAGGTGAATATCTAAACGTTACATACATATTTGCCCGTAATGTCGTAATACTGAAAGTCTTAATGAAGTTACCTATCAAATTAATATTTCACCTCTGTACGTTACTCTGTTCATTGGGGGCACAATTCTATATATATATATATATATATATATATTGGCCGGATTTTTATTTTCATTATTGTGCACTCACACTAATGGCAAATCAGTAGAATCGTATAAAATCAATATTATGCTAGCGTATCGTTAAATTTCTGAAATATGTCCACAAGAAAACGATACGTTGTTGCACATTTTTATTGAACGACATGAACAATATTAAAAGAAATCATGCAAATAGTCATTAAGCGCGCATTATAAGTGCTTATGATATAAACCAATATATTCCCTATGTGCATATAAGAAATCACCATGTACGTCCCTTGCGTTTTATGTATATAATGATTTGAAAATGATTTAAATTGTACATTATTGGTCTATCGAATGCTATGCCCACAGCTTTTGTGGATTTGCAACGTGAAGTCTTTTATAACCGTTTGATTCAATGTTGATTATAAAACAATAAAGTAAATGAAAACTAGAAGCGTTGCTCATTTTCAATATTATTATTACAAAATTATCTACCATCGAGATGAGTACTTTTATCACTACGTTATCCTAAGTTTTCAATTTGTATTCTCTCACGAGTAATGGACTTTACAGTAACATAAGTATAGTATAACAATACGTATCTGAAAACAAACAACATGCTGTACTAATTATTTTCATATTTTTCTCTCCAAGTGGAAGTCTAGCAGCGATGAGCTTCTCAGATGCTATGCAACAAATGGTACTATTTTTTCATAAAAGAACCGGCGAACAATTAAATTCGCCCAGTCTAATTCAAGGATACGTGCCTTATAATTAACCAATGCAGATTACCCCATGACTCACAGCATACAATTTCCCATGTTAACAATAGCGGAACCTACTTCCGGATGAATTTTGCGAAATGACACACAAAAAGATAGAAAATCATAAACAAAATATGTTATTCGTCGATAAAGAGATTGTTAGGTGTCAAATGATCCCAATAAAAATTAATTAGTACGGTAGTAGTATAGGCGCTTGATAGAAAAATACAAAAAAAAATTAACAATCAAAGAATCATGATCATCGTCAAAATCCATCATTAAAATTGATCCAAAAAAAAGGTGGTTTACCGCGGTAACGCTTGGAATCACACAGGCTTAAAAAATTGGAAGATATACGATTTACCATTAAATATCTGGTCATTGTCCTCTCGTTCGGACAATGTGAAGCATCAACATATTTTTTAATTTTTTTCTTTTCACTCGGCCATCCATTGTAGGTACAGATAGATCTACGACATTTGAGCCTTGGCCACTGACTCTATACGATATAAAGAGAATGATCACGGGAAGTACACCAGTCTCCTCCTAGCTTCGTCATCGAAGTGATCTCGCGTTGATGATTTTACTATACATCGGACGTATATCAGATATACGATATATTGTCGATCAATGATAATACAGTGATTTTAATATAATCATAAATTTTGTGGTATTCTTATAACATCGGAACGCAGTGACGTGTCATTTTTATACGGTAAATCATTTTTTTTTTGTTATTGTGATAAATTTATTTTTTTTTTCAATTAATCAATCCCATCTAAAATATACATACCTGGATATAACAGTATAATTGTTATACAAAAACTGTATCGATTCATCCTGAGGCATTGTAGTGAGATAATCGTGTAACAACAAGTTGCGGTTTCCCATTGATCAAGATATAACGGATTGATAGACTTTATCATGTAAATTACTCTCACTCCATGTTAACATTATTGATTCATGATTCTTCCTTATAATCGTGTGGTTATCCTGTTTCTATTAGCAGTTAGAAATCTGGTCGAAAAACTATTTTTAAATTTTAGCCAACACGCCATCTTGTGAAATATATTTAACATTGCAACAAACCGTGTAACATACAATTGACCTTTGTCACGGAAATCTTGAATTCCAACAAGTCAAAAAGATGTGATAATTTCTTGAGATCATCAACAGAATTATTAAACAATAATAAGCGATCGGTCATCTAGCTCGCAAGTGGTATCTCTGACATCACGTGAAATGTATTTATGACTTTTTACAAATTTTACTCAATTCTCGTCAATGTACTTTTTAACTGAAGCTAATTCGTGTTAAAGGGAAATCAACGATGAACTCTGCTAATTAATATCATGATAATGATAATTCGCGCATCGCCTCTACTATTGCGTTTGTTCCAGTACAACTTTACTATCACTTTTACACATATGCAGCTATGTATACGTTGATATATACATAATAGCTGCAACCTTGCTGAAACCTTGATCGTTAAGTAATACCGCAGGTTTTAACGTTGTGCCGTCTGACCATCTTCTCGATGACGTTAAGACAAGAATGTGACTTTTGAAATAATTTCAAAATTCATTCTAAGTTATGTATTTTGAAATGAGCATCATGAAATGCAAAGTGAAAGTCTACCTGATAGATGAATAATTTTCTTGAAAAATACAAATAATCAATGCTTTGATTCGACAGAGAAATAATTAAAACTAAATGATTCTTTTTCATTTCTGCATTACGATACCCTACGAAATTTATCACTTCTAATGTAAAGCTTTTTTTTATGCGACTGCCGTACTATTTTTAATGTGTGCAACGAGCAGACTGACGAAGGTCGAGAATGTCAAGGGGACAGAGGCAATTGTAATTTTTCGGAAATAAGCTATTTTGGTACAGTTTTTTTATACATATTTTCAGGGTCGTTTCACAATTTTATTATCCTGATGTCATCATTGATGCATCTAGTAATGTCAGTTTTTTTTTTAAGTCAAACGGATCGACAAGATTTCGAATTCAAATTGGTGTATGAATCCATTACTTTATTTTGTCCATAGTCAAATAATGTCTCGAGTACAATTATTTAATACAATTGATGCACTGCATAATGTTTAATCGATATGACCTTGCAGACGATCTATGGTGGACGATGAATAATGTAAAGTGAACCTTACATCCTGTAAACAATTTGTATTTCCGTAAATTGCTACACTCAAATACACATAATCTCACTACAAAGCTTAAACCTCAAATTGATTACTCTACTGTACCTGGATATTTGATTCAATTTTAATAAGCATCCGGAGTCTTGGAAAGAAATTAGTAATATGATAATCATCCATCACAAAAGAGATACCATGAAATATATACAGCATATATTATCAAAACATGATCATTAAAATGCCCATTAAAAATCCTTGTATTATTCTTTACTCCAGAAAGAAGAAAAATGACGTGGATTCTCAGTGTACTTGTTCCACTGCAACTCTTGTTGCTGATTGTTAATTCACAAGGTGAGTTACTTTTAAGATAGTCACTTAGCTTGAAAAAAAAAAAAATAGAAATACGTTCAAGCTGACAAGAACACTTGGTGAACTTGAAATAACGTTATTGACCTTTTCTTCATCGGGGACGCCCGATGACTCGTCTGATTTCTGATAAAAGTCTTCGCGTGTATCTAATTTAAATAAATTAGGTACTCGTAGGCTTTCTAGAAAAATAAATATTAACGGATTTTTAATATGCTTCTGTCGCGCATGTACAACAAACCTTGGTTTGCCTTTCGAGTGGTTAACGTTCGTTAGTAGTTCGGAGAACTGAATGGACAACCTGCGTATACGGTTGGCGTGCAAATAAGGTCAAGGTACCAAAGTGTTAACTGAGTGAGACATGATGTAAAAGTGCAATTCGACATGAAATTTTAAGGAGAGCGAAAGACAATTTTTTAATTTTTTTTTCATTTGACTGCGACCTACTTGGACCCGAAATATTCACATTTATGTTAGGGAAATCTCAAGTTTATAGGTAATGATAATTTGCTGTGACAGCATATAAAAAATGAATTAAACAATCCCATGTACTTTATACGTAGATTCACGAGAGATGAATAAATCAGTCACGATATATTCTCATATTAAATTACAAGGTAAAGAATCCATAACATATTATTACTTCCGATAACTTACTTTATGGCCTCTATCCTTTTTTTACAGCTTCCCGTAAATCTGAACGATCTATTTCCTATGTATTATTCGCGTCTTATAGGATGGCTGGTATAACGCATTACGCTGCATCCAATCTGTGCATTCATCAAACGAAACGATACATCACGTTAGTCTCCCGATACATAAATCATTCGCAGATGCGAATTGCTCTGTTTTATTTCTCACGTTTACTACAAACACTTTATGAGGCACTTTGTCTATGACTTGTTTATTACCAATGCACAAATTTTATTGACAAAGGATAACTGTTGGCATTTTATTTCAAAGCTTATGTATACATAATAAAATATATCAAAAGAAATATTTCCACGAGATTATGCAGCGTATTGGCAATTTTTAACCATTTTTTAAAAGAGGCCAGGTGCAACTGGCACCTGTATGATTATAAAAAATGTTAAGGCTGACACACATCTGACCAACGTATCAAGTATGCATGTGTCCGATAAGTCCAGGGAAAATATCATTCTTCGAGTGTCATGCAGCAAACTGGACATTTTCCATAGATATTAAATATTTACCTTATTATCATTAATCGTTGCGGGTAAATACTTGTTAATGACTGTCAGTAACGTTAGCAGACATGCAAGCATTAATGGTTAAGTTTTAAATCATCGGTTCTCGAATTAGCATCATTTCAAGGAAAATTCTAGATGAAACTTCGCAGGTCGAATCAAAGTAATGAATAAAATATATATTTTGAGTCATAGATCGTGTTACATAATTGAATAAAAGAAAAGTACATGTTATATGTATACTCATACATTTTTCGTCAGTAAAGAGCCCGTGAATTCATCCGACTACATTTTGAATTCACTCGTGTCTGTATGTCAACCGTAGCCAGCCATTTCACAAGTCACTGAAGTACATCCGGCATTCCCGATTAAATCTATTATAAATTAGCTAAAGACATTGAAGACGATACTACGAAATTATTAATTGACGTCATCCAAGAAATTATTTTCCATTAGCGACTCCTATAGACTCAGTCTCAAAAGTTTGCATACGTTATTACGCGAAACAATGTACATTACTGCTGCACGAAGCTCAACGGTAAACACGCCTTTAATTTACGCCATCTTGATAATCGCGCATTATTATGACTCGCAACTAATAACTCACCGATCCAGGATATAATAGATGATCTTTTTCGTCATTGACCATTACTCTACAACAGTAGCCTCTCGCTATGTGCACATCCACGGGGCTGTAGGGGAAGAAATGCGTATTCAGCGAGTTTCCACCACTCCGCACGGTAAGCTGACTGTGTTGTCCGATTTTGAGCGGTAGACTGTAAGTGAGGGGTAAGCTGGCGGAGCGTGAAGCCGTAGGTGGGAGAAGGTCGCTGGCAGCCGATCGAGGGGAGGGCATCTTGACGCGTACTTACCGAGAGGCTATTGCATAGGTACACCGTATAAGTGTACATTTAGAAGAATCGTACATGATTTGATTACAGATTTTAATTCAGTAACCTGCAGAACGCCTTCTGGTGAAATTGGTACGTGCATCAATATAAAACGATGCTCGCCATTGTTGCGCTTGCTGCAAACACAAAGAAACGCAGCCGGGGACTATCTACGAAGTTTAGTATGCGGTTACGAAGGATTCGAACCAAGAGTATGCTGTACTTCCGGTTCGGACACTTCGCCAGTAGTCACGGATGGACCGAGAATCGAACCCACGAACAATGTGTACGGTCCTTTATACGAGGGTCAGTGTGGTCGAGCAAGAACTAATGTAACGCATTTTAAAGTGGTAGGCGGTAATCCTGCTCAGCTTGGTAAGTGTAATAACCGGAAAGTACAAAATTCCTGTTTCATGCTCGCAAATGGAAGATCAATAATGGAATATTATTTATTCGTAGGTGCTTGGCCTTGGATAGCTGCTCTTGGTTACAAGTCGACCAAAAATCCAAATTCTCCGAGATGGCTTTGTGGTGGCACTCTTGTGTCCTCTCGCCACATTGTTACTGCCGGTCATTGCGTGCACAATCAAAGAGACCTGTATATAGTCCGGCTTGGCGATTTGGATTTAAATAGCGATTCTGACGGTGCAACACCTATTGATGTGCTTATCGAGAGGAAAATAATTCATCCGGAGTATAACGCTGCTAGTTATACTAACGATATTGCTGTATTGAGACTACAACAAGAAGTTCCATTCACTGGTAAGATTAATCGATGCTGTTAATGTGTTTTTAATTATCATCATTTATTACACACTACATTTATTATTTACAGACCTTATTTATCCAATATGTCTTCCATTACCTGATGAAGTACGTAATAGAGATTATACGCGTCACTTTCCATTTATTGCTGGATGGGGATCAGTTTATTTTCGTGAGTATTTAATACTTGATCAATAATTATTCTAACCTTATAAGATAAGTTAATTCCGTTGACTGAAGATGTCTTATTCTCTTTTTCCCTGGGGAAACGCTATAGATGGACCGTCGAGCAGTCGACTTTTGGAACTTCAAATTCCGGTTGTTGAGCAATCTGAATGCAAACGAGCCTTTGAGGCGTTTCCAACCGCTGTGATAAATGATCGCGTGTTATGTGCTGGTTTTGCCCGAGGAGGTAAAGACGCTTGCCAGGTACGTCCGTATTTTTATATAAGTAAAGAGACGTGCATATATTTGCAATTCAAGGATATTTCGCAGTTCTAATAAATTAAAAAAAAATATATTGAATTCTTAATAAGTTCCTATTTTACATTTTTCAGGGTGACAGTGGTGGTCCTTTGATGCATCCACGTGGAAGAACTTATTATTTAATTGGCGTCGTTTCGTATGGTTTTCGATGCGCCGAACCTGGCTTTCCTGGCGTTTACACCAAGGTCTCCGCCTTCCTGGACTTCATTCAACAGAATTTAGTGTAGAGAAGAATATGAATTCCTTCAGAATGTACATACTGATTCGCAATACATAATTGTTGCTTTATGCCGAGCATAATTCTAAGGCGATTTTATTTTCATTATTCTAAATTAATTAGTGATTTAACAAAAAAAATTGACCGATAAAGAAAGGAATGTCGCTGTTGCGAATTAGAAACTGTATTATTTTTGTACACACTACGCTTTATAAGATTGTTATAAATGTTTTTACAAAGTTTATTAATCTCACACGGTATTATAACTGTATAATAACAATTTATTTACAATTTTTTTTATAGACACGTCTTAACAATTAGTACGGATTATTATTCTAACATTCATGTCTGTTATATCTTATATTTTATATACAATCGTCATCTATGCAACAATTCAGTAAAAAATATTATGTCATGAACGTTTTTAAGATACGGAGCTACTTGTATAATGTGGAGATCCCATCTGTGTCAAAACCTTATCGAGCCATTGAAGTGGTCCATGCAAATGAATTTCGATCCAACATGGAGTCGAAGTGATTTCTTGTCTCTGATAATGAGCACCCCACCCTTTAACGAAGGACATTCTGTAAAGAAAAGGAATATTATTAAGATCCTGGTAATAAAAAAATTCTCACATTATAAAATTTCTAAAATCTGTAAAGAAAAATCTTTAGATGCTCAAAAACTTACCTGATTGTACACATTTTCGTCAAATCGTAAACCGCTTCAAATCCATATACAACCCTTTCGGAAAGTATCCTCGCGAATTCTTGATTATCAAATATCTTCAGTGAACAACCCGATGGAATTTTACAAACCGTATTCGGACTGAACAAGTGCAGTGCATTGCAATTAGTCGATTGAAAAAAAACTGACGACTCGGATAAACATTCGGCATAAAGTTCGCCACCCACGAAATACAAGCGAACACCCTGTCCAATATGTCTCCTAGTATGCTCAATAGTAGAATTACGTTTAACGTTAGAGAGAAAACCTAAACAAAACCTATCTCCATTCCGTTTAGGATCAGTGTATCCATCCACTGTAACATAAGGTAAGGTGCACCGAAAAGTTTCACCAACACGATTATTTAACTCATAATAGGCTATAGTAGCCCAGCAGTCAGGTTCCTTGTACACGATAGGGATCACTTCCGGTGTATAATTATTTTCTGGAGAAGGCGATTCATTGGTCGACATTGAAGATGGCGACGGTGGCATTTCCCATGAACCATTGTGACAAGTGACACCAAAATTTCGAGAATTGGACGTTCCTCGCGACGTGACGGATTTAATAAAACCGTTTTCTGAGTAAGTGACGTTCTGTGGTACATCATTGACTGGATATATTTCGCGTACATGCGTGACTAAATCAGTCATTAATTCAGGAGACTGTTTTGGTACCAGAATCGTGGGTAAAGCAGGATCCTCAGCTCTTTTGTAATGATATGGATTTACACAGATTTCCTTGTCCTTTGCTGAAAACGGATACTTGCAAATGTCCAATGGCTTCAATTGATGATGCGATTGTAAATCTGGCCACCTCCATATTCGACAGTATATTACATGTGGATGTCCCTTTCGGTGAGAAATTTGAAGACGACCATCCAAGCTTCTTGGTATCGTTACGCAGCGACTTGGCGTTCCTGGTGAGCTCACGGCACGCTCTAATTCCTCCAGGGCGTCTTTTCGATTTTTTAATTTCCTCACAAGAGAATCGACAGCTCTCTCAGCCCACTTTTCCTCCTCGTCATTCTGACGCCAACCCAGCAGCTTCCTTACCGCTGGATTCGTAAACGAAAACAAACACTTCAGGGACGACACTTTGCCAAACTTTTTCACAAAGTTCTCTTCCATTTTCACGATACGTCGATTACCACCAATTTCTGTATACTGATCGGAACGAAGTTCCGTTTCTCCAAAACTTGCTCAAAACTGTCTAACGTTCTTGGTTATAAAATATAAATATTGTAGGTTAACCATCCCCACTTCTTTCAATTAACTGTATTACCTTTGTCAGAGTGACAGGGAAAATTTCTAAAATTTATTGTTCACCTTTAAACTCCCCCCCCCCCTCCCCCATTCCTAATTAACCTTCCCTTATTATTACCTCCAGAACTACCTGTACGATGCCTTTGGAAAAAGTAGATTCTGAGGTTAACAGTGTCAAGGTGGGTATCGGTTTCATTGTCAGCAGGGTGTCGTTTGATAGTTGGGGTCTCATTATTCAGGTTTACAACCCTCCGTCCTATTGAACCGCCCAATTTCACTGTTAACCTAATCGCCAGAATAGCCACTCCATTCAATTATGCCTTTAAGGGATTGTACCTGTATAGATTAACAGTGCTGAATGACAATGCTTCAACCCTAATATCAAACAGATTTCTAATTTGACAAGTGCGACTAAATAATAGGGGTATTATAACGTATATTCCAGGCAAGAGAGTATAATAGAAATAATATTGAAAATGAGGGCTGCTAATTTGAAATTGAAAAACATAAATACTATAAAAGAATTGTGAAATAAAATATAATAAAATATTTTAACTCGGTACATTAAAAAAAAATATAGAAATTGATAAATTTTCTAAAAAAATTCTATACGATAATATTGTTATCGTCAATTGTATTGTTTAGATTATTTATATAGAGTTTCGATAGTGTCTTTTTTACCCGTAGGGCTGTTAAACGCACTCCGGGAACTTGATGCCAACACTCAAGAATTGTTTGCCGTAAGGAGTACAAGACCTAAAAAAAAGAATCTTTACAGTAAAAAAAAAATAGAATTTCCTAGTAGCTATCCCTAATATTAAATTACCATATCTGATTCCCATCTGGTTGGCATGGGTGGCCGTAATCTTTTGACACAAACAACCAATTTCATATCCTCGAAGCTGGGATTACTGGGTACTACATCTTGATAAGGTAGAGAGTAAAAGTCCACAACGGAAGTCCTAAAATCCGTTGTACATCTTCTACAAGCTTCCCAGAGTACAAGTCCCATAGAATATACGTCAGCCATTTTAAAAGCATTAAAGGAAGTCACATCCAAAGTCTGATCCAGAACCTCTGGAGCCATATACCGTCGAGTTCCCACCCTTATATCCGATACAGGATCGATCGTTCCACTTTTGCTATAAAATGAAATTTCATTGCAGCTGAATAAAAGAAGCCTTCGAATCAAAAAACAATCATTCAAGTAACACAATAGATTTTTTACGTACCTGGAGAATCGAACGGCAAGACCAAAGTCAGCAATTGCACATTCACCATTTCTCTTGATAAGAATATTTTTACTCTTAATATCACGATGTGCTAGAGCAGGTTTTCCCGGTGTGCCAAAAATCTCCGTATGCAAATACGCAATTCCGGCAGCCATCGAGAGACAGATTTTCAATAGCGCAGTTTTGTCCAAAATTTTAACTTGAAGATACTCAAAGAGAGAACCATTCTCGTGGTAATCCGTAATGAGTAACATTTGAGTCCATGTACCAGTACCTTGTATGTCCGCAGCGATACAGCCTAAAATATTCTCATGTATCATGAGAACAGTATTATAAATTTCGATTTCTTTAAACCAGGCAGATTCCTCGGAAGTGAGGAAAATTTTCACTGCTACTTTATCTGCTCTCCATTTAGCCATCCAAACTTCTCCGTATCTTCCTTTGCCTATGCATTCGAATAAGGTTAGCTGCTTGGCAATAGTCCTTTCTACCAGGAGTTGTAGACCTGATCCAGATCCGCTACTTTGATCGATTAAATCTCGTAAATTTGATTGAGTTGGTTTAGCAGTGGGATAAGCTTTAGTATCATCCGTGCTATAACGGTGATAGATAATCACAATGGATAGGGAAAATAAGAATAATGATACAGATAAGGATGCCACGAACAAGATGAGAAGGGCTTGAGATGAAATTGTCATCCTCGTGGCAGGGGTCGGGCGGATAGGAACTTCGTGACTGTTACAAAATGATGTTTCATTACAGCATTTTATCAGTTGTCCCTGTAGACGAGGCATTAAGTAACTCTCGCATTTTTCACTACCTATTTTTATTGATGACAAGCAGCCGGATGTCCATTGTTGAATATACTCGCCCTTTTCCGGTTCCCAAATATTTTTCACGGCCACGAAGCAATGTCCACCTGATTTTACTTCACAGGATCCACTTGATTGATCTTCCGAGTAATGTTTTTCACAGAAGCAAATTATACTCAGAGCTGAAGCCAAACGGTGCAGACTGCTATTAATAAGTATACGGGAGTATGTTTACAGTTGAAAATTACTTACTCTTTTGAATCCACGGAAAAATGGACAAGAGGAATAGAGTGGCTGCTTTGTGATTGAGAAACGTATTTGTCATCTTTGAGAAGTGTATGAACTTGGGATTTAATTGTAGAAACGTAAACTATAAGACAACTATAGGCGAGTAACTATGACCTTTCTGATTTTACTAAGTTTGGTGATAGTATTTGTATTTAAGAATTGATTTAGAAGGTTCGTGCGATAGGATTGGCTACCTAGTTAAAATTTAAAGCTATGGACGGTTTTTCAAAATTCGTAGCATTGCATAAAAACATTTTTTATTTTACTGATAATAATCAGTGTCTTACCCTTATTCCTACTATTTATCTACTGTAAAATCAGGGGTTGGATATTCTGTTGGAAGTTTTAAAAATAAATACTTCGGTAGGATTAAAGTATTCATTTTATTGACATCTAGTATATTAGTTTATGGTTTGAACCTTCCGTAAAATAAGTATACTTATCTACCATGGTTTAGTCCCAATAAATAGGTAACCTTTCAAAGCAAAATTGACTAATGATAGGTATCAATAATGTCACTAATTCTGGTACCGTTCTTGGCAGGATTTACCATAAGTAAGTTTCACGTTTCTATGTTTTACTTCCCTACGGGAGATTCTTTAAATCTTCACCCTGTAATTAGCTACTTGAAGAAATGACGTTTGCTCCGTTGGTAAAGAAGATAACTGTTCACCTCAGTAGATATGTCCGATCGAGCATATATCAATGATTTCTAGTATATTAGTTTTACGTTTTATCATGATGATTCTAGATGTCGCGATGACCTTTACTATGTTGCACGTGTTACGTTCTTGCCGTTTAAATAGACTGCCAATTCGGTTGAGTTTAGCCAGTGGAGGAAATATCGTCCGATCACCTCGGTGTTCCTACTTTGGATTTGATCGAAAAATCATGTCTTTTACTACTGTTGAACGAGGTGCTCCAAATTCAACGGACTACAGGATATTCTTCAGTAAGTTATAGACGGTACATAACCTTTCGTATTGGTTCGTATGAAGCATCATCTGAATGTCCTTTGAACTCCAAAGATTAAACACCAAATAAGCATAACAGCTGCCTTGATCGAACACACGTAATTTAGTAGCTGCCGATCGACTGATTATTAGTATATTCGACTAGTGATAGAATATAATTTAATGTACTAGAAATCGGATGCTGATAGATAATTTAGGATGCCGACCATATAAATATAATTAATATTACCGTTTCTTTATAAATAATATGTTATTTCATGAAAATTAATAATTCTCTTGGTATATCAAGTAGATTTATAGATAGATCATATGTACAGGTACAGTAGGTCTTAATAGAATTGAATAATTGAATAATTTTATGTCATGATTTTTTAACACTTCAAATGCAATCTTTATACGGATTTTTTTAATACAATGAAAGAATAAATTAGTATTTTAATTATTGTCTTTGTATCTAATTTTTATTTTTAACGTTTTTGGGTTATAGAATTTTGATATAAATTTATAAATAAAAGTTTTAATTATAGAATTATATTCGAAGGCTTATTAGTTGAACTTTGATCTATATCTTAATAGTTGTTACTGTTAAGTCAAGTTAGTAGTATCAACAAGGTTTAATATCATGGTTTGGGTCATAGACAGAATCAAGAAATGTGAAAAAAACATTTGAATTTCTTTAGCAAGTAATGCTTTTAGTTTGTATAAAAGTTGTAGTGGCAAGGAATGTAATATCATAGATTGGCATTTAGGTGAGGTGAAAGTATTTAAATATGAAAATGGTGGGAGTTTCTGAAAACCTCTCTCTAATCTAACATGTATAAATCTTTTTTTGTGGTCCTAAAAAATTTTAAAGTTCAGGAGATAAATACAACATATTCCTAATTACATATTACAGAGAATGATGTTAGTCCCATTTCACCTATGCACGACATTCCTCTGTATGCTGATGAAGCAAACAAAATATTTCACATGGTGGTAGAAGTACCACGATGGACAAATGCAAAAATGGAGATTAATCTCACGGAAAAGCTCAATCCCATTAAGCAGGATGTAAAGAAAGGCAAGCTTCGATTCGTTGCCAACTGTTTCCCACATCATGGATATATATGGAATTATGGAGCTTTGCCACAAGTATGCAAAATTTGTATCTTAATTGTTTCAGTATATAAGCACCGACCTTCAACATTGCCTACGTAAAAGATTTTCTAATTGAACTTATTTAACGAAACTTGTAACTAATGAATTTGACCCTTTGCTTTTATTTGATGATCTGATTTCATAATTTCTTATCATACTTCATGAATGATATAATTATATCTGTGATATATGTGCGTATGTATTTCAAGGGCATGGATTGATAAAGATTATCAACGTATTTTATTTGCTTCTCAAGTTTTGCAGATATAGTTATATTTTTTCATAGCATTATTAAATACCTATGCAAGTATTTCTTTTTTTTTTTATAATCAATAAGTGTAAATTTGATCAATTATGTGCACTTATTCTTTGATAGACATGGGAAAATCCAGAAGTTTTGGATGCAGAAACAGGTTGCAAGGGAGATAACGATCCTATCGATGTTCTTGAAATTGGTTACAGAGTAAGTTGTGATATGTTTCTGTTGTAATTCGATGCATTTACTAGATTTCATAAGAACAGCGAAACTCATGCGTCGCAATAGCATTGAAACTTTTCCTGTAATTCTTGCGTGACTTTATATATCTTACTACATTCATACATATCAATGCCATGTCACGTCCATATCACTAAGTAATGGTATAATTTTATTGTTATGAGTGCAGGTAGCAAAGAGGGGAGAAGTATTGAAAGTGAAGGTCTTGGGTACTGTCGCTCTTATCGACGAAGGTAACTCTCTTATTTGTTCCTATTATACTTTTAAAAAACTATCAAATCAGGAATACAAGAATCACACCACAACAAGTATTTTTATAAAGTTAAAAAATAATTCTGTCTAGGGGAGACTGATTGGAAAATTATCGCCATTGATGTAAATGATCCTTTAGCAGATCAAATGAACGGTATGTACATTTCACGTTTAATTGTTATATTGCATAATTTTTCATATTAGTTACCTCAGCACTTTAAATATATTCTAATAGCATTCATGATATAGAGATAACAGAAATCAATAAATCGTGCCAAGAACGCTGATGTCAATATGTGAAATATATAAAATTTGTAGATGTCAGTGACATAGACAAGCATTATCCCGGTCTTTTAAAAGCAACTATCGAGTGGTTTAAAATATACAAGATTCCTGATGGAAAGCCTGAAAATCAATTCGCTTTTGATGGCGAAGCTAAAGACAAGGAGTACGCGCTACGTGTGATCAAAGAAGTGCATCATCATTGGGAGAACCTCATTAAGTCGGATGAACCCGCCTCGATTGTTCGGTTCGTATATCATTACAACATCGTTTAGCAATGCTCGGTTAGCTGAAAGCATAGTTTTCCAAGCTAACTATCCTACTTCTGTATTAAATTTACATATCGCTTTTGTAGTGCGAACGTGACCGTAGAGGACAGTCCGCATAAAATCACTGCGGCCGCAGCTGATGAAGTTTTGAAACAAGCGCCGAAACTTCAGGAAGCTCTGCCAGTAGAAAGCATTGGTGAGTAATTACGGGAATAATTTATGGCAACATAACGTAAAAGGCATCATCTGAAATTTGAGGGAAATTATATAGAATGTACTTTACACATAATTAAGATGATTTTAACGTTAGAATATCTCATTAATCGAAAAGTAAAAGTGTCTGCTTTCTAACGAAATCGTTATTTTGTTTCAGTTGAAAAATCTTTTTTTGTACCAGTAACGAAATTCAATCATAAATTGTAAAGTTTCAAATGATGTTACGAGGCTCTGTCTGCATGCATATTAAAGGATCGATGACTGCCTTATTACGTGACAGTATTAGCTCAAAGAAACATTAATTATTGATGTTGCTAGAGTTCGTCTACTCCATTATTTGCGCTATGTGATTTCAGTCGATAAGTGGCACTACGTCCATCTCAAGTGAAGATACCAGTATGCTCGACACGGCGAACACGAACTTTCCTCAAATTGCACGGATGCCTGCTTATTCGTCGGCACGTAACAAATCTTATTCCTCTCTACTTATGTACTGATAATATAAATCTAGCTTCCTTGCTTCAGATAAAAACCCAGTAGGTCCAATTAACATTAGCTAGACGCTTTACAAGAATCTTGAGCTGCATTGTACGCACCGGTGTATACTTTAGTAGTCAATCGTTGCTCTTTATTACAAGAAAAAAACAATATTCACTAGCAAAAGGTTGTGATGTAACTATAATAAAGATAAAGGAGGATACTTGAATAAAGGACCAAGTTCGTTATTTAAATATAAAAAAATATTTTCATTATCAAACAACTGCAATAAATAAATCAATTCAACTCCGGCAGTTTTTCCCGTTAACGTTCTTACTTATAATATATTGTTTTCCACCGCACTCAGATCCTCTCATTTCTCCTGACGTCCAAACCAAGTCGAAACTCTTCACGTAACGCGCCTCGATTGTGATATACGAAGATGGGATTCCTGCTGAAACCCACGATGGGTTAATTCCTCAGGGAGTCAAGGATGCTATTCGAAGAGACCCTCGAAGAAGGTGCCTTGACTATGGAGTTATGGAGGGTGGATGTATCCTACGGGATCTTTCGTTCTATCGTAAACGATGCATGACACTATTGGATTCTATTCTATTCTGAACGCCATGACAGTAAAGCAATATAGATACTTATATCAGAATACGAATCTTCCACGATATGGAAAATGCCTTATCTCACCTGACAGCACACCTTAATAGTAAGAATTAAAAAAGGATATAATGTGATATCAGTATTTACATGCTTAGATTTTACGATTCTTAGTTCTTTTTTTTACCAGGTGGAATTTGACTTCAGCTTATTAGCTGCTGCGAGAGAATTTGGTGAACCTAGTAATGGGCCAATAATTTAGGAATTTGCGCAATGTGTTCCAGTTCGAAGTTCGAAATGTTCATTTGAATTTTTCAACGCTTCTCGTGTATGCTAATTTCTCATTGGTCGCGTATATATTGATGAAATTGGAAAATATGTCTGGTTTATTTATGCACATCAATACTCGAAGCTCAATGGCGTAGCTGTAATTTAATAAATTCTTTATTCACTTTGAGGGAGCGAAGGAAGATAACCTTTCATTCGCGAGGTGAACATTCATATCCTCACTGAATATCTTCACACGAGGAGGTTGAAATGCTCACGAAACAGAAGAACGAAGATAATTTGTTCACGAAGAACAAAAATCCCACGACTTCGACACTAGGAAAAACAAAGAGAAACATCGGCAAAGAAATTGTTCTACACCTACCACGATTTCAGAACTGTGACGCATAGTGTACCTTCATAATTCGCCAACCAGTCCATAAGCACGCCCCTCGTTAATCCGGCAGAACGATCTCCTTAACGTCAGCCAAAAGCGTGCGTGCCGGATCAAAGTACCAAGAAGTCCCTATACCAAACTACTCTCCAGACATTCAAAAAAAAAGGATAACGAAAATTCGGAAGGTGCTTTTAGTACCACAAGAGAACAATATATCGCCCAGTACTTATAAAACATTGAAGGATTCATCAGAGTACCAAAACGAGTCTGAACTGTGGTAGTCCAATGCCCACAAGCATTTTGTTTCAAGCCCCGGTGAAAGGAAGGAGAATCCACCAAGCAAAGCTTAAGAACTAAAGGCCAGCAGAGAAAAGCTCTGTGAAAAGCACAGTCGAGGTAGATATCACGCGTGATGAACGGACGAGTTTCGAGTCGACGATCGGGATTTATAGTGCACGCCGGAGTCACCAGGACGATCATCCTCTGTAAGGTGAAAAATAATGGCGCACCGACAGATATACAGGTAGGCAGGTAGACAGACGAGTTAGGACGAGTAAGGAGGTATTGACTGGCGCAGTGTCCGCGGTGGAAGCACGCGCTCGCGCGAACTTCACGACCGAGTGCCATAGGGATTGGTAGAGGCAGAGGGTTGATGTATAAGGGCGTATAGCTATATCTAAAGGTATATACGTATACACTATTGATGGTATATCTATAGGTACCTGTATACCCCTGAACTACACCTCTCGCTCCCCACCACCCTACTAATTCCCCCACCACCTATATTATTCGAGATTCCAACCAATGGGCGTGCTTATGCTTGTACTCTCTGACGTTGCCGTTCCCCTACCAGGCTCCCCACGCGCAGTCACAATTTGTTCGACTTCTGAGGAGGATAATCGCGCTCCTCCGAAGTACCGAACGTACGTACACACGTCGTACGCATATTACAATAAGGGAAACGTTGCTTTCTCTTCGTGAAACGTAAGATCTTTGTTAATCCCTTCTAGCAAAAGTTATACGTGTCGTTCGCGGCGTTATACCCGCGGCCAGTGACAGGGGTGGCCCTGCGCGTTACCAAAATGCGAATCTCGCGTGTGCTCTTCGCCGCGGCGTTTCTCATCACTATCACCCAGGTGAAATGCAAGCGAAAGTTCGACGGTGACTTCGAATTTGCTGAAGAGGTCAGTGTATTTGCTTTGTTATAAATGACACAAGTGACTGTTCCATGTGTTTTATGTCAATCCTATAGTCTTGTGGTATCCTTAATATTTATTATTTAGACTGTTTTCGTGTGAATGTCTAACAATATTATTTTGTTAGAGAAATTATTGAACCTAATATCATACCGGGTTTGTAATTCCGTCAACGTGAAATACATAATTAGATGCTAGTGAGAATTACAAATGACAATAAGAACATCACCCCAGGGTATAACGTTGAGTTTCCTTTGTCGTAGAGGTGACTCTTGCGCTATTGGATATAATATGTCATATTTAGAATATCTAATGCGCTATATGTATACTTCTGTGACTATTGTCAAACATTAGAGTTGTGCAATGGTCCTGATATACACTTAGATTTGAAACACTTTTGACGTGTATAGTAATGCTTTCTATCCCTAATAGAGATGCTATTGGCATTTCCGTTAAATTTTAGAGCTCGCGTGCTCTAGATATATCACTTGATCGCTTTATAATTAAAAGAATATGTAGATACTAGACGATTCCCATCAAAACGAAATGATAGAAGTTTTCTGATACGGACTACTTTATTTACCAGTACAAATAGTCGCACTCGAAATCCAAAATCGACCACGGAATATCCTCCTAATTGTATCTCTGCATGGAGGAGTACGCTGCGAGAGATTGTTAGGGGTCTTTGGCAATTCTCAGTAGTAGGACACTTAACCTCACAGGCGACTCGTTAATGGACGTTTACTCGTATCACCAAAGTTCAGAGATCCTCGGATCGCTGCACTCTGGATAGTCTAACTCGTCTTCCTGAGAGAACTTGTTAGGGCTGTTACATCTCTATATATATATTTTACATGCTGAAATGAAACGCGCGGACAAGTATTCCTTTACGACGGTACACTCGACGTTTGCGTCTCGTTACTTCGTTCATTTTACCAATCAATTTTATAAATACCGCTGATTAGTGAATCGCGATTATAAGATTGATTATAGAACGAGTTACGTAGCGGGAAACTTTTGAATCTGTCGTACAATATCAAGCAAGCTTGCTTTTACATTTCTCTATATTGAGGATTATAATGAAAAAGTCAAAAATTTTAAATGCCCAACAGGATTCACATTTCTGTGGAATTTTTAAGTCAAGTTATGAACTCTGTTGGTTTTTTTAGAAATATTAAGGAACCTAAATTACAATTGTGCTGTGATTTTTTGTAATTTCGTTACGGTGAAAAATTTTACGTTGGCTAGAATAGTGGACATAACTTGTTTATACTGGTCTTAGATATGACGATCCATGAACAAGAAAAATCAATCACTTTGCGAGGATGGCATGGCAAATAAATGGAATTTTTTTTTCCGTTTTTCCTCCAAGCCGTGTGCTTGATATGTTGTTGAGCTGCAGGAATATTAGCCTACTTTCAAAGTTGGGGAAGCCAAAGTGCCTTAGAAGGATCATGGAGTTATTTTCCACGTTGCGTGCCCGGCGTCGGGGTGCCCACTTCCTAGGCGCTAAATATCCCTCAAGCAGAGTCGACGGCGTCTCGACGATAAATCTCAAGCCTTTAAAATTCACTAGATTTCAACCCCTTAATAACATGGCATTCATACAGCCCTGCCGGCCTTGTACATACACCGCTAAATCGAAAAATCATTCACAAATTGGGAACCGAAAAAATAAATCGTTAACAAAGGCATCGTCCCCAAAAGGCAAATTATAAAGAAATTCCATCCTCTCGACACCCTTTAAAATATTCTCGTTGCAGTTGTCACTCTTACGCAAAGGTCACCCTCGCTCGGAGCCGTTTAACGATCCGGCATGGGAGTCATGGGGGTTGTTAAAAAATGAAGCAAAGCTTTGTCTGCTTCGACGTCAAAAATTTAGCCTCGTATTTCATCTATCGTTCGTCACGCGATCTTATCTCATCTTTTCTTTTGCTCGTCTTATCAACAGCACCAAGTGTCACCGTTTTCTGGTCCTCCGTGCTGTCTCCGTATGTAGTCGCCATCATCCCTCGGGGGATGATGTATGGGCACCTGCTTACCCGGCAACCCTTCTTCACGTATGTCCTTGGTACGGTTGGATACCGTCACTAGGAGAAACAGGAAAAACTGAGGAAATTATTTTACTTCTATCCAACCAAACCTCAGAGGGTTGCGACTGTTTCTGGTGTTAGAATAAGTTGGGGACGCGAAGTTGTTTCCTATCGATCGCCGAACCGACGCGAGGTTGAATTTTGCACTTTATATTTTGGATGTTCAATGCACTTACGTAGATGGATACACATGCACGCATATGCGCTGGATGAAAATGTTTGTTTATTCCTTTTTTTTTTCTTTTCATGTATTTTTTGTTGACGTACTTCATGGCAGAAAATGCCGTATGGATTATATTAAAATACGTTGTGCTGATTGTATAATGGGTTGCTATAGATTCTCTCCTACACATTGCTCATATTTGTATTGTATACTGTAGACGTATATATGAATATAAAGAATATATTTTTATCGGCTACGGATGAAATCTGCCCTTTCAAACGATGGAAGGCGACTGTTTTCGGCAATCATATAAGACGACGCGGGGTTTGCTATTGATCGCGGACAGTGCTTAGCATGAATTGTCGTATATTTTTTTCACGGATTTTCTAACTATATAATGCTTTTTCCCTTTTTACGTATAAAACATGCGTTCGCCGTTTATGTAAAGTTTTCGCTGAACTGTCAAAGAGTTTTCGACACTTAAAATTGACAAACACGAACTTCATTTAAAAATCCTCTCAGGTTGCTGCGCATTGTCCCCGCACAGGGCACGGGACTTGCGGAAGAGATTTAATTTAAAAAGATTTTTCGTTTTCTTTACTCTCGCAAGAAAGCAAAAAGAAAAAACCTCAGCGGATTCTCAAGAAAGCGCACGAGACGTCGCTGAGACTTTTTTAAGACTCCCCCCCCCCCCCCCCAGGATTTAAGGGGGTATCCTGCTTTACAAGGCTCAAAAAATCGATTTTTTTTTTATTGC
>JARQSW010000763.1:559714-637194 GCA_030142375.1 Calameuta pallipes | reverse complement strand
TCGAACGTAATCAATGTTTTATTTATTTTTTCTTTAATTTTTGTAATGGCAACATCCAAGCTACACACTGATAAAATGAAATTTGAGTTTTGTTGAAAAATGAGTGTGTAACTGATATTTCAAATCATCCATACATCCCTGCCGGGCCCTGTATATAGATAAGAAAAATGATAAATTTCCTTGAACCTCTTTGAACTTCTTCATTTTCTATCTCTTTATTATATATAAAGTAATATTACTTGGTAATGTTTCAATATAATTATACTACGTCGGCAATAATCATTGCAAATCCTTCGATGGTTTCTTTCAATATTTCCTATTTTCTTTAAGGGATCAGCCGTTAAACCGCCAGTGTCAAAAGAAAATTTGATTGGCTGCTACGAACAAGTACAGTTAACGTATTTACCACGAACCTGCCAATCACCTGACTGTGGGTTCACATCCAGAATATCTGAGTGGCTTTAGTAGAGACTCGGTAGAACTTGTTTATCGTAACGTAAAAGTAACAAATTAAAATTCAACTGGCGCTCTTCTTCAGGTTTTCTTCTATATAAAGCCCCGCGAACGGCTGTAGTGCACAGCACTCGCACCCGGGACATTGGCGCTTTCGGCAGCGAAGCAGAAGACAGTTAAAGCTTCGAAGTTGTACGAGTCGAGAGATTTTAGTTTTAAAGATTTTTTGGAAGAACTTTACTAAACGAAACTAAGCAGATTTCGATAGTCGAAAGAATGAATTTAACCTCGGGATTTCTCCCCATAATGGCGGTGCTTTGGCTCGTTTTTGGACATTGCGAAAGCATTCCGGAAGCTTCGTCTAACGTACATCGTAGATTTCGTAGTCATCCGTTGTTTCGTGGGTAAGAATTTTTTATTTTAATCCCTTTACTTTAATTTATTCTCTTTTAATATTTTATTTGGACGATAGTACTAATGGCTCTTTTGTCCTCTTCGGTATTTAGCTACGAAGTCGAAGAACAATTCAGCGAGGATGACGATATGATGGAAGTTAACAAGCGACAATTTGACGATTATGGACATATGAGATTTGGGAAACGTGATCAATTTGATGATTACGGTCATTTGCGATTTGGTAGAGGCCACGAATGAATCATCGATATAACGGAAACCGTATTCTCGATCGTAACTGCATGACAGATACGTTTAAATAATTTTATAAATGTCCCTTGTTTGAAATGATACCCATTAACTGTATTGAGTGAGAAATAAATATATTTTACAATGTCGAAGAATAGTTAAACACTGCAGTATCGTCCTTCAGTTATTTGGTCAAAATAATTAAAAATCTCTCAAATCCTTCGAAATAAGCGAATGGAGTAATTTATAAGAAAATTGATTACGCATTCGTGCGAATTCTTTTGTACTTGCAAACATCTGTATAACCTTTGCCGATCGGATCGTATGACATATGATGATGCATTTTCAAGTCAGCGATTTTATCGTGAAGTTTCATATCGTCGTCTAAAAATGTCCGAATGCCAGGTGAATTTTCGAAACTTCGAGAATCGTAACCCACTGTACGACGATTCGTAAGAAAAGGCACTTTGTACGTGGATTCTTTTTTAGGCGTCATCGAAAAGTGGGAGGGATAATCGATTTCTGTTGTCGTTCGATAATTATTGGGTCCGTAATTGCCAGTGTATTTTTCCATACCAGTAATTTTTGAGTCCTGGTTGGGATCCGCTGACCTGCAAAAATAATATTTGTTCAGTCATTGGGTGCGTATAGATTAAATAGTTATTTTGAACGCACAATAAAATTTTACCTTATCAATTGGCAATCATCTTGCTGGCATTTTGTTTTTATTTGCTCTAGCATTGCACGAGTTTCTGAAATTCCCGTTTTTGTAGATTCGCCACCCAGATACTTATAAGAGGCCATGTGTAAGTGGCCTTTTGGTGGAAAAAAATCACTAGTATCACGTGGCTCTGCCAATGTGTGTAAATGCCTGAATATTTGAGGTTAATAAAAATTATAACTTAGTATTAACAATTTTTTTTTTTTCCTATTCATTCAACCTTTAAAGAATGTATAATCTTTTAATAACATGTATTGATAATAATTACCAATCGTGAATCATTACTTTTTTATTATACGTTGTAGGGGTTTCAATATTTAATGTTTCGAGCTGTTTAACTTCATTTCCAAGTGGTGGAAAAACGGACTGTAAATATTCTTATGAGTTCATTCTGCATAAAAAGACAAATATTCAAATCATCATTTTTACTAACATTTATCGGTTCCCTTCTAATTCTCGTAGTCATCGTGTTAAATTTCTCAAAATTAGTTATTGATAATAAAAGTAAATTCTCTTCATAGTCAAAAAGAAATGATATAGTTATACGGTCTGAATTTGGTACGTATATAAAATCTTCATCTGTTATCAGCGTCAGGGTTAATTGGCATTCCTCGCGGAAAAAATCAGCCTCATTACTTTGACTGACTTCGAAGGCAGTGAAAAAAATTATGAAAAAGTCTAAGGAGAGTTTGTTGTCAATCGATGAAGAATCTGATGAGGAATATAATGAACACTTTGACGATGATTTTACGGATAACGAACCGGAGTACACAGAAATTTTGGCTGAAACACGCCGAGCATATAAGACACAGGATGAATTTACTTATAAAATTTACGATCAAATCTCCAAATATTTTATGAAAGAGTAATTCATGTTAAATGTAATGTTAAAAGTTGTATTTTTTTTTTGGTCTTAATTGGCATTTGTTTCTTTAAGCTGGTTGTCCACAACAGGAAAGAAGACTATGATTCGAAGAATCCCATTCGAATCAACCCAAAAATTTGGCAATTCAAGGCAAAGACTGTCCAATAACAGTTCTAATCAGTTACAGGAAACGGCAAAAAAGCGTCCTTGGGCGTTAATATTACCAGACGAATCCGTGGATATTTGCTTTAAAAATAAAAATCGTTATAGAGGTCGACTAAGTCGAAAAATGATGGAAGGAAACGGTGTTTACCAATGGCAGCATGGAACGGGCTACAAAGTGTTGAAAACAGTCATATAAATAATAGTCATTATACAACGTATTACAATCCTAAATTACGTAGGGAACCTTTGAGGAAAATAACATTCGAGGAAAAGGTTACTTAGAATGGAAAAATGGCGCCTGGTACGAAGGTGAATTTTATAACGGTTATCGACATGGTAGAGGCACAATGGTATATCGAGATTACCATATATTGTACATAGGGCAATGGTACATGGGACAAAAGCATGAACATGGGTAAAAACAATATTTCTATATTAAAAAATCTAAATAAAACTTGCAGTACTTCTTTATATTATATTCAGGTACTGTCGTTATGGGGAATATAATTCTTACGAAGGCGAATGGAAGATGGGAAGAAAGCATGGCGTAGGATTACGAATTTATCCAAGTGGTGCTAAATACATTGGTTTATGGAAAAACGATTGTCGTGATGGTCTTGGTACAATGACTTGGCCCAATGGCGACATCTATCGGGGGGACTGGAAAGCTGGAGTTATGCACGGGTGTCTTTGCTAATTAAATATTATTATATTGTATTTTGATTGGTAAATCGAGTTAGTGATTTTATATGGATGATTCTAGCCATGGACAATATACGTGGAATGGATTCTTTAATAAAACCCTATCTTGGCCACAGGAAGCCTGTTACATAGGTCATTGGATAAATGGCAAACGTGATGGGAAAGGTTATACCTAGTAGAAATTTGATTGATTAATTTATATTGTAGTGTTTTCGATTAAGCTAGTATTTTGAATTGTTTGGATATGATTATGCCCAGGACTGCTCCAATTAAATTCAATCGGCGGAGCAAGATTTTCTGGAGAATGGAAGAATGATTTGAAAGACGGTGACGGCATAATAATTGGTAATTGTTTTGGTTCCGTCAAACGTATTAATTATGATATTATTATAACCGTCATGTTAAATGTCACACTAGGCAATAACGGTGAGTTAACTGAAGGCAATCCACTTTTTGAAAATAATATACTGGTTGACTCTGCCCCGGAAAGTAAAACAAATTTACTGAAGGAAGAAAATTTTCAAAACGCTCAAAAGTTCGAAGACAATGATCTGAACGTTACCGAGTATTATTAATTTTCTTTTTAATTTCTACAAAGGCTTCTTAATCAAATACATATTTATAATATGAATTTTAAGATTCGAGTCGGTACCGAAAATATATCGAAATCCAAGAACAACAACCGCTATGAAACCAGAACAATGGCCGTCCATTTGGTTTCATCTCTATCAGCTGTTGGATCCAACTGGAATGGAATCGCGTTCTGAAACATCTGTAATGTCTGGAAAGTGTTACGATTGTAATGAAAATACCTCCTGCGCATGTTTGAGAATTAGTAGCAGTACCAAAGTATCATGTAATTTGCATTTTTACTATTAAGTATCATTAGCGTCCCAGACAGGCCACAAATTCTAGTCATCATTAAGATACCCAAAAAATAATCTATGTCGCATTACACGTCTTTAAGACGACTTTTTGGACGGTTCGCGTCTTGTAACATTTTGTAAATTTATTTTGTTCGTGTAGCCACACATGCTGTTTCCTCGATACTATCTATTAAGTCTTCTACCCAGAAGACTGCTAAAAAGGAAATTTTTGACAGCGACATGATAAACGAAAGTATACCGCGTATTGAAACAAAATCGGATATTTTGGATTTGTCCGATTATTACTTCGAAGGAATTTCGGTTTACAATTGTTTCACACAGTATGTTACGCAACTCCGTGTAATTTACAACAGATATTCTGAAATATTTTGTGACAAACCCTCAAAATCTTTCTTATCCATGACACGATTGTGTCTTTGGCAATTTTGGCGTGATTGCGGTATTCACAAAAAGGGCATGAGTCTCGTTGAAATTGATGAACATCTTGGTACGTATCAGAGTCATTGGAATATTAAGTGTAAATATCATAATGTATTTTTACGTAGAGAAGATAACGGCATTACGTTTCATTACTTTTTTTTTAAAAATAACTCTCCTATCAGCCCTTAATAAGTCCATATTGTTCCACGAGACATATTATCCATTTGAGAGAATTGAATTCTGGCAGTTTCTTCATGCGTTATTGGAAGTGTCTTGGCATTTGTATACAAAACCAGCAAACATCGAATCGAGAAATATGCAAGGAAGAATCGCTAGTGGCCTTAAGAAATTTTTGGAAAATGATATTCTACCAAACATGGAAAAACGTACAGGTTCAATTAAATTAATAACTAATTATTACCAACCGAGACAGACTTTTCGGTAATAATTTTATATTCTTCAAAAATAATATTGTACAAAAATAATAATTATTTATCAGCAGGAATATTGAGCAGCATTAACAAAGACCTATTACCGCTATTCTCAGTGTATCAGCTTTATCAAGACGTTGGTGAACCCCATACAGCACAGGATTTACTTCGTGTCACCTGCATAATGAAAGGTGTAAAATCCATTTATAATTTTGAAAATACACATTTTTTATGTAAAAATTGAAAATAGGTTCGCCAGATCCAAAGCCATATCGATTTTGGTCGTCTTCGTCGGATGACTTAACTCCAGAACAGTTTTTGGACGGGTTCAATGCAATAACGATTGGCGAAAGAATAAGTTACATTCCCAAGAAAGAACCTTTTAACAAACCTACAATGGTAACAAATCAACCGAAGGAAGACGCTGATAAATTATGTAAGTTTCAAATTGAACGCTGTTTAAGTTTCTATTTTACAAATTATTATTTCAGCCAATACATTGTACGCATTTCGTGAATTGGGCGCGAAGAAAATGACACAAATTTTGGTCGACGTTTGTCCTGCAATAAAGGACAAGGATACAGGGATGATCATAAATATGGAATACAAGGTACGTTTGCTAAGTATAGAAAACAATATAGTATATAAACAATCTGTACTAATTTTCTCCAATCTCAGATCACCTTTCTAGAATTTTATGAAATAATTCTTCAAGCCGCCATTGCAGTTTTGCGGGAAAAGAAAAAAGCAGCAGAAAGAGCAGTCGCGGCTGCAATTGCAGTCGAAATGCGTTTACAAGAACCGGAAGAAACAGTGCGCTCCTTCGTACAAATTAACTCATCAAAACGTGTAAAGACTAAAAAAAAGTCCTAATCCTTAATTATCAAAATACACATTGTTTCTCACAAATATCAATGTAATATGTGAAAACGCTAAATCCTTGGTATAATTTTAACCCTTAATTACACAGGTCTGGCCTTAGAAACATACTTTACAAGACTAGGTCTGTGAGACCTTAATCTGTGGAACTGGATTGTGAGTCCATTACAACTAACAGAATAGCTCAAAAGTGGAGTTATTACGTCGCTCTCCTCTTAGTTTAAACATTTTTAATGACCAAGTATCAAGTAATAATAATCCAGTAGGTTTTTTTTTTAATTCGTTAAAAATTTATGCAATTCGCTATACATAAAATTGGCGAGGTCTTCGAGATCACACGCGTGTAGTTAAGGGTTAAGCAAGATTGGTAAAATTTTTTCGTTCTTATTTTGGATTCCTTCCAGAATGCAGAAACAGATTTCTATAATGGTTTAAGTAATTTATTTGTAAGTACAATAATATATACGTATATATATTCAATCTACAAGATTTAAGTACTAGAATATAATATATATTCGCAAGTATGTAAATTCTATAGAATATATAGATACTATAAAGTCAATCCAGAATCACATTGTTCGTTCGATCAATGGACAGTTGATACACTTATCCCTCCCTCCTGTTGCTTCAGTATCTTTAAAACCAGTAGCAAGGACTAGAATGCGTACACTGTGATTAAATATTATTTAAGACAGAGCAGACTTGCTGTTTCTCTAACGATTATTTACCCATTTCTTCCATTAGCCAAAATGATCTTTTTCCAGTTGATAAAAGACCATGATAAACATTAGCGAGTATTTTGCGTGACTTCTCTTTACGAACGTGCGTCGTTGTAAGCGCGATAGAAAAACTATTTTAAAAAAGTCGTGGACTATGAATTTTGACGTTACCGCATGATCTTTCGGATAGTTATAAAAAAAGGATTCACTTTCATTCGTACGTGATTGGTACTTTTCCATGAAAAAATTGTATCGCTATTAACAACAGCTACGTTAAAACGGTGTAACGAAAACTTAATTTTTCGATAAATTCCTGCACATGAGAGATACTTTGTGCCGCTATGTTTTTTAATGTTTTATCTTAACGAGTAATTACGTATTTGATTACGGAAGAAAAGAATACCTATGCAAAACAGAAAGACGCAAGAAATTAGAGGTACCGAATGAAGAACAGAGAAAAGAGAATGAATGGAGTGCGCACTTACATCATTGACTCTCGTCAGACATCTAAACTTATTCTAAGACACAGATATTTACAAAATATAATCGAGGGAAAATCTCTTCTCATATTTGTACAGGCTTGTCCCTAAGCTCGTTATCGCTGCGCTTCAAGACTTTCTGTTTCACTTTTTTTCTTAAGTCACTCCAGCAGATAATTAAAAACAGAGATACAAAATAAAATTTAATGTCTTTAAGACAGTCCGAATGATAGAAAAAAAAAACAAAGGAACAAAATAAGAAAGTGTTCATTGCACAGCTTTGGAACAAGCTATATGTATTATACATTTTATATATGACCACATATCGCTAAAATGTTACAATGTGTATTCTGAACCACCTATGTCATAGGAATTGACCCCACTTTTATTCTAGCATCATATTGCCAATAGAGAAAGCGGAATCAATTCAAAATCAATTTCTTTTAATCATAATCCAACATTCCATGCCAATATAAGTAAATTATACCGATATCCATTAAATCCATTTTATAAGGTTACTTAAAGTAATTAATCAATTACACCGGATTACATACGTCAGCCTAACGCAAGGACTTAATGGGTATCCCACACAAAATTTTCGCAAACATAATGTAAGTCTGAGGCCAATGAACATATGTCCATTACATTTTACGGAGTTTATATACGGATTAATAATAAGTCTATCCCTTACGTTATGCTTACGGCAGTTTTGTGTGCAAAACTATACGTATGTATATTTAAAGCTTAGAATAATTGTTAAATGTATCATTCACGCGTAGGATCTTACAATGCTGGATTAACGGAGAAGGACTTTTAATATATTTTTTGAATCATCCGAAAAGAATGTTGGAGTAGAACTGTGTTTTCCGATTTTATTACTAATTTTTCCTTCCCTTATTTTAACGCTATTGGTAAAGGAAACATTTTTAAGTAATTGGCGTGGGATGTCGATTTACGGAATAAATCTTTGAGATTTTTAGACGAGCTAACGCCTTGTGTTTTTTTTTTGCTCTTCTTCATATACAACGTGTAGAATGTACTGTTGCATAGCAAAAGATAATAATAAACGTCTAAATCTTTCGTACAAAAACGTCCATTCAATTGTCAATAATTCCAGTCTTACTGCTGAATTCGCACCGACTACAAGTATATTTTCTTATTTCTTGACTAAAAAACTCGTTTCGCGCATCCTTACTGTCTTGTACGATATTTCCCATTATGTCACGATAGGATTGACGTTGTTTTTATGACTGATATATAGTTATATAGTTCCGTCAAAACATGTCATGGGGTAAATTCTGCAATAATATTCACAGATAGTAACAATTTTTTTTTTTAAAGCATTACGGTTGCCACATTAGGGAGCTTTTTGAAAGATAATAAATTGTTTTTTTTTTTATCGAGGTATCTAAGAAATAAATGGAGTTACTACTTTCCACCAGGCACCATTTCATAGAAACATAACGCAATGCATTGAGCATTTTCTATAAGAGTAGTGGATACCATAATGAAGTATTTAGGATAATAAAAATTGAGCACAATATTATAAGACATACGATAACATAAGATAAAATAACACCAACTATATACAGATTGTGCCACAAGAGTATTAAATTAAAATAAAAGTGTATCCGCTCAATTTCTAATGTTTCCCTATGAAATTAAAATTATCCTAAAGTACCATTGCTAGTTTTAACATTTTCGACTTGAGTGCATCTATACGAAGATATTACATTACAAGCAACCGACACAGCACAAATATCTTAAGGACTTCTGCTGGGACCGAAGACATATTGATAAAGAGGATCAGCTCCCTATAACCTGTATCTCAAATTAAATGTAAGCATGACAACACGCTTAAGAATTTATATGATAGTTTCAGCTCATATTCCGGGTCCACTGTGCCCAGTAGCTGTCATTTACGAAGTTTATCTGCCAATTGCGAAGGACCGATGGACGTTGGATAGACGTCCTATGGATGCCCTAAGGACATTTTGTGCTGTGTAAAAAGTTACTCTTTGTACGTGTACGCGTGTATTAGCATTGTATTAGCATACAAGGTAATTGATCGAATACTAGATTTGAAGGTTAGTAGCTGTAAATCTGAGACGTGATAATACTGTCAAGTGGGAGATAAAATCTACTAAAAATTAAAGGGGAATGGGTAATAATAACGCACGTGATATTCTGAAGACGATAACAGTCTGAAGACATCGACAATCTTTTTTTTTTTTAATCTCGATAAAATCCGATATTCATTTTATACTAAATGCATCAATGATTGCTCATTGCATTCACTTTGATTTACTATTTATCACGATTTATATTATTTTCGTATGTTAAATTTTTTATTTCGACATCCTCATATCAATTTGATTTCCGGAGTATTCAATTTATCTATCACGAACGATCGATTAGATAATTCATTAATTTCACGTCATTACTGACACTCAGACTTTACATTGTTACTGCAGACATCTGTTACTGCTCTCAGCGTTTAGTATTCAACTCGTTTACATCATTGTTACGTTTTCATATCGTCATGTAGGCATTGAATGTTCTTTTACTTTCGTGCTATTCTAACGCGATTTTCTTATTAGTTATTTACGGCACCTGGGATTGTATGATTGCATTAAAGAAAGAGAAAAATACAAGAAAAAAGCGTTCTTGCACCTTTCTTTATGTTGAATTAAATTTCAGATATACTGGAGTAGCCCCAGAATTTATTAAAATTTGTTTCTTCAATTGTCACTTACTTTTATACGGTTTAAATGAATAAATTCTGTATTCCGAAAGGAATCGTACTGTTCATCTTTTTTGATGTCTAGCTTCAAACGATTGTGATTTTCTGATCGTTCGAATCTCCCTTTGCGATTTTAATGAATTTTTAAATTTTCACCCCCGTATTTCATTAAGCAAGAAGATTATGTTTCTATTCCGGAGAAACTCCAGAAATAATAGAGGAAATTTATGAATCAATAATTATTCTATAAATGCCAGAGCACTTTGTTTTTTCAAACGAGATCAAGATACATTCTCGCAATTGAATTACAAAATGACGATTATTCGTACCGTGCATGCCGTATGTGAGTGTGTTATCTTTTACATCTGCCAAGTGTCTACGAGGAGAATGTTCTACGTCTGCGTGAAAGCAATGGCGTGAGAGAAGGTCAAGACTCATAAATTAGCCGTTGATAATGCGGAAAGACTTCCCAAGTTGGCAAATGGAGGCCGAACTCGAGGGCGACCAAGACAGCGAATTCCGACGTGATTAGTTCTTTGCGATTCAAGCGAAATATGCTTTCCGTTCTCTGTAATAAATTGATAAGTAGATAACATTATTATAGGTGACTAAAAACAGCGAAATCGAAACTGACACGACTGAAATTGAAACTTTGATAACTCTAGAATGTGGAGAAATCGACAGACTTAAAAATCTCAATGTAATATAAAAAATGAGACTATCGCAAATAACTGATAATTTTATTTTCTAGATTACGATTGTTTACCTCGATAAGGGACTTTAGCACGTCTCCTTTGACATCGTTAAGCTTGGCAGCAAGCAGCAGGCAAGCTCCGGCACACAACTTCCGCGTTTGTTTTGTGACGACATTCCTTAGAATCAATTTTTCAAAATAGACGTATGCCATAGCTACGGTCAACAGGTCAATACCATACTCTATTTTGGCGATTTTTCGCATTTCGCGCTTCAGGCTACATAAGAAAATATCCGAAAATTAATACTCTTCAATTATGTCGTCATAGAAGATTAATAACGGAACCTTCTAAAGAAATTAATCTGACATATTGCAAAAGGAAAGTGTATTATGCTTGCCTTCGTAATTTACTGAGTGTCAGCTGAATATGCGGAAATTTCTCCTTGAATTTATCATTTAGTTCCTTTTTCAGGTCGGATGGCCTCACATAATCGATGACAGATGCCTACGTATTATAAAACAGAGATCGATATAGATACAGAAATGGTGCGTAATAGAAAAAAAAAATTCAATTTTCAAAATCAGTGCATATTACTTATATACACACCATGTACGATGTGAATGTGAGTAACGTTCTGTGTTTCCCGGCAATAAGTTCAGGATCATCCAATAAGTTAGGATTGTATTGTATGGACTGGTCGTCCCATTCGTGTGCTGAAACTAATATTGATAATTTTTTATTCATATTCGTTCGTATGCTTGATGATCTTGTATCGTAGGAACTACCTTTAGTTTCGGTAGTGAATGACAATGGTGGTGAGCTGGGAGATGCGTGTTGTGCGCGATGCGTGGCCATGTCATATGACAGACACCTGAAATAAAAGTTACATCTTATTTCTGTGAATATATTCGCATTTTTGTTTTCGCTGTAAAATTAATGAATAAATTCGTGGGCATGCAATCCCGTATGAGCCAAGCTTTTATACGTAGATGCCACCACCCGAGCTGCATAATGCATAATTAACGTTAGCTGAAATATTGTACGGTCTTTGATGATATTATATATTTTGTTAATACTGTTGTATACGATAATTTAATGTTATGATTATCCATTATAATTGTGCATTGAATGTAATACTATTATATTATTTCTGTAGATAGGCATATGATAAATAAGTAATTATTTCTTCACTACTATGATATGAATTTCAATTGTATGAATATGTAATAAAAACGCCGGTTTTAATGTCAGAAAATGAGCGTCAATAAATTTAGCACCAAGCATGCAGTGGTCGAAATTAATAACGAAGTAATTTGGCGTGAAGGATGAAATTCGTGAGTGACTGGCTTTCTTTTGTTTTCTAAAATTGTTATATCCATGTAAACCTTAGAGCAAGATGCTACAAAAACCTACGACACTCCTTATATGAAAAAGTACAGTGTTTCTTTACCATTTATTAGTATTGTCCACATTCCAGGTAATAGTTTTTGTCCTGTAAAAAAATCGGCAACGAGTCTCGTTAAAGGACAGATCGTTGAGCGTAATTCTAATTTGACATCGTTATAAGTGGAAATTAACAATAGATCCGAAAACGTCGATCTTTAAAAACTTTTAAACAAGCGACAATGCAATTTATCGCGAAGTCAGCGCGTACAGTTAGAAGACGGAATAATTGACAGCAAAAAAATCGAATTTCTGTTAGACACCATGAATAACGAGAAGCTTCAGGAATGAATCGAGAAGAAGCATTGATGATTGATTAAAGAAAAAGGGTCAATAAGAGTTGATCTGCACGTCGATAAGTTCTTGATTATTTTCTGATTATCTGTTGGATACCTTGCTACCGCGTGATGTTGCTTAGGCATTGAATGCAATAATTCCATGTTTTCGCTTTCGCTTGAGTGCAATTTCCTCTCCTTTTGAAATTGTCTCGAGGGGACCAACAACTTTCCATACGAAATTTCCTATGGAAGACAAAAGGGATATTATATAATTTATCAATAATAATCAACATAGAAATTCTACGATTATTAGTGATTTTGCATCGTCATTTCTGATGCTTTCTCCTTCTACGATATTGTTATTCGTTACCTGACCATCCTTAGCACGTTCTATTCCCAAAAGGCCAAAAGGATCCAAATTATCAGTGATAGCTGATAACGGTCTGGGTCCTGATGTATTTTTTCTTCGACCTTGATCCTTACGTAACTCGGACCTAATTATACATGAATCAATGACTTCTTCATTAAGAAACATTTAATCTAAGGCGATCTAATTTTCTCTGAATTATCTACCTTTTCTCACATATGATCGGTATATGTCCACAGTTATCGTACAATAGCAATAATAAATAACAGTAATACAAATATAGACATTCGTATCATACGTTGGTAATTCACAAGCTTATGTGTATACTCGTGTCACTACCATTAAAGATCACATCGAAATATGTGCAAACATCACAATTGAAAAGACAGCCCAAAGAAAATAAATTAGTCATAGAATAAACTTAAAATGCAAGAACGCATTCGATATTGTGTAGATATTGTACGCGTAAATACTGCCTGTTGTATGACGGTTATATGATAACAACAATTAAATAGAAAAATAATCTCTAACTGATAACGATAAAAAGAAAGACTTACTATCGTGAAACAGCACGGAGTCAAACAAATAAACTCCACATCATAAAATCCACTGGTTTATTTAAATTCGGTCAAAAAGGGAAGTAATTCTTTGAACTTATTGGTATGCAATCTATTGTACAGGATGATTCAGAATAAGCATTATAAACGCTACCAAGCAAATGCTAAAGAGAATTCCCGAAGATACATATTTTGCTGTTTTGCGAGATTTGCTTTAACTTTAAAATGATTTAATATAAGAGATAACGAGATAGAGGTTTCAGAGGAGATAGTGGTGGGGATGAAGATGAAACAATTTAAGGTTAGCAGCATTTAGCTGTAATATTTTCCTTTGCTTTTGTATCTCGACGAGATTATATTTAAACAAGTGTCTACCCGGTTGTCGCAGTAAGGATGTGATAAAGTCTGACAGAAGTGTCGCAGCGGAAGATTGATAATTTGATTAAACCATCAGGCATAGCTACGAGATTCCTTTTGAATTTAGTATCTTTTCACGTATTTCTTATAAAAAGCCGTCCGCACTTATGTCAGACTTCACCACAGCCTTACAGATACATCTCGAGGGACACTTGTTTGGATTCCTCTGACTTTTATTCAATTTTGGAATAAGCATTTTGCGTCCTTAGCAATACTCTCCTTTAGAGACATAATTGTATGTATGCTTGAGGAATCGTTTCGACTAATATAGTCCGATAGCAAGAACACGAGAATTCTCTGACACGTTCTTCTCTAACTGAAATCGTGGATTGCGTTCGGATGGCCTTCGTGGAAGATCACAGCGTAGAGCACGTGTAACTCAACTGATATTATCTGTCGAAACAAACTTCCTGATACTTTGTCGCGTGCAATATCTAGTGGGCATCCACGGGTGACTTCAGCCTTGTCGATGCCATCGAAAACAGAAGCACGGGAAAATATCACAGCCCAATGTTACCAACCATAAATTCTTTTATAATCATTCGTACCAGCATATCCCGTGGAACGCTAGCCTCTAATTTCTTATTTCTAATATAAAATAAGAAAAAAATTAAAAGAAATCTGGCAACACGGCGAAATCAGTGTGGTCGAGTATCATCTTTAGTATCTACCGGTAACAGCTGTAGCGTTGATTCTTAATCACCCTATGTATACCGTCAGCCTTTTGTTTTCGGTTAACTTACCAGCTTGCGCGCTGACTCTTATTGTAGGGCAGTGCTGAAAATACCAGGAAAGGAACACGCCTGGATGAGACCAGGATTAATCTGTCGTCGCCGAACTTATGTCGGCTTCCAGGACGATGCATCAGACGCAATTCTTTGCTCACTTCCGGTATAATTCCGCTACTCGTAGCGTTGCTCTGCACGTTGTTCAGAATCTTCGATTTTGGCTTTGATGACTGGCTCATCGATTTTGATCGTAACGAGCCAATACTCTCGCTGCTACTGTTGTGCTGATGCCTGATGTCTTCCGACAAGGTTGACGTTTGATGAATAATTCGCTTTTTGTACTGGAGCGAACCGACTCGTCTTTCCGGTAGGGAGTAATCACTGCCAGCAGTTCCAGTCCTGAATAGAAAATTATCTTTTACGTAAGGATGTTCAGTGGACTTTGAAAATTTTAGTTATGTTTTATACGCAACGTATCGTCCTTAAAACATTAGGACCTTACAAATATTGTACTGTAGGTCTATACGTAAGTGCACGTGATAAAAATTATGAACTGGATGACCTTGACATTATTATTCAGCTCTGTTATGTGTGATAAAACTACTAGGAAAACTTGAATTCGAGTACAGGACGCGAAATTGAAAGAATTTCATTTTAAAGAAATCTTCTGTTTTTAATAATTTTGTATGCTTTATGAGTTATTTAATTATGAAAGTATAAAATCATAAATTTGTATTATGTGCATGTATGTATACATGTGAAGTGGAGTAATTGAAGAAATATTTTTTATACATTTATAAAACAGACTTAAAGATTCGGGTTTCTAATATTACCGATTAATTATTCAATAAGATCCAGTCAAGGATATTTTCGTTTTCTCTGACGAAGGATAAATACCCTTTAAGTTACGTGTGAGAAGAGTAGTGTTTGATAATATTAGTTAAGCTTGCTTCTATTTCTATACTTTGCTCTTGCAATTCCTTCTCACTTTTATCTCTTAATGAAATTTAATCGATTTAAATTCAAGATACTAAGATACTTTAGTATTCGTTTCTGAATGTTGTGTCTATTCAACATAAAGAACAGTGCAAGTACTGCGATAATCAAATGAATATTTGTAATCATATACAGATAATAATAAAATAATATTCTCGATAAGAAGTCGTAGGGTTCTCGTATAAATAAATTATTCATCCATGAGCTCATTTTAATTGCACTCAGAAAGCGTGATAAATATACTGTATTTTTTTATTATAGGTGTTGACGCTAGTTACTTTTGTTGAGAAAAATTAATGATATTTCAATGATAATTTTAAGACCCTTAATCAATGATAACAAAGTATCAGCATTTAAATAAGTTTGTATTGCAAACATGGATTTGGTGGGGTCATGCAAACTTTATTTGGTGGGGTCTAATGCTCTAAATGAATTACGTAACAGGTTCCATAAGTCCGTCATAATCCGATTAGTATAATTAAATATATAACTGTAAAATACTAGTTGGCTTATCTGCAGACTCCGTATTGTCAGAGAATGAATATAGTGTAAGCACGATATAAGTACGTGGTGTATCAATAATGACGCTTTTTGATGCTTTGTACCACGTTAATGTTTTATCAATTTAAGATAAGGTGCAGACGTCGTTTAAAGTGGCACAGTAAAAAAAAAAACTGTTACAAAACAGAGATTGATAATGCTTTGTATCGTGTGCTTGAGGACGATTAGAAATATTATTATTGCCGCTATGTTTTTAATTGTTATGCTGGTAGTAGTAAAATTATTGGTCAAACTGCAGAATACGACTCCTTCTTGAAAGACTACGTATAAAAAAAAAATAAAAAATTCACAGCTAACATCAAGAAGACGTGTTCTGCAGTTTAGCAAAATTTATTAATGTTTTTCACGTATTTATTATGTAAGGACATGAAGGGGGTATGAAATTAACATCAATAATCATATTGTTCATCAATATTATTTATCAGTTGGAAAAACTAAACACAGACATGACACTTCATGTATTTTGTATCTGAAAATATATATTTTTCTAATGAATTTTTAAAAATGGAATAACATGACTGATACCTAACAGAGTACATAAGATATTTATAGACTTGATTGAAAGTCAACTCTATATCAACCACGTACATTTAAAAGACAAAAATAACTGGGACCCTCCGAGACCAAACATGGACAAGAATATCTCTCACAGAAAAATGGACTAGTTATAAAATACTATTGAAATGTTAATTCATATTATAATTTTGTTCTGTATATTGTAAATACTTTAACTGTAATACATCTGAATAATTTTAGAACAATGCATAATTTTCAATTCTGTACTATATTGCTAATAATAATCTATGTGATTCACAGTACAAATAAATATGAGTCAGTCTTTAAATTAACTTAAAAGGGAGCAATATAGAAACTAAGATAAAGTTACCGGTCCCTGAAGGATCCATGAATTCCACTTCCCAGGGGAGGACAGGTGCGCTCCTGATCCAAGAAGGCAGCCACAGTAGCCTTAGCAGGCGTAAAGAGTCCATCGGAATCAGAGCTAAGAGAGTGGTGTTCTACAGTCTTACGAGCAGGCTGTGGAGATGACTCTGGTAGTTTCGATAACTCATTCTCCTCTGTCAAACAATCTACAGCTTCGTCAGCAGAGCTCTCCAAATCAGGTAGTTCAGCAGGCACCGTATGACTCTCACTGAGGGTTCTATGATGTATAGCCCCGTTACGAGGTAGCAGGGCTAACTTGGTGTCCCTATGACTCCCGTCCAAGGATATATTGGATAGGAAAGTGAGTGCGGCCAATCTTCTACGAGAATGATTTTTCTTCAGGGCTGCTGCCATCCCACGTTAACGCCAATTGTCGCGAGTGCAGTCGAGTCGTTTGTAATATAAGAGAATGAGTACGGCGACGAAAATAAATTGTAGAACCGTCACGCGGAAAACCGATACTTTGATCACAAGTCATTTTCACTGGATTCGTACTTAGTCCTAGCGTTTGTCACATCGGCATAACGATGCATCCAGGATCCCGAAGAGTCCATTAG
Organism: Calameuta pallipes; assembly: GCA_030142375.1. Taxonomy (NCBI): domain Eukaryota; kingdom Metazoa; phylum Arthropoda; class Insecta; order Hymenoptera; family Cephidae; genus Calameuta; species Calameuta pallipes. The sequence continues at coordinate 619,547 of JARQSW010000763.1, read as the reverse complement.
GTTTAGCATCCTTCCTTCTATTTTCATATGATTACAATGAGACACTTACGACGTTGTTTTTAATGCGCAACACTATCAACTACCATCCTATGGCACACGTAACTGCTACAAGAATGATCGGTATTTGGGACTTTGCGCACACTTTTATCTATCTTCTATCCACTGGTAACATTTTATGTAGCGGGTGGGATTGAAGTCTGAATAAATGGCTTCACATTTGAGATTAAAATACTGTTTATATTTTTAATGGCAGTTAACAGCAGTTTATAAAAAATAAAATGGACCCTTCGTATATCTATTTATGTATGTAAATTTGTATGTTATAGTGTATCTTAATTTATTTTATTATTATTAAGAAACCGGTAGGATTTGCGTTCAACCAAGTATTTTGTATTATCTACAGGCTGTAAAACTGTAAAGCAAGAAAGTTACTATATAGTTACTATATTCGATTGTAGGTCCGTTTGAATTTCATCGTGTGAATACGCTTGTTGTGTCTAAACCTACAAGGAAAGGAGAATCTATTGATTGTAAAATGATACATCCTTGGGCCGTAATATATAGAATGACATTTCTTAGGTTCGTTTCGATAAAGAACAAAGTAATTGAGTATTTATAAATAACTTCATCCAATTATGAAAGATTTTCAATAGCACAACGATAAAGATTCACATAGTTGTAATTTTTGTACGATACAAAATTTATGATATATTATGTTAATGTTGCATATTAAAATACATATAGATACAGCTTACAGATTTACATTAAATGGTGTTAAAGGCCATTCTACAATGAGTTGTATGACATAATTTGTTTCTTACAAGTTAATCGGAATAACGAAAAAGCGGAGAAATAATTCCGATTGGCTTGCAGAAACGACTTACGAAAAAACCTCTACTCACAACGTTACATTGTAGAACGGCCTTAATGGTTGGACCACGTGTTACGAATAAATGACCTTATCAGGAAGATATGAAATGTTACTACTATTGGTTTTCAAATTATCTATTTAGCGATAAATCCAATGTTCTGAAGTTTAAATTATGTAAGCTGCATGCTTTTTTTGTGAAATGGATATTGGAGTGTGATTGATTACTGACTTTTAAAAATGAGCACACGTGTATCATAAATACAGTATCACAGATGATAAGTTTATGTTATATATTTATTGAAAAGAAAAAATCAACCGACATAAGTATACATATTAATTTTGGAAAATGGGCCAGCAAAAGGTCCCTAGAAGAATAAGTACCGTTTGTGATGCCACAGTGTTTTGACGTTAGTTTAAGATGGCGGTATTTTTCAGTGTACGTATCTGAGCGAAGTGTATTGTGTTCTTCGAAGTTTCGCGTTTTCGGTGAAGGTTCGTTTGTCAACGAATGATGGAGGCTGGTGCGAGTGCCGGTGCTCGCACGACGAGATTTATGATGGAAGGCGTCGGTGCCAGGGTCATCCGTGGTCCCGAATGGAAATGGGGCAAGCAGGTTAGAATTCTTAGTTAACCAAATTTCAAGTTTCATGAGAAACTTTATACTAATGTCTTTGCATCTATTTCCAAATGCAGATGAACCTTGTTATATTCTTGGCAATTTTCATCCTGTCTAAATTATTACTTGCTCCGGCTTTCAGACAATCAGTGACATTTTTAGGATAGCAAGCTGTTTATGATGACCATGTTATTATTAGTTTTACATACTCTGTGTTATCATTTCTTGTATTGTTCATTCACTGTATAGGTCTTAGGAGTTGATCGTTGAGGTTGTCAATGACTGAGACATTTTTAACATAAAGATATCTATTATGCAAATGAGTTTTTATCTTTGCAAATGGGTTTTGTTGAGTCGAAATGTCTTAAAACATCATTTCTTTTATGTATTTATTGCTGGGAATTTTAATTACTTTCCTTTTCTTTGCTTTTAAATAACTTGTATGTACACGACTTTGTATTCTATTTTGTTTACTAATTTTTTATAATGTGTCAATCACGATTACATACAGTAATGTTGTTATTTGAAAGACCATATCTTTGCGGTGTTTTCATAAATATTGAAATTTCCAATTATTTTATGCTTATTAACAAAATGGTATAACTATCATTTCAACTTAAGTTTATTTTGATTCTTCAGTTAGATATAAAGGTTACAATTCAGATGAAATCATTAAAAGTTAAATCGGAGATTTAAACTTGATTGCATATTGGACAATCTACTATATTGGTCTTATGTATGAGTTTGGGTCTAATTATTAATAAATTTAAAAATAATACACTAAAGAGTGTGAGTACTTAGCATTTGGATGATTGTATTAAATATTGAAAAGTTATTTATACATATCTTAAAGAATTTGTAATTTACATTACATACAATAGGATGGAGGAGAAGGTCACGTAGGAACGGTAAGGAACTTCGAATCTCCTGAAGAAGTCGTAGTTGTCTGGGATAATGGCACAGCAGCAAACTACCGCTGTTCTGGAGCATTTGATTTAAGAGTACTTGATTCTGCACCTACGGGCGTGAAACATGATGGTACCATGTGTGATACTTGTCGTCAACAACCAATATTTGGAATACGCTGGAAGTGTGCAGAGTGTGGAAATTATGATTTATGCTCTATATGTTATCATGGAGACAAACACCATTTGAGACATCGATTCTATCGTATTGCCACACCAGGAAGTGAGAGAGTTATGCTGGAGAGTAGAAGAAAGAGCAAAAAGGTAAATTTAACATTACCCGAGTGAAGAAAGATAACTAATGTGTTACCCTTTATCATAGATTGCCATTCGTGGTATATTTCCTGGAGCGCGTGTAGTCAGAGGTGTAGATTGGCAATGGGAAGATCAAGATGGTGGAAATGGTCGACGAGGCAAAGTTAATGAGGTTCAGGATTGGTCTGCTGCTAGTCCTCGATCTGCTGCTTATGTTATTTGGGATAATGGTGCCAAAAATCTGTATCGAGTCGGTTTTGAAGGAATGGTAAGTTAAGGAAACATAGCTGAGTTCGTTTCGTGTATTGTAAATTATATATTAAGTATAATTAAAATTGTCATTTAATGATTCCAGGCGGATTTGAAGGTTGTCAACGATGCTAAAGGTCAAACAGTTTATAGAGATCATCTGCCATTACTTGGAGAACAAGGACCAGGGCGTACAGGACCTCATGGTTTACAGATAGGAGATCAGGTAAAGGTGATAAACTACTTGTACCTATATTAGTGTACAATAATATACATATTTCTAACTTATTTCTCTTAATGGTACAGGTTAAAGTTGATTTGGATCTAGAGATAGTACAGTCTCTTCAGCACAGTCATGGTGGCTGGACCGATGGCATGTTCGAATGCCTTGGCACCACAGGAACAGTTGTTGGTATCGATGAGGATCATGACATTGTCGTATCCTATCCTAGTGGAAATCGTTGGACTTTCAATCCAGCAGTGTTAACTAAAGTTCCAATACCAGTACCAGTATCCAGTACAAGTACAGACAGTCAAACTTTTGCTGTGGGTGACCTAGTGAAAATATGTAACGATTTGGAAAAGATTAAATTGCTGCAACGTGGACATGGGGAATGGGCTGAAGCTATGGCACCCGTAAGTGATGCATAATGTTGATATTCAAACTATAATTAAATTATTAGCGACTTTATCTAATTTAGCATGAGAAGGTTTCTACAGAAAATCTGTTTTACCATTATATGGACTTTCAGTGTAGAAACGTAATTCTGCAGCAGAATAATACAATATGCAGTGAATTCTGCTCTGGGTATTGACCTGTACAACTAAATGCCCTACCTGGATAATTTTATGTTATACCTTTCTCCTGAACATCCATCCATTCGAGATTAAATATTTAGTTTTATATCGTTTTAGGTCGAATTTGTGAAGCAAGCAAATGCTCTATGTTGATTATTACTCACATTTATTTTTTAATTTTGAATACATTTAGCAGGCTGTATGCGCACACATGATTATTATAATATAAGAATCTTGATAACAATTTTGAAGCATACTTTTCTGTTTTCATAGACTCTGGGTAAGATTGGCAGAGTGCAACAGGTATATCATGATGGAGATCTCAAAGTCGAAGTATGTAGCACATCTTGGACATACAATCCTCAGGCAGTAACCAAAGTTGCAAACAGCGATGGCAGTGTACCAGGAAATAGTAGTGGAGGTCCGTCTTATATTATTTTTAATATTAACATATATTTCATATAACTCTTGTATGCATCCCAGTGCTGTTAATTATAATACGCATTTACAGAACGTTTATCGGCCTTGTTAAAAAAGTTATTCGAATCTCACGTGTCTGGGGACGTAAACGAAGAATTAGTAAAGACCGCAGCTAATGGTGATGCGTCAAAATGTGAGGACTGCTTGAAGAGACCGGAAGCTGATGTGAATGGTGTCTTTGCAGGCCACACTGCACTTCAGGCCGCAAGTCAAAATGGCCATTTGGAAGTTATCAAAATTCTTCTTCGCTACAAGGCAGATGTTGAAATAGAGGTATTTTAATAATCACTTTTTAGAAAACATATATATATATATACTTTGAAATTGTTTTTAACCTCTAACTTTTGATATAGTGCATTTAGCAACTTCATTTCTAAACCTTTTAGGATAAAGATGGCGACAGAGCTGTTCATCATGCCGCTTTTGGTGATGAACCTGGTGTAATGGCGCTTCTTGCCGGCGCTGGTGCGGATTTAAATGCTCGTAATAAAAGGCGCCAGACAGCCCTACATGTTGCCGTCAACAAAGGACATGCTGGTGTGGTGCGCACTCTCCTGGAATTGGGCTGCCATCCGAGTCTGCAGGTAGGATTCTCACTAATCGTTACTATAAATTTATTGATTATGCCATCTTATCGCTATATAAATGATAGTAACGTTTATTTATGTGTATAATCAACCACGGATATTATTTTGAGTTTTGAATAACATTTTACGTATGCAATAAGGTAGATTTTCAAAACGAAACTGATTTAAAACGATTAAGTAATAAGCAAATGATTAATCTGTCTCGATGGAATTATTTTTATTCGATTTAGTATCTAAGTTCCTTCAAATTAATGCTAGTGGTTTCGTATCGCTATTTAATACGTCAACTATTCGAAATAAATGTAAGGCGAAACAGAACCAATATATTATGCTCTTAGAAATCTTGTAAGTACTTCGGATCGAGCTAAACGTTCGGAAAAATTATGCATTTTGGGTTTTAAAAAAAAAGTCTAACGCGTGATGCAGTTAATAGATAGCGGCACTGCGGATAGAAGAGTCCGAGAAAGCAGAAGAAAAATATTAAAAAATGAAATCAAGGATAAACTACTTCTTACAAAATTACAACAAAAAACTAACGTTCAACCAGTTGCGCGTGTTCTTTGCTCATTTTAGCTAATTAAGAGGATTTACTCCGAAACGTGCCTGAAAGAAAACTTCGAGCAGCGCACTTAACACAGCCACTTTTCCCTCTGAAGTTGCCATTGTCCTGCTACAGAGTATTGTTGAGCAATTTCACCCGTTTTCGAAGCGTTCATAAGCCGCATTATGAAAAAAGAAAGGAAAAGAAAGTAAACATTTTTCGAATATCCCAATGCTCTTATAAAAACGTTTCGTAATTCTAAACTATTCAACGATCCACCCTCCTAGCATAATATTTTCATTATATTCAGGTATCATATATTATTTTTGAATCATAACGCAATTTAAGAGCACCAATCCAAATTTACTAAAACCACTGTTACCACGATATACGAAAATTTCCCTAGGGAGAAACGATTACACGTACAATCAAAGTTGCAATAACAAAATCTTTTGAAATACAGCCATGGCCAGCTCCAATACAGCTATCTGTACACTATGGGATCTAGCGTACGTACATCATACATACACACATGCCGAGTATACTAGCTAGACGCAGAGTCGCGTAGAAGGGCGTGACGTATAGGACAGAGTGCAAAGGTAAAGGATACGAAGTCTTTGTTTGTTTTATTCTTGAGCTGTCTAAAAGTGATATATTTGTTAGTCCTCGAGTACTCATGCTCCTGCGACCCCTGAATGATTTATGCGGACACGGAAGCTCTGCGTAAGCGAACGAATACACCTCGGCTTTTTCACATCCCCACCACTGAGATTTCATCTACCCCCCCCCACTCGCTCTTTGCATCAGTGTCGAATCCTTTGTGTGCACCTCCCCCTCCACGGTACCGTTTTCCACCCCCCACTCCCTACATTTTCATCCCACTCTTAAGTATTCTCTAGCTTCTTCTCGCCCCCCCCCCCCGCTCCTTCCCCTCCATCTCCTTCAGCCGACGAACATTCTAAGCTGATAACGCGCGAGGCCAAATCCTCTTAATCCGGAGGGGCCATTTTTTACGAGAATTTAAAGCCTCGCACTGGGATCTCCTTCACGCTTTTCCCGCCTTCTTATTCCTATTTTGGATTTACGTTCTGCGATCCAGCGACAGTGTCGCCCGCGATACTTTTTCTCATTCCACTTCTTCTTCCTCCTGTCGCGCGCGACCACGGAAAGACTTATCGTCCTCGATTTCGCGAAGTACGGGAGTTTGGGGATACCAGGAATGCGCGTCAAATCGATCGACGTTTCATATAACTGACACCAATATTTTTACTACTTTTTTTTTTTTTTTCTTTTTTTTTTCGCTTTTCTTAACCAATACGAATAGTTCGCTGGAAGAAGTATTCCCTGACGGGGATCGGAATATATATTAGAAATTGATCAGATAATACGACGGTGGCGCCGCGTTGAACCCTCGGAAAAATAAGATAACTACTTGGCATATATAGCGTCGCATATTCTACTTGTCCTGTCGATAATAATTTAAAGACGGTATAGCATGTACTATATTTTGGCATGTACATACAAGCAGTCAAGGTACATGCATACCTACTATACTCTGTTATTAATGGTCCAGCAACTTTTTTTGTGACTTAAGTCGCGTTAATATCGCCGAGAAATAAATAATAGTTATCTACGACACTAAAAGCACGACCATCCATGTCGCATGACATCCATAACGTCTATAGTTGAGGATTCGCGTTGTTATCTCGGTACTCCAGGCGTTCTTAAATTTTCTGGAACGAGTGACTGTCTCAATCTGTTTTCAATAGTCCGCAACGTTCGTAAACTCAACCAAATGCATCTCGTAGATTTGGATTATGCAATAAGACGCATTCCATTGGTCAATTACGTTTCGTGGTGCCTAGTGGGTATCGGGACTTCATACGATAAGGATTTTATTCGTTGTCAGAGCCTTTTGTCAGTTCTCGTTATATCCGTCTCGATATCAGCTGGCATTCGCAATTCCTGGGCCACGTTAATTTATTTGTTGCAAGAGCGAAATTTCCAGGATTCTCGCGGCACATCGCGGTAATTCGCGTTTGTTAGCACGAGGTATCTCCTCGTTTGCAGGGACCTTAATTAATCTGGTTATCCGTCGAGAAAGCCTCGAATACTCGAGGTTGCGTTACGAGTGTTGCAGGAATTGTGTTTGAGAATACGAGTTGCGCATATCTATGCATGGGGCTCTTTGCAGATACACATATAGATATATCGTAGCAGTCAACAATTCGAATTTCCCGCGAATAATGACAATAACGCTGCGCCTCTGATACGAATTTTTATTTTCAATTTCTTTTATACGATTATTCAGTGTCTTTTGTACGACCCTCATAACGCTGTCATCCAAGTGTCTTTCGTGCTAGGAAAATTTACGTGGATTTTTTTTTTTTTTCATGCAAGTCTAGTCATTCGTGTCATACCTGAGGCTAAATTTTATGCTCTTTTTTGTTTTTTTTTTTTTAAACATGACGTCAAGGAGAAGATTTTCTGTGCTTGCGTAGATATAGGAGTCCAGCGGCTGAATTAATGTTTTGACAGATTTTATTTATTTATTTTTTTTTCTCGAGAAACCCAGCGAAAGTAATTCATTTGATTTCTATTTTTTAGTATTTTTTTTTTTTTTCACGAATATTTAAAAAAGTACGAGTTTCGAAAGACAAATAACAAAATGACGTCGCGAAGCATAATACTTGTTTCATGCTTGTAGACTTTCAATTAAAAATTTATTCATATAATGTCTTAGGTGCAATGATTCGTCAGCTTCGAAACCATGTTCGGTGCGTACAGGGTGGCCGAGTTAGAAGTAGCCATCTTATGCAACACACCCTATTCGTACATAAAATAGGCGGCATCCACAGAATATCAAGGTGCTCGGTTACATTTACATAAAGACTTGTTCACACAGTTTCTCACGAGGAACTTATCCCCGAAAGATATCTGAATGTTGGGGTACACGGTGCACGTATCCGGAGGAGTTACCGCAACGTAGTCTAAGATAGAAGTCTGCAAAGCCCAGTTTAAAAACATCTTTGATTTACGCTAACTGTTAATTTATACCATTATCGCGGTGATTATGAAAATGAGCCTTGAGGGCATTACCTAACTTTCTTAATTACTTGAGTGAGCCGAAACTGTGCCCTCTCACCTTTCCAACCCATCATTCCCTACCGTCTCTGTTGCGTAGTCGTGCCACTCCCCCTCCGCTTTCCCCTCCTCGAAAAAGCATTGCGATAATTTACAATAATTACCTTCTGTTCCCAACGTTATACTTTCTGCGTAATTTCGCACCGTGAAAAATTTCACGTCCGCTCGCCCCCCTTCTCGGGCCGTGCGATTTTCTATTTTGCACTGCGAGCAATTCTTAACCCTTTCGTCCGTCCCAGCCAACTCTTCTCCTTGCCGCGTGCACTCTCGAGAAAGTGCAAAGAATATCAGCGTGGCGTTGGGGGTAATCGAAATACCCAGATTCTAATACAGTGATAGGGATTGTGGGTGATAAGTAAGATGAGTAGGGGGGGGGAGAGAGAGGGGATGCTCTATCGGGACATTAAAGGAGTGGGGATGAGACTTTTGTCGGCTACACGTCACTCACAGGACCTTTTTCTCTCACTTGCATGGCGAGTGTCCTTTCTCTCTTTGTCGCTTTTGGTCCATTCTTCTCTCCGTCGTTCTTTCTTTCTTTTTTTTTTTTTCTTCTTCTTATCCCCCACGTGTTCGGAATCCTCATCCCGTCAATCTTGTCACACGCAGGACGTACCTGGGTTACCAAGGAAGCTTCACGGTGATCTGGTATAACCTCCGAAACCCCATCGTCCATCGTCATCCCTTAGGATGCCCTTATCGACCGAATGAGGATTAATCGTTCTCTCCTGTCGCCATGCGAAACGGCTCAATTTTATGGGATAAGATTTAAACGTGCCGGACGTCGTTAATCGTGTATAGATATTGCATATGTTCACACTGGTACTACCGTGCGTTGATGGTTAACCCTAGTATTTTTTTTTTAATTTAAAAAAAAAAATATTTCCGACACTGTCACCTTGAATTCGTATTACGTCAATCTTAATACTTTAAAGAGATTTAGCTATACATACTGGCAGGCACGTTGCATTATGACGATTTGACAGATGACAGTTATAATTATTGTGGGAAAACTAATATCACCTAGCTCGTAATTCCATTGGTCGTTTCGTGGTGGACGCGTGGTAGGGTAGAGAGGTGCATAGTAATAGTGGGTGTGGAACACCCTTTAAATTCCAGGGAGAATAATGCATTCAGTCTAGCCGTGCGACTTTATGGGACCGCAATGTCCTATCTGAGAAAATGACGTGCAATTTCGATATGCGATGGCTATGGAAGTAGATGCGGATGTAGGTTACGTGCGCGTATGTATCCTTGCATGTAGATCCCGAAGGAGGTTAAAGGTTGTGTAGGCACCTTTATAGCGCGGTATAGACTATTACAAATCCAATAGCTGCCTCTAGTTCTAGACTTCGGCTGTCGCTGTCGCCACCCTTTTTCACTCTTGAATCTTCCACGTGTATACAGTACGGAACACCTAACACATTTTAATCTCGTCGTATTGTGCGCACCGGCACTCTGCTGCATCCCTTGTACCCTTATACATCTTGAACACGCCATGATGTCGCTATAAAACATATTTGCTGACAGAGACAATATCCTGGGCGATGCGGGTGCAGACTCCACGAAAGGCACTGCCACAAGATCAAAAAAAAAAAAAAAAACTCTTGGAAAGAGATCTCCATGATCAATAAGAGGCTTGTACAGTATGTACCTGGTGTTTTATCTGGTTATGGTTATCCTCGTGGGCGCAGGATGCATTTTGGGGAGAACCTCCTGTTTCCGTTTATCCATCCGTGCGCTAACATTCGAAATTGACGAGTAATTTTTTTTCTCTTTTGGCTTTTGTAAAAATATTTCAAGTTCGCGAGCAAGGTACAGGCAAGGCACGTTATCTTCTTTTTTTTTTTTAAACTTATGCTGTAAAGATGAAAATTATTGCAGGTGTGTATAATGGCACAGTGAAACTTGCAGGAACCGTTGAGAGACGAGTTCGTGAAATTTCGAATGAAAAGAAAAAGATAAAACTTTAATAACAGCTTTCACTGAATTATTTAATGTTTCCGTGTAAAATGGTTTTTTTGTCAAAAAAATTTCTTTTTCAAAAATAATGAAGTTTCGCGGATTCTTCGACGTGTGCGCGGTAATCCGCGCACGCGCACCACCTGCTACGTGCATCATACTTTAACGACGATGAATGTTATAAGGCGCTTTCGTGCACTTATGCGCGGCAATATCTCATGGGAAACGTGTTTGTCCCTGTTTTATCGACAGGAAATTGATCCGTAATTCATATAAATTGACGTACATTAAGATAGCTTTTTTGTACTACTGAAAGGGCCATTTTTGCCATTTTCTTTAGACTTTCCTCTAAAGCAGCCCTCAAAGGGACCGGCACGCGGGAAAACTTCATAAAATATAGCAGGTTGTTATCCGGGGGTGAACTTAATGGCGAGATAGAGGGCTAATTTGATGATGAATAATTAAGCCAATGCTACGCGATATGAATGCATAACGATACTCGAAGCGAATGGCTCTATTTAAATGCAACACTATATACCTATTTACAGATTTATCGTGCCTTTATACGCAATGGGAATATTAGCCTCGTGTTTTCCCTTGAAAAATAATCATTGGACACTCTACGCTATCGTAACCACTTTCCACGGCCGTCCTTTCGTCAAAGTATACATCAACCTAAGGTTAGCTACCGTCGTCCTCTTTTTCCGCCTCAGCTCGTTAAACGTTCAAAGTAAATACGTTATGACATAACGCGTGCGCCTGTAACATAATTCGGAGCATGAAAGAAACGAAAAAGGAGAGCGTAGCATTTCCTGAAAATTGGCCATTAAAATTGGAGTATATACGACGGGTCTTTCTCGTTTGCCCTTCTTGATTACAGAAATTCCGAATGAAAATTCTGACGTAATGTACAGTAATTCTCTTGAGGACCAGTCGTATCGTGGAATCTAGAGGGATGTTCTCGAGTCTCAAAATAATTCCGGAAGGAACCCTATGAATGGTGCAAGTAGATTCCTAGGTATAAGGATTCGTATGCCCGTGAGAAAAAGTTGTATATAAGTTATCTATGGATTATACAGCATTGCCTATGTATAAAAATGGGCGGGTATATATGATTTTTATATAAATTAGTTCAGAATGAGCACAGCAGTAGTTTCTGTTACGTTAGAAAGAAAACAAGGCACTGCGTTTTTTCATTCGCTCTTTACATCTGTTTCATCCCGTTACGCGCATTATGCAATTTCGCAAGAAGCAGAAAAACGTCAAAACTTATCGCTACGATGCCATTTATCGGATTCGAGAAATATCTCATATGAAAATCCGTTGATGGAACAGACTGAACCTAGTAGATGCCGAAAACCAATATCAGGTTGTAGTAGAAGAATCAGTGTAAATCATGTGTCTCGTCACTGAAGATTCTATAAATTTTTTTCCAAATTTGAAACACGAACTTCTTCTTGGCAGTTAATAATTGGCAGTAAAGAAAATTTTATATATATATTTTTTTAATTGTCGAATCGCTTAGACTTTGCCATTCCTTTGAAAAAAAGTTCAATGGTAATGGACATTAAAATAATGTTTTATTCAATACACGTATAATCATTACTTTTGATAAATATTCATCTTTCATATATGTTGATTATATATGCCCATTTCTATATATGAATTATATAGACTAGTGGATATGTAATTTCTATATAATCTATATATATTTTTTTTCACTTGGGTGGAAGAGACTGGAGCAGGATGCGGATGCAGGTGCGTCTTATCTTGCGTCAGACCATCTGACTCTGTTCTCATTACGCGACCAGAGTAGCAATGCCGGTCCTGTGGATATGCCATTAGACAGTCGCTAGTCTACAGACGGTATGGTAACTATGTGTACTCGTAGTTTCGTTAGGAACGCGTTCCTCCTCTCTGAGGCCAAGTGAATTTCCCAGGACACGATGTTTCTGTTGCTGTTGCTGCTGCTACTATTACTAATACCACTAACAGAGTCCTTGTAAAACCAGCTGGATATTACCTCGGGGGTTGGTATACGTAGATGAACATAGGTTAAGATTGCTATGTACATATATACATATATATACATATAACTATACTAGGACCACGCGCAGGCCGATTATTTTTATGGGTTTTTCCCGACTAGTTTCTCACCTTTACGGATATGTATGGCCAAAGTATTTGCGGCAAGCGCGGTTACGATACTGCGGATGCTGGTGGATTTGAGAAAATTGGGGTTTGGTTAGGTGGTACCGGGTTAAGCTGAACTAGAAATTCTTTAGAAAAAAAAACTGGTAAACTTTTAACAGCATCTTTACAATTTGCAACATAAATGTATGTGCAATTTTTATTCGATGCGTTAATTATTTCTATCTGTTGTGCAGTTATAGTTGTGTGTGGGTTGTATTATAAATACCGGCGAGGTGCTAATGAAAAATTGCAATACGGACAATAATAAGGAAAATGTGCGTATGACAAAAAAAGACGTATAGGTATATTGTGACGAAAAATCAAACAAAATGTAAGCTAGGACAGAAACTACTTATAAAAAAAAAACAAAAAAAAATAATACAAAAGACAGCTCCGTCGAAAAATGACTCTAGTCTCTGTCCCCCGGAACACGATACCAGAAAAGACCGATTGGGCTCCAGACATACCTTTGCTTGACGCACCGAAATCTATAAAATAATTCCAGATGGGACGGAGAAAGTGTCACCGACTAACCGACTAGCACAGGCGATACGGGATGGTAAAGGGGCAGCCAGCGCCTAGTTGTTGATAAGGGAATCGGTTAGGAGAATGCGAGCCTCGAAATAGAAAACAAATAACAGGCGTCCTTTTATTCGGGAGAATTTCGAAGTCTGACAAATAACAAATGAGAATTTGGAAACAAGTCGGAAAAATAATAATTCTTAAAAATTTCGGTAAATTAGACAAAATCCAAATCGAAGTAAATGTTCGGAAAATAATATTGTCGATACGTGAGATCTCGAGAAGCGAGAACTCGCAGATTCTTTCGGTTAGGTCTCCAGGGTCAAGAGGGTTTTGCGCTACGAAAATCTTACCAAATAATGAAATATTAACTAACAAAAGAAATATAGGCGATACACGAAATATTTTTCCAGTTAGCGATACGAAAATCATCCATAGGCGTGGACCCTAGGAGAAAACGCGATACGGGAACAACGATAGGAAAGTCAGCTGTACGAAAAAGATTTCGTGACTCGTTACAAGATTCTTACCGGTGATTATCGAAACTACTGAAGATTCAGAATTCGCACCCGACCACGATGATAACTCATAAAAGAAGTAGAAAAAGAAGTACGCGCAAAGTTCACTGTAGGGCTGGACTCGCGTTCCCACTGGCAACCAAAAGTGCTGCCATCAAATAAGATATCAAGATATCCTCGGGAGGATTTACAATGTTCCTATTATTACGCCGCTACAAAAGTGATGCCTTCGATTCCATTCCTCAAACAATAAATACGAAATAACTCTAGAGTGACATCTGTGGCTCAATCGTCTCACCACTACGAGATGGACTTGGACAATTTTTGGTAGATGCCGGAGCCTTCCGCTGAGCAGCGATACACGATGCTTGGAAGGACAGCGTCAAAATAAAAGCTCCAAACGCAGACTAAACGCAAAACTTTGACATTCTACTCGTAAGCTCGATAGTCGCGCGGAATATAGTCACAGCCTTGCTGTCGTAGCTCGAGGTGTCCAGTGGCCTCTGATGGCGGTGAGATTTTCCGGCCCTGTCCTCGACGATGGTGGCTGGGATCCTGATGTCTTCGGTAGATCTGGTTGTTTTCCGGCCCTGTCCTCGACGATGGGATCCTGATGTCTTCGGTAGGTCTGGTCGCTTCTGCCTCCTGCGGCAAACCAGTTACGATGCCTCCACACTGGGGCCCGCTGATCATCCAGCACGAGAAGCCTCGCGAAACTCGAGACTTCCTCGCCTTCGGCACTGATCCAAATAATGTGGACTATCGACACCGGCGTTACTGAACGAAAGGCGAGGTTAAGCCCATCGCGCTGTCTTTTCGGATGACCCTTCTCACTCCTTTTCGGGTAGGGTCGAATATAGGGTGGAGTCGTCAGGTCGACATGGCTGCTCTCCACGTTCCCTGGCGTAAGATCTGCTTATCCTCCTTTGGTTTTGTCCAGTTGTCCGGATGGCTCGGTACCGGTTTTTTGCTCGTGACGTATGAAATATTTTTATAATCTTGTATTAGCTTAGTGTCCAATAATTAATCTATGACCCTGGAGTTCCTGGCCGGTTGAGTGTTATTTTATTGAAAAGGGACGTTAATGCGTCCCGAAGTCGAAAAATGGAACTTACGGGACTTTTTGTGACGTAAAAATAACGTTACAATATATATATGCACTATGTTTTCATGTCTAAGCACGTATATTCCACTTGAGAGTTGCATAAAATATTTCAAATTGCATCCTGTCTAGGTAAGATACATGTCGGTACGCGTATGCAAAGTGCAACTGGCGAAGGAAGGTGCTGAAAATTGAAAAGGAAGATTCGCTCGCGTCTGGTCCGGATTCGCATTGCAGAATGGCATGTAATGCCAGGAAGCGTTTTACTTCGTCCAGGCTTCCTATAAAACGTACCCATATATACATATAATATATATACATATACGTATAGTACATATGCTCATACGTGTGTCTGGCATACGGTTGGTGAGACTTGGTCGATGCGATACCCATGGAATATCTTTGGAATATCGCGGGAATATCGGTCACGTACAAGTCTCCAGGAACGTGCAAGAGAAATATGTATCTATCCGCCATTCGTGTTGTGCATTCAGCTTTCCGCCACGTCGAATCCGTCCATATTTATTTTTCAGTTCGCTTTATCTCCTGTTTCCTTTAAAAAGAAAAGAAAAACGATAGCCCGAATTTCGTCGGAAATAATTTGCTTTTAATTTCTTTATGGATATACATGTTACAGTTGGTCCACGAGTTCTGTTTTTCTTTTTTTTTTTTTACAATTTTCAAACAATAAAATTTTTAACAGGCGATACGTGAATCTCTTTTGAATCTCGGAAATATATATACTAAAGTAGAAAAATAGAATATGCTATTTTAGTGCGAAGCCATTCACATGCATGCTTTGTAAAAACAATTGTATGAAAAGTCACGGGTGGCTTGTCAGAGACTTGATTGTTTTTGACCTGTAAAAAAAAAAAAAAAAGATATAATGAATTCGCAGACCACGACTGTATTATACCTATGGAAGATAGTTAATCGGATCGACGAAGAAATGCGTCTTCCGGAAATGAAACTCCAGGCCGACCTTTGACCCCGGAATGTAAACCGCATCCCCGACGCAGGAGGAAAGAGCGGTCACACGAGTCGTTATAAATATTCATTTAGATTTAATCTTGCGTAACTAACGAAACTAGTTAGTTGGCCACCGTGGAATTGGCTGGGCGCGTTCATTATCATTAATCGAGTTCAGGACAAACCACTCGGCGTTTCGCCATTCTGTTACCAGATAGTAAAATTGCGGCAGATGCGTTATCTGCATTTACCAGACTATATGAGTTATTTTATATTTCACTTGAGATCATCGGTCTCTTCTTAAGGCGTTTCTTAAATTCATTGCGACTGAACTAATCTTAACCCTATGAGGCATACTCGGGTCGCCCGCGACTAATAGCTTTTAAATTTCACGCTTTATCTTCGAAGGAAACGAATAGAGGTCGTACCGGTGCGCCCGCTATATGTACCTAATAATTTATTTGCATTCTTTAGACTTTAAATTTGAAAAAGAAATTTTCTAAAATAGTCAATTCCGTGCCGAGATACAATAATTCGAAAATGCCTGGTTCGCCTGGACCCAGGTATACCGAATAAGGAAATTGAGGAGGATACGCATGAAAGGTTTAATGAAGATAATGTGAGACAATATAAATATATATATTTTCGTATTTATACCATGCATCAAATGCACCAGTGTTCTTGTCTATATTATATTTTTAATACACACGCGATGCGGAGATTGCATAGTAAAATTTTAATACGTTAATAGACGCGCATATCCAGTAACATCGCACTCGATTCCAAGACGGAAGTTGTTGGCCGAGTCAGTGGCAATTCCGCAATTGCCTAATTCTCTTGGTAACTTTGGTCTAGGTAAACAGGAATGGAGGAATGACGGTAAGTCAAGTCAGGAGCAAGTTATTAGCTTATTAGAGACCAAATGAAAGTATCCCCAAGTACTCGAGCAGAGCGTCGCGTATACATACGTAGTTTCGTTCGTGGAGTCTGAGTTTGTTGCTGTTTCTTGTTTCTCAGCCAGTGCAGCCTTGCATATACATATATGTATACTTGGTGCATACGAGTGCATCCTAGTCAGACTAACCTCTTGTAGTCGCTTGGCAAACTGTAGGCTTTGAACGTGTTGAACCTCGTTGTTGAAGATTTTCTACGTCGCGACGCCTTCCCTGTCACTGGGGCAATACCGGCGGAAGCGTAATATTCAGCTGCTCTATTTTCATATTGATCCGCCACTTTGAAACTTGTCGACTCGTGCTCTCTCATAGACGGATTATTAACTTACTCAAGTATTTCAGCTTCGTTTGCAGCTGGATACCTATATGGCTGTATGATTTTCAACCGGTGTATATATCTACGTAAAATATATACGTTAAAACTTTAAGGCGAGCGTGCATCTTCCGTAGGGATACTCAGCAAGTTTCAAGATCATACTTGGGATAGCTGATATAGGTACTGATTATTTTAACTAGGCTGGAACAAATAGTCGTAAAGTATTTTATTAGGGGCTGGTATGTGGCTGAAGGGTAACGCAGCGTCTTCCGACGCTATAGGCGGTGCGTTGAAGTCAGTCTCTGACCTAATTCAATGTACACTGATAAAGAATCGTGAAATATCAATGGGAATTGATCCTGTTCGAGTTTCAAAGATTGGACATTCGCGAGTCGTAAAGCCGGCGTCGTTGACGGTGACGCCACCGCGACGGCAATATCTGTCGGCATTCCTCGCGCGACTTCGGATCATAACGTCGCTTGACGCGAACTCAACGAAGTCCAGAAACTTTACTCGTAAATCCCATGGGCGGCTGCAGCATCTCGCAGCCTGCCCGTCGCGGACATTGACACGCGGAAATGTATAGCCTCATTACGCGATAACTCTGACGTCTTCCGGAAATTACGGAAAGAGAAACCGGAGGTGACAAACCTTTTAGTTGCTTTCAGAAAAATTTGACATTTAGGCGGTTCAAGTTGGCGGACGTTGGTTAGAACAATATAATCGTGAGAGTTACTCTTTATTATTAGTTTAGCGTAAGGTCTAGCCGCGACGATATTTATCTTGAACGAATATCTTTGGCTAGGCATCAATAGTGGAAATTAACGTTAAGATGGTAAAAATTGGTCCAGTGGTATTTGAATCAGTATTTGGAAACAATTACTGGCCAATGACGCAATCATCATAGGTCCAGCGTTATGCCAAAGTCGACTGCTACTGATAGGATGCCTGGTATTGGGTCAACACGTGGCCCTGTAAATAATCTTACACGGGTTAGTTGGTCATCGCATTGTAGGTACTTACGAGAGCGTGACATTTATTAAAAATGATGGAAAAGGTCAAATTTTCAAATTTTTATTATACTTTTTTTTTTATTTTTTAATTTGATGACTCTTAATTCGTCCCGAATCCTGTATACACATACATATAGATATGGAGCGAAAATCGTGAATTATGTCTAAAATGACATATTGATATAAATTGGCGAAGCGATGGAAGCTTCTATTCCGAGCGAAACTTAATCAATGTTCTTAGAGCTGGTTCTGTCGACTGCTGCTGCCAATGAAAATTGAATCCCAACAGTCTAGCAATCTAAACACGAGGACTCAGCCGCAAGAATCGTTTCAATCTTCGCTCCTTTCATCTGTTGAGCAGATTGAAAAGCAAGTAGGAGGTATTACGATGTCGCAGCCAGTATTGAAAGAAACTACAGACGCTGCTATAGAAATAGTACCGATCTAAAGATAAAAAGACGCTACATGGTTTTGCAACCGTGGCGACATCTATCGCGTAGCGCCGGAAGGTTCGCACGTGTTCCAATCCACTTTCTTGAACTTTTGTAAGGGATGATTTAGCGGCTTGCAAGCTGCATTGACTATCGATAACCCGTTCGAATTAATTTACTTTTTTTTTTTTTTGCAATTCAAATGTTTTCTTATAAGCTACGAAGCACTATATAGGTCATTAGAAATAATATATCACGGAATAGCGATATATTTATGAAATTTAGTATTTTACAATTAAATCTGCTTGGATCTCTTGAAAATCAATTTTTTCGATTACCATTTTATTTTACTGCAGTTACTAACATATTTGGGCTCCGCACACGATAAACTTACTTTTTAGGGCTTATTAACCCGTTGCGCCACGTCCAGGGTGCAAAACGATCCCAAACTCATTTAAAACCTTCGTACCTCTGATAGAACTATGGGGTTGGGGCTGCATGGTTTTAAAAGTTATCATACCTCAGATAATTATAATATCGATTTGCTTTTTCTTCAGGTGGATCGTATTCATACTTCTTCGAGTCTGGTCTTTCGACGTCACAGATATCAAAGTCAAAAATCATAATTAGAACAAAGTTTACGTGCGGAAAAAGTTTAGGGTCTAATACGACCGCACTTGATGTTCAGAGATGCGGTACAAAGTCATGGGGGTCAGAGGGTTTACGTGCACGATATAATTTTTGGAGAAATTTTACCCTAATTTAAAATAGCGCGGGGTACATGAAACCAGTATTATAATCCCATCTACGTCGCAAGAGTATAATACATTATATTTATAATACAGAATAATAATTCTGATTAGTAAAATGTAAGTTCAATGTTAATAGGAACATTTGGTAATCGCAGAATGTGTAATGACGATTAGTCGAATATTACTGCTTACAAAAGATATTCTTATAATAAAGTCTGATCTGTGTTCGTTATACAGATATTTATGATAGTGTACGTTACTATGTAAGTTTCAATCGATAATATGATGATTTGGTACTGAAACTGTCGTCTGGAGTATATTTAGCAAAAAGGTGATTCCACGCATTACTGATACACGCATATAGTATTAGAGGGGCAAATTTGAGGCTTTATTTTGAAATATTATCCAACCATATTTCTTTGTGCGTAATAAATTTGTCATAATTAGGGCAAAGTGATTTTTCTCCATGTGCCACGCTGGATTAAATTCAACTGTACATTTTTGCCAGTTCCATCAGGTATCCCGTTTTTATACAGTGCTATGCTTATTCTAGGTTTTATTAGCGAATCAGCCTGCACGTGGAGCATCCGTAAAGGCGGTGCAATATGACGTAGTTAAGTTGACACTAGCGCCGACTGGCGGTGACTAGCGGTGATTGTAGTGCTTAAGGTAGAACCGCACGGAGCGAAGGTTTCTAGAAACAAGTCGCTAGTGTCCTGCCATTGATAGGTAATGTCTTTTTATAATGGCAATGAAAAGTTTTACGTAGTAAATAAAAGTGGAAATGCGAGAGCAACGCACGCGCCACCCCTACTGACTTTTCTCCCTTCTGCCACTATCAAAACACTAACGACTTCGTCCTCTACGACGGAAGTCGTGATACGCGACTACTTCCGGCGAATATCTCTCTCCTCGGGACTTAACTTCCGCTATGTTCTTTTTCCCGGTTACGCTTGCGTCGCGAATACTCACCCACTGGAACGAAACTCTTCTTCTTCTTCTTCTTCTTCTTCTTCTACCTCGTCCTCGTCTTACTTTATTTCTTTCTTGCGAACCTTTTGTCCCGCCATGTCTACGAAGTTTACGGTTGGAACAATGGCTATCTTTATTACGTTCTTATGCTGTGGATAAGTAGACGCTTTGGGACTGCATGAAAGTCTCTTGAAATTATCGCCGGAGAAGCTCGAAATAAACAACTGGAGGAAGAAATAATTTAAATATGTTTGTACCGTTGATGTCAGGAGCTTGTCAGATTTATCTGAAAAAGTTCGAAGAGCACGTTAGATGCTGGCGCTATATGTTTTTCGAAATAATCATAATACAGTCTGGTGGTTTTTCCTTCCAAGCATCGATGCTCGTTGAGAGAAAGAAAAGCGAATTAAAAGAGAATAACTTTTTTGCTCTGAATCAATATTTTTTAACTTTTACAATACATCGTGACTGCTGTGCTCTCGGCGATCTAGATAGAATCAATATTCCCATAAGCGTTTCCCATACTGCGTAAGTTCATTATAGTAATTTGTACTTTTTCCATACCTGCGCAAGTAGGGTTATGGGCTCTGCTCGTATAGCTGAGAATATTGGCACGTTTATTAAGCCTCATTAAGCTTTATCGTTAATAAAGCCATACTCCATAATACTACTTCAGCGTAGTAGGCACGCGAAGCCAGGTCAGGGTCACGCGTATGACGATTGACGATTAACTCGAAACACAAAGAAAAATCCAGTAGCACTCTCTTCGTCTATGACGCATTAATTCTTTGCTAATTTCATGAAAAACTTATCCCGTTCGAGCTGCGAGTTGCGAGGGGCGATTAATAAATAATAGTTCCAGGTGGCGCCGCCAGGCGCACCGCATTTGGTCGTTCGTCCGGTAAAACAGCCTTACTTTTTTTTTACGGACCGTTACGCCAGGATGTAAAAGTGAGCTGGAATTACTTGGCGCGGCAGTTATGGCATTGCTGTTACAATAGAGAAAGATAATTGAACAAATCGTTCGAATAATAGGAAGATAATGGGTAAGAGTGAAGATGACGGAGTAAGTCGCAATCAATGTTTGGAATGTGAAGAAATTTCGTAATAGAGAACAGAAGTTACGCATTATGTGATTTGGTGATTTTATATCTTGTGCTGAATTCACATTGGGAAGAAGAATTCGCGAGCAGTTTCTTCAAGACCCGTTCGTTTTTTATGTCTCTTGAATAATGACCGTCTCGCTGCCGCTACGCTATACATACGTACTTGGCGCGAGACCTTGCCTGAGTCTCTTGATCTGCGGAGCTCTGAAACATTATGCAGCGTTTCCACTGTGCAGATTTTTAGTGCGATTAACCAATCGCGTACACGGCCTTAAAAGTGCAGGTCCACTGTTTACTGATTTCTAATGTGACGTAACGTTTCAGAACGCTTTGAAGCACTTAAAAACGCAAATACGAACGATGCAAATTCTTTGCGAAAGAAGAAGCCTCCGCTGACGGCGAGCATCGCTCGTGAACTGTTTGCAAACGCCTGTGTGGATCCGGCTTAACGATTTTGCTGCTCGTCTTTCTTGCGCGTTCTGTGTTGAATTTTGAAATATGTATATTTTCTAGAGAATTCCACGTTGACTTGGGGCTTTGTTTTTCTTACTGTCCTATAATTGCAAGGGTGCCCACCATTATCGCCATTATTTCTCCTCGCTATTCTTTCCGTGAAATTATTTTCTTTTTTCTTTCTTTTCTTCTCTTTGCTCGCGTCTATTCTCATTTCCCATTGCGTAGTCCTCCGCATTACAACGTCTTATTGCTCCGTTCCGCGTTGCCGTGGACTATTTCCGCAATTTTTTTTTTTAATTTTATCATTTCTCCTTCCTCTTCTTTCTTTTGTCTTCTCTCTTATCCTTCCTCACGTTTCTCCTCGCTGAGATTTCTATTATTAATATTACCATTGTTAATGGTTTCTGCGATATTCCGACCCACTTTACTGGCACTTTCTTAACAGTACCGTATCTACCGGGTGCGGCTGTATGAATATTGTATACACTGTATTTAATATACAGCAGCGCATTGGATGGTTACTATTTAAAATTAAAATATTTCACAGTCATGAATACAGTAGTCTAATCATAATAGACATTTGTTATTTTTCAAATAATAAGTTCGCTCGTCATCACAAAATTATTTTTCTCAGCATTCACTTTTTTTACGCGGAAGAAAGAAAACAGATTCTTTGTACGTACAATTTGCTAAAGTGGCACCAGTAAAAAAGGGCATAATTATCAGTTATGCATCTACCTGTATCTATACACAGACATACAAAAGAAGAAGTTAGGGTCTTCCTATTTCCTATGTACGCTACCTCCAGTCAGGAGTCACTGAACCGATTTTAAGAATTCTTTCATTGGCGGACAGCTCTGATCTTCAGGAATAACGCGGACAGAAGCTAGTTTGTATATACATATATATTGAATAGTTGAAAAAGTTCCTTCTCCTCGAGGTAAGTTTCAGAGAAGAAAATTATTCGAAAGTTTTAATAAAAGTATAACTCTGACGAAGCTTCTTACTTTGTCTGTAGGTGTGTTTTTATGTTTCAAAAAAAAATATGACCCAATTCATCTTTCGGATAGGGCATGTAGTACTGTATACTGTTTTGTACAATTGTACGAGATACGTATTTCACACTGAGCTATTAGAAAATATATAGCCGCGGTCTTCAGATTATCGATAGAAATTTGTAGATCTCGTGGAAATACATCAGACTGCAAAATCTCTGGGATAAGATCAGAGCCAAGTAAGCACCTACGTCCCGAGGGCTTCTTACGTTAAACTCCAATAAAATCTCACCTTCCACAGAGCGTCCTAGCCTTCCGTTAGTATAAAATTTAATACTCACACGACTTAGAATCTACGGCCAATATGATTTTGAGTATTTCTCACTACCGCCATTGATCAATATAGCATTGCGCAACTCTAAGCTCGATTCCGGGTGGCTGTACGTATAAAGAGAAACTATTAAACTATCTGGGAAACTACTGAATATTCCTACTTGGGTGTGGCTTCTACTTTACATGGACGTACGTCTCTATAGGTACATATAATACATATTATAATATAGACACGGCACTGGTTAGGATGGCGCATAAAACTGTGACATTCGCTACTTAAAATTCGCATTCAGCGATGCAGTTGCGCCAGGCAAGTGTCTCCCGCTTAATTTTCAATTGATTATTCCTCTCATTTTTATCGACAATCCCCAAAGATCATATCGGCAGTTTCTTTTTCTTTTTTTTTTTTCGAACTCTTTCCCTTTCGTCATTCTCTTTTTCGTCCTTTTATTTTGCCGTATTTATCGTCAATCGAGTGGAAGTTCCTGGCGAATCTTTTTCGATATCCCCGCCGAAACTCTTCTCCATGGGAATGGGGATGTGCTCGTTGGTCGAGAAAATCCTCTAGATTCTTCCTGGTTACGCGATTCAGCCTGACGTCGAACATTTATCCCGGTTAAGGGGTGTTCTTTTTTTTCTGTGTTTATCGAGGCCGCCAACCCTTATGCACTGGATAATTAACTACTGGGCTTTATGGCGTAACGAGTGTCGAGGGGGTTGAACAGCCTGCATATTTTTATTAGAACACTCTTTTTAGCTAAATTGCGTTTAATGCTATCGCTACGTAATAAGTAAGGCTAGGGTTTCGTAATGGCGGCATCTTTTCTTTTTTTTTTCTTTCCTAGGGAATTTTAGATCACTTATAAAAACACCCTCTTCTATCCCGATTCTTGGTACTACAACTTACGTCCTTTACTCATTATCCATTTTACCTTTATACCACTTTTTCGTCACAAAGTCCCTAGGGTAATCTCACGTTTCCTCTTCCTTATCCCTAGGATTCGACTGGAATTCGGCTCCCTCGGAAATTTACCTACATATCTCGATTTCAACCCCTGAGGCCTTATACAAATTTAAGGACGCTCGAGGATACTTCTACGAGATAAATTTTTTCATGATACTGTTACATACACGTGTATCTGTAGTCTTACAACGATCTTACGGTAAAGTTATGACAGGTAAAAAAATACAAGAACCCGACAATATTAAACGCATAGTATTCGCATAACTTTCACTAAACTTATTTAAAATTTTCTCTATAAAACTTGTATCCCAGATGTTAAAGCTTATAGATTGAAAGATAATAAACATTTTATCGTCTCCAAACAATATTTATTCTTCTCTAGATAATGACGTTCAGACGTCGACGAAGAAGAGTTCGGTAGACAGATAGTATAATGATAGCCAACACACATAATTCCTGTGTCACTGTGCGATTACACAATCTAAAATATTATACTGCATCGTAGTGTGTACCGTGGGGCAAGAATGAACCAGGTAAGCCTTGGGGGGCCTTCAAGGAACATTCCAGTTTAGTTCCACACGGTGAGATTCTCCAAGACGCCATAACCTCCATCGTCTACCCTTAATAGGCTATATTATCTTGCCGGGCGTAATTTTAAAAGTTCTGGATATCGGCCCCGTGGTGGCGCCCCTGGCGCTTCTCGTAGACTACGTATACATACGTAGAGACCAGGAGGAGAGACCCAAGAAGGTATCGTTTGGAAGCTGAACAGATAAAACTCAATTTTCCCACGATATCTTTTTACCCTCTTCCGTAAATTTTGTCTTCCAGCGTGTCTTCTTTTCTTTTTTTTCTTCTCCTTTTTCTCTCCTCTTACCTTCTCTTCACTTCGATACATTCGCACTTTCCGAGCTTTGCCGTTAAGGTTATTTTTTTAACGACGCGAATCCAGTCCTAAATCCACTCGTTCCCCCTTTCTTCCTCTCCCCCTTCCTCTCTCTCTCTCTCGAATATAATAGGTGACGTCACAACAGGATATGCTTGCCTACGCGAAAAGAAGTCCAGGGTCGCCTGGAAAGTCGTTCGGCGCAAAGATAAAATGCCCGGACTGTTCATTAATCTCGATCGACAGTGGCAACCTGGCTCATTCTTTTTTATTCTATGGTGACTTCGGACATACGTCAAAGCCTCACTTTTCCACCGGTCGGTCACGAACGGTCACCGATCGCAAGGACCATGGGGCCGATATTCAATTGCCTGAACTTTTATTTATTCTCGTACCGCTTGCGCTACAAGAAACAGTCGAGGACTCGTGGTGTAGCCGATTAGAAATGATAAAGAAAAAATTCTGTCTAATAGACTCTATTACATGCACACCACGGGCCACACTGGGACACCATACACCACCGTAAAGCCATATTACTTGGCTGAGCCAGTTAAGGATGCCTATAGAGACAGTGCGAGCCAGGCAATAGGATATAGGTATGGCGGCGCGAGGGGCAACAGATGCGAATTATTTCATTTCAGGCTACCGGCTGTCGCTACGTTTGCGTCCCTACTGCGTTTACGCCTTGGTAATTAAAACTATACATTCTCACGAGCACGGCAAAGCGTCCCGAGAGACGTCCTTCGGGATTTCACCGAGGGTCCCTTTTTTCCTTCCCACCTCTAGCTCAGCTCCAATCCCCATTACGGATTGCCGGAATCCAAGTGATTCATTCATTTTGTTTCTTCTTTTTTTTTTCTTTATTAATTCCATTTTTGTTATTCAAATGTGCATGTATATACGCGTATCCGTTTCTTCCCCTTACTATCGATGTTTTCTTTTTGAACTTTTTGCTTGTTTCCTTATATCTTATCCACATTGCGAAACACTGCTTTCCGAGGCTGGTCTCTCTGAACTGTTGAAAAGTATATTGACGAAAGGAAATATTTTCCCGAAGGCGACGCAACACGGGATTTTTCGTAAGCAAAGTTATTCGTCTCCTTGTTTCTTCATCTTTTTCCAGTGGTTTTCGTTTTTTCCCTTTTCTTCGTTCGTATACTCGATCTTTTTTTTTTTCTTCTTTTCCCCTATGGTCTAGTTACTTTGTGCGTACGGATGCGCGAATACAGTGTCTCCCTCTGTCGCATAAATTCTAGTTCCTTCTAGATTTTACCAGCGAACAGCGGCCGGGCTTTTTCAACCGCGCGCCACTTTCAGCTGCACGTTGCATCTCACCGGATCGGTGCATGCATACATATGTATGTCACTTTATACATATGGATATACGAAACTCGTCGCTCGACGCTATCGCATCACCGGCTTCTCCTCTTTCCTCAAATCAAAACATGTCGTTCGCTGCACCCGAAATATCAGTCGCGTCGAATTTTCCAATTTATCCTTTTCTCTTATTTCGTAGATTGACTTTCTCTCTCTCTCTCTCTCTCTCCCCCCCCCCCTCTCTCTCTCTCTCTCTTTCTCTCTCCCTTTATCTCTCTCTACTGAAATTGCACGGAAGAAAATTCCTTTTCACTAATGAAATTCTCATCCTTTGTTCTTTTAGCCGAGCAGTGGCTGCCGATTTTTTGTACCGCGACGATCTCTCTATTTTTTTTTTTCCCTTTACTTTCTGACGCAGCCAGACACCGCATCAGTGGAACAGTCGTTTTAATAAAAATGACAAAACCCATTAGCACGATAGACCGATGAATGATGCAACGTCATTTTGACATAGTTTTTTTTTTCTCTCTATCCAGATCCTTTATCCACGTGTAACAATTCTTGGCTAATAATTCGTGCGGGACTCGCGACGTTACACGATTTTTCCGTACGAACAAATTATGCTACGTTATCAGATAGTCGTATGTCTATAGCCAACCTAACCTGATCTAACCTTAATCTGTTTCTTTTATGCAGGTGACGATTTTAGCGCGAATTAATTTTAGAATTGATTTCGGCTTGTTGATTAGCGCCACCGATTTGTATGGGACAGGGCGTTATGAAATCATCCGCCCGTTATCGTTAATTGAATCCTTCGAGCGTACGTGCTCGTTGTTGCACGTTACTGTTCCAGAGAACCGTACCTATACTCTTTGCTCATAGGATCGATGACGTCATATAACGCTAATCATTATTATGACTAACGTTACCATCGACCATTTTACGGTTTGCACAGAGTCACCCGTCATAAGTAAACCAATGTTCTCGTAATTATAGTAGATATTCCCCGTGGCGGTGGTGTTGATGTCATTAGCGGCAATATCGATTTGAAATTTTCAATGATTCGACAGTAATCATCGTGTTTCAGTAATTTTACAATGTCCACGTCGTGTATGTAAACCTCGTTATGGGAATACGAGGATATTACTATTTGCCTTTGATTAATTAATAACACCAATATTCTAATGGAACGTGAAGTTCCTTTGGTATTTAAACAAAAATTTGTAGAGAATTGGATTAAATTGATAGATTACGCGTGCGATCGACGTAGCCTTTTACTTATTTTATGGAAAAGACGAAGACCTCGTTCGTTGCGCGTGTATGTTGATGCGTGCAATTATCTCAATCCACGTACACGTGGATTGAGATAATTGAATAAAAAAGTGCGGACGCAACTCGACAACGAAAGAAATAGGCTTTTTGTTTGGACCGGTGGCGCCATCTTTTGTCGCCGATTACGAACGTACCTGCACGTGTACATATATCGGTGATTCTTCCTAATTTTTTTTTTTCTTTTTATAATCTGGCAATTACATTTGTCTCTAAGACCGTTTCTAGCCGTTGTTCGCGTGGCACTTTTCTGCAAGAAAGGTTGCCACCCTATTTGTCTACATGATGTATACGCCCCTGGGATGCTCACCTTCTCTCTTTCTCTGGCACTTCCTGTCACCTTGTCTTTCTCTATGTCCCGCTTACTCCCCGTACAAAAAGTGACATCAACTACGTAGGTGTTTTTAGACGTTGGGGAAGAGCCGGAAACTCTCAGGAAGGACGATTGAAAAGGGTTGAGGCACTTTATACCAGAAGACTTTTATAGAGGGTGTTTCGAATGTTCCGAGTGATATTTTTTTACGTCAAGAAAAAAACCAAAATGAAAAAGAAAAAAAGGTAATACAAATTTATCCCAATAGAAGGGTTATTCGTGACTCGAGCACGAGGATATAATTTTTCTTTTTACTGAAAGTAAATGGGGTCGAATGCGTTCGATATAGCCAGTCCAAAGCGAGCGAACGCGGAGAGTTACTGCAAATGCACTGTCGTTATACGACGGTTATATCTGCCGTGCACGTAGGTACTGTACAGCCACTTCGTATTTCCTGCACCAAGAGTGAAATAAGATGGCAGAAAATCAGGTTGAGGCTAAGCACAAGTAACAACACCGAATAAGTAGGGTGGAGGGCGAAGTAAAGTACATACAGGGTGGAGCTTCTCGACTTGCGGCGCGTAACAAGAACATTTTCGCGTTGCGCAATCCTAGCCGGCTATGGTATCCGCTGTGTCTACCTAACTCTGTTTACCTTACCGAGTACACCAAAGTGGCGAACATTTGTGTTTGCGTTTACGTTTACGTTTACGCTCGAAGTAACTACTTTATTGGATAACTACACATCTCGTTTTCTTAAGTTCTCATTGGATCTCTTATATGTCAGTGTAAAAAAGAAATATTCACTTCCCTCGCGATATTTGCCATGATATTCGTGTGTCTGTACGGTGAATATTTTTATTGTCTTTTCTCTTCAAATTTCTACCGTAGATATTCAGCCGGGGCCTACTAGGGGCGAGTTGCTAGTTTTATTAGGAGCGGGAGCAGGGATGATACTAGGAGTACGCAGGCTGTGCTACTAACTTGTTGGACGATATTGCCTCGCTGGCATATCTAGCCTCTGGTCGGATCTTTGCTTACGACACGTAGTAAATGCCTCGTAAAAATTAACTGTTTACTGGTTATACGCTTGGCGGATGCAGCTAGCAGGTTGTCTATGGCTGCCACGCTGTCATTTTCCATGGGTAGTTGATTAAAGCTGCCCATTCTGAAAATATCATCTGTATAATCCACGCTCGAAATGCATTGTGCATATATGATGCACTTTCGAGAGAGTCGTGAAGTTCTTGTTTATGCATTAAAGAGAAATATATGTACATGTATATGTATGTTATTTTTAATTATTTCAAAGGCATTTTTTTCGGGAATCTGGCTCGTTATCATTTGCTCTTTAAATAATTATAAAATTACATCGTTACCGAATTTCATTGGGATACTAATTATATTCCTCTGTACGACGCACTGTCTGATTTCTTTAAAGGTTAATTGGCCTAATTAATTAATTGGAGTTCCAAAAGCAAGTTTTTCCTGATTTTCTCTTTTATAACGTTGTTAATTTTGGCGCTGCTCTTTTTTCTTTTTGCTTCCTTGTCTTCTATGTCTTTGCTCTCGTTTTCGTCGCTCGTCCTGAACGTTACGATGCACCGGGACGCGCGGCGTCCTCGTTATTGTTATTATAAAATTTTGAAATTCCCGACATTCCACCGGGAAATTCTTCGCAATCCCATTGGGCGCGTTCGTCTCCGTGTTAGAGTGTGGACGTATGTGTACGTTACGCTTGCACGTGTGTCTTTATCTAGCTACAGTGCATTCGTGACCGGAATGAGCGAGGAACGTGATACGCGTTAGTTTAAAATGCATTGCGCGACTCAAGCGAGCGGAATAAACGTAACGTTTTTCGGAAAACTCTTACGCATCCATCCGCGCGAGAAATTTTTACATGTAGAAAACGTCAATTCGCCGCGTAAATGCGCAATCGACTCATTCACTGCGGGCTGCGTCAACGCTGGCAAAATGAAAATACAAATTTTACGATTGCTGGTCTTCGGGGGCTCGGAATTTTTTTTTTGAAAAAATACTTCAACGACGGAATCGTCTGGGAATCATTTGACGACACGATCGATCGTTCTTAACGAATCTTAATTGTTCTTAAGAATTACTTCATTTCTCTACTTTGTTCTGAATCGTGTTCTCATTTTCAGAAAGTGTCCCTCGCGGGCAACGCTGGTCGTATTAGTTACCGTCACTTGCTCCGATACCGCCGATTTCGCAGATTCCTTTTCTACATAATTGCGTCTAGTCATGATAATTTAACATTCTTATATATCGGAATCTGATTTCGCGACTCATCGAACCTTGTATACTTGTATCTTCAGGCAACGATAATCAATAAAGAAAATTTTTTTTATTTTTATTTTTTTTTTGCTTTCTCGATTTAGTTCATCGATATCTACGGTATAGGTACGTACAGTTGTACTGTATGTCTAAATCTAACTGTGCATTTACTGCATGCGTTTATCCGTATTTTGGATGTTATTTAACAAAAATTATGATCCAGGAATGACAAATTATGTTATTTGTTTATGATTTTGGTCAAGGAAAAAAAAGAGTGTCGTCATTCCTCAAAACACGAAAAAAATTCTGATTCGCATTTTTTAAAATTTAACCTGTGCATTTTTATATGAGTATATATATACAATGATTATGCGGTGGAAAGGGCAAGCGAGTGAGGATATAAGGACTGAAGGTGGGCTGACTGTGATAGTAGAAAAGCAATGTATAGAGGAGAAAGAAGATACCTTCATATATATCTTAGAGAATGGATACGGGTTAGGAGGAAAAATCTTATTGGGCGTTATTGCTTCTTCCGTGCGAAGAAATACATCGTGGTTTGAATTCCGGAATACGCAGCATCCGACACATTAGAGCCAAGTTTTATGGACCAACAAAGTACTTAAGTGCACTTACTTTATTTTACGAAAAAAAAAAAAATAACAACGAAGAGCCAAGTAGAATGTCTCGCATTTTATTTTTCGCAGTAACGCGTTACGTTGCCCTTTTCAAAAAATTTATCTTTCCCAATAAATTGTACATTCATCAGTGTTCCCTTTTTTCGATTAATCTGTACATGCAAAACATAATTTTTTAAAAATAAAAATTTTTTGCATTCGCTACTTTTTTAATCAGACATTTTTTTCGTACGCGAATCGATCTTCGATGATCCCTGCGAATTTTGACTGCTAGCCGTAGCACGTGAGCTTGACGTGTCACTTTATTCAGCCGAGAGTCAACATGGATTAATGTGGCTCTTATGGGAGTCCCATGTCATCACCTTTAGGTCCCTCGTGACCTCTTACGCTACTATTACTACTACTAGGACTTCCTCTACCACTGTTACTCAAGGACGACCCTCAGTGTCTCCGAGTTCACTTCGGCATTCCCTATTTGTTTCTATGTCTCCTGTTACCATCGCATTGTCTCATAGGTTTATACTGGACTGTAACTATACACCGTATCTACGTATTAGACGATAGGTACGGTAGGTACGGAAGAGCGTGTGTACAAGTTGGCCTGTGGAGATGCACATACTATATTGCACTGCACATTTTCGAAACTTAAACTTCATCGCGCAGATTTAACGGACCCGCGGGAATGCACATTCAGGACCATTTCGCCAGAAGTACTTCCGGCATATTTCAGTCCCTTGCAGCACGTCCGCAGTGCTGCATTACGTACTAATGCGCAGATATATACATATGCATATGTAGTAAGTGAGAAATTTTTTTTAATTTATTCTTTTTTTTCTTTGCTTTCAGGTACACCCCACTTTTTACAGTATCTCTGTAACGTTATTTATTATCGACGGTCGGTAAGTAGATTGCAGTTTTCTGCGGGCAATTTATTTATATCCAAATGCATATTGGATTTGTGTATCTTGTAAATTCATAAAATTTTTCTTTCTCTCTAGTGGGATATATGTTAACTCTCTGCTGATTTTAAGTCACTTGGGATTGCAGCTACAGTCATGGCGAGCTTTTTCATAGTATCTGCGACTCTTGCTAGTACAGCGCATCCATGAGTTCTTCACTCTGTTGCTCCATTTACTTTCAGCGTCCCTGACTATAATCCTGTCGAGCAGTTTAACTTTGACCTCTGAACCCCCAGTCCACGTTGTCTCTGCTTACGTAAAGGGCGAGAAAATGCTTATAACTAGCAAAGGGTTAATAAGGAAAATTTTATTATTTCCTGAAAATTCAATATACACCGAGTATTATCAGGGTGCATACTGAGCTGCATTAGAATTTACGGAATTGCATCAGTAGAGATAATCCAGCGTCTTTTTTCCTTGTCTTCCTACTCCGCCCGGAAAATAAGTAAATTCGACTAAAAGAATAATCGGCTTGGTTTATTCTCAGGAACAAACGACCATTTTCCGGCTAAGCAAGCAAATGAGTGGGAGAATGTTGCAACTGCAGGAAGTCTCGAGATACGCGTACCAAGTAATCGATGCACTTTCTGCGATGCATCCTCTTGTTACATATCTTTTGCGTTAGGATTAAATGCGCCTTACGGGTAGAAAAATAACGCTTCTGCAAGAGCGAGGGGCTTACGCGAAAATTTTGCGCATTCACGTAAACCTTCGCTGAGCGCTTGGCGAGAGTAATCGAGCGTGGGAACGCGAGGAAAGTATCCAGGCTGGTGCATGTCTGCATTCTTGAGATTTAGAGTTGCATGCGCTGCATTAACGAGAGAGACGGAACGTAGACAGGTGCATCGAATCGAGAATGCTTTTTACGAGGCTTTTAAATAACGTCGATGATTAATCAAATTATATAAGGCGAGACTATCTCGATTCGGCAGAGCACTAACGTCCTGTGAATTTCCCTTAATTCATACAAAAAATAAATAAATCTCTTATCGGACGTCGTACCAACATCTCTTGCACCCAATCATACAAATTTTACGCCATATAGGATCTTGTACTGTGCATTGTTACTGAATGTTCACCCGGTATGTTATTCGAGCAACATCCTTTAATGTCGGATAAGATTTCTTTTTTATTCTATTTTACGCCATCAGTTTCTGTCTTCATTCTTTTCACATTTTCTCCCGTAATTTTACTTCGCTCACTTTCCCAGTCCGGTAACTCCCCCGGTTACAACGGAGGACAGAGGGAGAAAATATATATATAGAGAGAGAGAGAGAGAGCATGATAGTAGTGCAGTTTGGAATAACGGTTACCGCAAAATGGAACTGTACCACAGCTGCAATACCGCCGCGATTCGAATGCTGGCATCCTTAATTATCCTTTCATCTCTCCTGTCCCCCTCCTCGTCGTCCTCTCGTCGCCATTTATGTATCATATAATACTTGATACAATTCATTAATTTCTGCAAGAATTTTTATTAACATCCAAATTCCCATTCTCGAATGCAAAATGATAATTTTCAAAAGAAGATCAAACAAATTTTTATTTCAATCACACACATATCCGAAATACTCCGCTTATCATTTTTCAATATTATATCCTAATTTTGTTCATTTATTTATGTGCATCGTCAAAAATATCGATATCCAAAATTGTGGATAAATTGTTCGAGCAATCCAGTTTTAATTAACAGGTAAAATTATGAGCATCCATACGAGGCGAAAAAACATTTGGAAATGCGCTTTCAGTTTGATAGTTTCGTGTTTGGCAAATTAATACTTTGGAACGACGAATACGTAAAATGCGAGAGACTTGTTCGAGTGGCTGTATCTCGTGGTAAATCCCGTTTGCCTTGATATTTTCAAAAAATTTTTAACAACTCGTTTATATACTTCGCCGTGATATACATTTTCAGGCGAACCATCCTCTCGAAGGAAATAATCTAT
Source organism: Calameuta pallipes (assembly GCA_030142375.1). Classification (NCBI taxonomy): domain Eukaryota; kingdom Metazoa; phylum Arthropoda; class Insecta; order Hymenoptera; family Cephidae; genus Calameuta; species Calameuta pallipes. Next base: position 585,807 of record JARQSW010000763.1, on the reverse strand, counting down.
TTCCCCCGTAAACACGTTCCTTTTTATACGCGGGACAATATAATATTATACTGCATTATACGTGGCCCGAGAATATATGTACGTATATGCATAATAATAACAAATAAATAACGAGAAACTCCCCAGCAGTAAGTGAGCGCAGCGAGCTGCTGGCTTTCATCCCCTTATCATCTCCTACGTGGTTATATGCGTGTCAGGCGTAACTACGTACAGCGTAGCTATTCTCGATGTAGGAATATACATTTTTGCAAACACTATCCACATATGATACACATACGAGCCTCGGTATGTGTGCTTTATTTTCGTCCGAAATGGATGTGCGATATGGTTACGTGCGGATACCGTGTATAAAAAATGTATAGGTATTTCGGCCACTTTTATATGCGTCTTGACTTATAAAAATGCATGTACGTTAGGCGATGGATTTCGCGGGTGGAAAAGTTTACGAGTATTTATAATGGCGGGGGAGGCGAAATTGAAATAATTTCGAAAGCTGAATTCATCCGCGCCCTCTGTATTAGCGATTTCACTTTTATCGGAGATTTTCCGTCTGTAGTCGTAATGAGAAATTAGACGAAAATAGGGGTAAACGCGTATGCGTAAATTGTTCGAGTGTGTCTGAAATACTTTTTTTGTTTTTTTTTGTTTTTAATTTTTTGTCGCACAATAGTATTTGTTTCATAAAGAACGCGCGTGCAATTTGAAGCTGGATCGCGATGATTTCTTTTTCCCTGATGAATTTATACGTCCATCTTTCATATACTGTTCACCATAGTGCTTTCGTAAACCAAAGACATCCCTTATAAACGTCCATTCAGTCACGAAAAACCACCCTCGAAATACACTTGAGCCCCTAGAGCTAAGAGAAGCTAAGGGGATGATGCCTGTTTATCCGATGAATTTATGTCGTTTTTCATTTATAAGGATACTGCCTGTCTTCGCCAACCCTCTAGCTATAACCAAACCACACTTTTCACTCTCAAATATAGGGGTTGTTGTTTCTTCCGCGTCAGCGATTGAGCTTGCACGTGTTTTTATTTGAACGAGCGATGACGTACGAAGTGACATTTGCTATAGTTACGATCGACTAGAAAATATTACGAACAACGAAAAACTCTTTTCTTCCCTCAGTTTCTCAAATTCGTCACTGGCAGACCAAATTTTGAGTCAGCTGCTACGAATGGCAGGTACAGTCAGCGCGCGAACGCAAATTTGCGTTGCTGTCAGGCGAAGGGGTTAATTAACCAGATGTCAAATATACCACAATGAAAAATTAGCAACACAAAAATCTTTATAGATTAATGATTGAACTAGGCTGTTGTTATAAACAAGGACCAGTGCCAATTATTGTAATTTGAGATTTGAATGTAATTTTCATGGATATAAGATCCCCAGGTAATGTACTAAAAAAAAAACTTTTAACATTTTCAATTTTTCTACTTGCACTTCCGGGACTGTAAAGCAACTCCAATTCAGAGTCCAAACTTTTTGGGGGACCGCAACATGTAAGCGAGCCATAGATGGCAGCAGTATCTGTCGTATGTCACGGTTGTACCGGCTATAGGTCAAAATAGTGACAGATGCTTGAAACTTTGTAGATAAGTAGCTATTATCATAATAAACCCACCTACTGATCTTCGAAAAGATTTTTTAGCTCGTTTAAAAGTTATTAAAATTTCACGAGCTTCGCGAAACGCAGTCACGTTGTCACGTTTAATTGATAAAAGGGCAAATAAAAAATATTTTTAGGATTTTGAAAGTTTTTATAACGACAAATAATTATATTAGAAATATATTTCACCAAGAATAAAGAATGAAGAGTACTCAGAGGATAGATTCCTTTGTAAATGCTTCAAATATAATTTTTTATCTTTACAAAATAACGAATCGATTTATATAAAATGTTTTAAGCGATTCGATTAATATTTTTGTACAGTAATTTTAAATATTTATTTCAGACTTTATTCGCGTGTTAAAATTGTGCTATTTTCATTTTTTTTTAGGTTCGAAATAGAGGATAATCACATTCAAAAGTTACAAAAGATAATGTTGCAATTACTAGAAAGTACCGGTAAAAACTTGTTAAATATCTTTGAAAATCTTTCTAATTGCCAATTTTAATGTACATTGTTGCAAATATACCTTCTGAAGTAAGCAATAATTGTACATGAAGAGCACACAAATTGCTTTTTTTTCTCGAATTTCCATAACTTTTGACGGGTTTTTGTATAGCCAGAACGGCCTTTTAGAGGGGAGCCTAAAAGTTCTAGGACGTCGCGTTCTACAGGTAAATTGAGACTTCAATTTTCGAGACTGCAAAATGCAGCTATGCATGTACGTAGGTGCATCCAAACTGTTCGAAGTCTGTAATTAAATCCTCAGCCGAGAGTCGCCTTAACTAAAGACCAAAGGCGAACGTACGTGGGCAGATGTGGCGAAACTCGTTGATGCATCGGGTTGCATCTCCCCCCTTTTCCGACTGCACGTTGCACGTTCCTCTGGTCGTCAGACGCACGTTATATCCACGTTAGGACTAACTTCTTCAAACTGCATATGACTGCAATGCGCGATAGAGTCAGAGATTCATCGATATAGGTCAAATTGCATAGAAAATGCATCCTGCACTACGAGTGCATCGAATCGATGCGCTATTCTGTCCGAGAATACCTTTGAGATAAAAGAAACGTAAGATGCGGCCAGGTTTTATCGGAAGTTTTCAGCTTTTAACGTAATTTATCGTGCCAATTCGTGCATCGTCAGCAACGACTCTTTACTTTCTACGTTGACGAGCCACGTCGGATAGGTTCGTTGCTAAGTACGAATCGCACGTTCAGATCACGTAGGGATTTCTATGGCGTCAGTTGGCAATTCTCATTTATACGTTCGGTATTTTGATTTGATGCAAGTGCATTTCGCTCCGTCAATTACGTGGTTCGGGTGCAGTTATTTGGGTCGTGTAAAGATATGCTTTTCAATGTTTTTCTTAGTTTTTCAACGATTACGCCACATTATTCGGAACGAATGAGTTTACTTATTTATATACTTTTCTTACCTTTTTCTTCTAGGGCGGTGCATTATTATTCGTGGAATATCTTGCGTATACGTATACATATATGCATCTGCACGTTCTCTAAGTACACGTCATAGATTCGAGGCACGTATGAGAATTCCAATATGGAGCAGTGTCAAGGGTCAGTTATATGCGATTGGCGTAGCCAATCCAATTTCGGAGTTAAATACGAATATGAAATTTGGGTTTATCAGTGATATCAATAATCGGCTTGCGAATTAACTTGCGGTTATGTATATTTTCATTCGTTAAATAACGCGCTGTAAGTGCATTCGTATTATATTACGGATGTTGGGTGACTTGCATACCGGGTGGTTCGTAATTTCGTCACTCGAGAGATGTAGCGGATATAAGGGATGACTGCAACTTCGAAACTGTCGAAATTGCAATGGTTGCGGTTGATGAGGCTGTCACAGAGTTGCCTGAATATACAGCGAATATAGCGAATTGGTTCGGAGACTTCAAAGGGTATTTCCGTAGTTGCCCGCGACTACTATTGATTGCAGTTTCCCTTATTATATCCATTAAAGTGGTGCAGTAAAACGATCTCGTGCTATTCATTGTATTTTCAAACAACGAAGTACGCACAATACGCACATCTAAATGAACTAAGTATACAATATTGTATGTACGAAAAAAATCTTTTTTTTTTTTACAAGCTAAAACCAAATTTCGTCATAAGGAAATGCGTATAGATTATATTTAAATAAAAAATAAAAAAATTAATGATAATCTAAAAAGAAATAAGAAAACCTTAAACAAGCTTCAAAGAGAAAAGCGTCCAAACTGGAAAGGTCATGATCTGTCCAGTGCAATCGAATCCGAGTAAGGGCTGCGGACAAGATCCCTGAAGGCCCAGTCACGTTGAACTTTAATCCTAGGCAATAAACTCGTCCGCAGTCCTTGCGGACTCCTGTCGGCTGTCCTTAACGTCCACCATTCCATCAAGGAGAGGATCTGGACTTAGCTCTCTCACTGAAGTGTGCCTTTCCTTTTTTCATTCCTTATCTCCTTTCTTTCTTTTTCCTTTTCCATCTCTGTTCCAGTACTCTCATAGCTCGGTAGGACGAGGCGTAAAGAATATAAGAAAATCCTTTTCTCTATTTCTACGACTTTGTTTCTTTTACCATTTTTTTCTTTCTTTTCTTCCTTTCCCGACCTTATCTAGCTTACCAGTCTTCATTGCAGTCTCGCGTCCCTCTATTTCTCATTCTCGTGACCCTTTCTTGCAAAGATATATCGGGTGATTTAGCTGAAAATAATCGTAGCTCAGTCAACCACGTTATACATATACATTGGTTACTGTGAACAGGATCGCGTTATATACTGTGATATACATATCACTACAGGTTAGTATACGTATACATGTCCAGGTCCTTCAGAGAGTGTCCTTTATACTTGTTCCAGCACCTTGCACATCCTTAATAGTCCTCAGGCTCTTCGCTCCATCAAATTCGTATCCTGCACGTTCCTGGCTGTGCATTATTCGTTGGATGCACTTTGGCCGCTGCAGTTACCGAGAGTCGCTACGTTTCCCGAACAGGCGGATCTATTCTCGACGGCAAAGAGAATTATCCGAATGAGGATAGTGCACGTCCTTTCAGTGCAGGTACGTGTCGCGCAGCAAATTATTCTTTCTGTGTCCTGAAATGTATTTAGGAAAGATAGGTTAAAAAAAAGGGTAAAAGGAGAGGAATACGTTCACGCACTTTGTACGAGAGTCACTGGCTGTTAGTCCCGACTGTCCTGTCGCCGTGGTGCATATTTATTCGAAAAGTCAGGTAAAAAATTAATCTAATTAGAAGAAAAAGTCCCGCGACTCATAAGCTTCGTGCGCGCTCATTAATTCCGACTGTCAGCCGAGTATCGCAATAAGGCCATCGGGATTATTATACTTTAATAAAGTTTTCTGCCCCGTTATATATCCTCGCCACTCTGTCTCTCGCTTTGCTCCCAAATCTTCGGTACGGTAGAAAGCGGTGGGCATATCAGGTAGCGCGCTGCTTATACGCCCAACCAGCGGCAAATCTTCACCTACCTTGTTTAACCCGGCGCGATAAACGCAGACAGATGCGAGGCAGAGAAATGCGTGACGATGAGGACGTATTTAATTCCAGGAGGAATGGCCGTGTCGTTTGTCACCGTCTGGAGACGTTTTCTTAAGTCGCCGGATACGTATCCACCCTTCGTCTTCGACCTTCTACCTTCTCTACCTTGGTAGTCGTCCTCGCCCGGCGAACCTTCTTCCCTATACGGTACCTGCTTGCAGCGCCTCCCGTCCCGTCTGCGGGAAATAATGAAACCTTTATTTCATTTCTCTCGTGCTTTTTCATTTCGCCACTGAGCTTAAGTACCTACGTAGAGGTTATATCAGAGCTTTTCTTTTCTTCTTTAATATAGGCTCCGGTATTGTAGTATTTCAGGATCTGGATCTGGTTCGAGCGCGGTGGTATTACCGGGGACTCTTGTATATAGAGGATACTATTAATGGTTAATCTATATATTTAATCAAGAGAACGAATTAACGGATTATTTAATCTTGATGAAAAATTCTATCGGGTGAAATTACTTGGATGTTTTCGGTAATAAAGGACTTTTTTTTTTTGTTAAAATTCCCACGATTCATGATGCTTCGTGTGTTTGTCTACTACGTTAGTTCGGTATCTTCTTCGAAAATGGTCGATGAAATGGAACGACAATGGCAGCCATTCTCGTACTAATGGACAGGAAATTAATTTGGAGGAAGTATAGATAAAGCCAATAGAGTATATCCTCTAGGGAGAAAGTATAACGGAACTAGATATTTTCTAGGGAATCGGATTGCGCTGGGTCCTATTAAACGAATCGTCGCGACAATTGCGGCATCTATGAGAATCGTGCTGGTGTGTGGTTGGGACGTAAAAAAAAAAAAAAAAAGATACGTTTAAAAACGAAATAGCGAAAAATGGCAAACTTCTCAAATAATGTTGGCTTTATGGATCTTTTATTACTAGTTTTACGTCCTTTATGGAGTACTCCGATTGGCTTTTACTGACTGCGCGTACGTATGCACACATATGCAACTTGTCGGATCCCCCGAGATTACCAGACTATCCGATTGGCAACTTTTGAAACTTCCTACAATGTCTAACGGCTCTCCACTCCTTGATAGCACATACTTGACTAAACTTTGACTCCAAGTCTCTCTTCAATTTCAAAAGTAACTGTTTCTGTAAAATGAGCATTCCTTCATCGATTTAAAACATTTATTCCTCTTCCTCCGCGCTGGAGGTTTGATTGTCTACCGAAAATTATTAAGGACATCTTTATAAAAGAAAATCAGTATTTCACGACTGCAGTACCTATCCTTGGGGAACAACGTGTCCCCGTAACGTTAGAAACGCCGATACGACGTCACGAGTTATGAATTGGATGAAATAGCACAAAGCAAAATTTTCACCACTAGTGGACTGCGGCAGTACCCTGTCATATTTGCCAAACAAAATTTTGGTAACATTAGAAATGCTGTAATAACATTGTGAGTTATGAATGTTAAAGAAAAAAAATTAGGTCAAATTTCCTAAGTGTCCACTGCGTGTATAATAGAATTGTATAATTGTATAATAAAATGTCTAGTATTTTTTTTGCTTCTTAAAAAATTTTTAGGGATCTTCCAGCATCCCAGCAACAATTTTCTTTTCCTTTCTTTTTGTATCATTTAAAGGATTTTTCGTACGGTAAGATCCTTTTTCCCTAGGGACACTAACGAGCATCCCTTTTCCAACTAAATGGCGAACGATCATCTCGCGTCGTTACCTCGATCAATCGGCCCGTCCCAGTAGCGGACCAATCCTTGCCGAGTCAATTAATTCGGTATTTGCGCTCGAATGCACTTTTATCTCTATCCCGTAGATTTACCTGACTACCTGCAATCCAACCTAAACTCCTGACCTTTTAATCCTTTACAACCGTATCCAGTGTCCTCTGTTTCATCCCTTGGCGCTTATCAAATTCTTTCACAAAAATTCGTACCGATATTGAAAATTATGAAAAATCGTTCAACGAGTCATCGTGCTTTGTTAATAGATCGATTATGATTTTTTACTCTTTTTTTTTTTCATCCTCCATTTCAATTAACTCATAATTCAGAATCACTGAGTTCTCTAGTGATTTCATTTTATTGGTGATACATTTAACCTATTAACTAGGGTCCATTCAAGACATTCCAATTTTTTGGTCTCATTTAAAGATTTCCTTTGCCAATGTTATTATTATTTTTGCGAAAATTTTTGATTTCAATCTTTAATTGTGTCATTTTCAAAATACTACTGTAAGTATCACACGTGCGATTTTTTCAGATGAACCATCGATTCTTAAATAGCCTAAGATTTTAGCTCTGGTGGGTATATAAAATTATGTAGGATATCATTCTCTACCGCACCTATAAGGGTTAAACCCAATTGACTTATCGGAAAGACAATTCTGGCAGAACGTATCAGTGGATCTATCTTCGTGTTACATATATGTATCTAGAGGACGAGAAAGGTTAGATTGGGTGTGGTGGTTTACCCCAATAATCCCATCGATTGTGTCCGAGTTATCCTGACTGTTGGTCCTCCCGAAGGACGAAGAGGCTTATCATTTCTTATGGAAGGGCTTTTGGTAATGCAGGGAGCTCTGATACAATTGTGTAACAGGTTCGACACCCTATATTATATGTGTTATGTACATATATACAAGACGTCTTGTGCGTTTTACGGTTGAGCTTTCACATATGTACGATGTATACGTGTTATGCGTTATCAATATACATATACATACATGTGATATACGGAAAACGTACCTATATACAAGACTATGTGGCCCATGGTCTTATTGCCGTTATACTGGCCGATTCTTTTATTCATGGCGTCAAACCATGCGATCGAGGGAAGCTTCGTTTTCCTTTCTACTTCTTGTCCCCCAGTTTTTGCCATTTCATTTCTACCATTTTTTTTTCCATTCTTTTTTTGGCGCGTATGTTATTCACGGGTTGATATTACGGATGCCGAGTGAAGTGACTTAAAAAATAAAAAACTAATTAAAAACTAAATAATATATAAATTACGTGACAATATTTATATATACAATATGTTTTATTTTGAATTTAGTATAGACTATGTTAAACCCTTCCTTTAGTGTCTGCTTGTCATGCCCATTTACCAATTCCCGAACTGTTCGACCCTGGGTTTATTTACGAGTTGACAATCCCGCAATAAACTGGATTTATCTGTAGGGTAGGAGACCTTCGGTAGTAGGGATGTTCAGAGTGGGGGCTGGGTGAGGGGTTCGCTTTAGTTCGGCTCCGATTTCAGCCGATCTAAGGGCCATTAATTATTTTCAAATGTCCACCCCTCCTGATAATTTCATCCCTCAGGAAAGACGAAAACGAAAGGCAAAAAATACGGCACCCTCGTCCGGACACTATCGACCCCTCTGTTCCTTCAAAACCTGATTCCTCGATTCCTTACCGTTCCTACCGCTTCTATTCTTCTCCCGTTGGCCACCGTCCCATAAACTATACCCACCGTCCCTTCTGTCAATTTTGATTTCGGATTCCAAGCGAAAGAGAAAATGAAGAAAAACATGGCAACCACCCTTGAAATAGGCCATCCTCTTTTATTGGGGCGGTACCCGCGTAAACATTTTTTCTACGGTCGGCACATAAATATCGTATTTAAACCTCTATTTCGAATCCATAAGAGTCAAATCTTACAGTTATGCATTTTTCTCCGTTTTCATGGAAATTTTACGTGTACGCGCGTATCTGCTTGCACGTGTTTTACTAAATATGAAAAACTTTCGAGATTAATTTTCCCCTCACGCATCTTCGCATCTCATCGTGATTTTAGCGTTCTAAAATTGTTTTTTTTTTTGACTTTTTCATTTCTCATAACGTCCTTTCACATTCGGTGAACTCAATTTTAGAAAAATCGCGGTTTCTGCCCGTTTTTAAATGTCAAACGACACTCAGGTCGCCTTTCAGTGTAATAGATCTGCTAAAATACATAGGTACATATATATATATATATATATATAATGATGTCAAAGGGCAGTTTCAAGGCCATGCGAAACTCACAACGGCAAGCTAATATATATATATATTTTTAAAAAAGAAAATAACCCTGGAACATGCGGGTTTCGAATTTTAAGGTAATTTAATCTAACGAACTATTTCTTAGCCTATCACAACTTCGAGTGTCCAGCATAAATTTTTTTTTTAACTTCGGTGTGAGTGGCGCATAATGGTCCCGGAAGTATTCGTTATATATAGAATTTTTTCAGGACCACCCTGGAAAATACCAATTGTCCTCATAATTGCCAATACACAAGAAAAAAGTCCTGGAAACTGCCTTCTAGCACATTTTTACATATATACAGCACACAGGAAGTGGTATACTTGGTATATATTTACAGATGACAGTACATATGCATTTATGCATATAAATTTGGCGTTGGGTTATTTTGAAGACGATTTCACTTACGTATTGGCTACTGTGAGGACGTGTGACTGTTTTGAGGACTATAAAGCGGTGTATCACATCAAATTTCTTCAAATTGTTTAATGCTAGGCATTCTGGGATGCGATAGGCTTGAAACGCATCACATTAGGTTAGAATAGGGTAGAGTTCCAATGCTGTGATGTCCCAAGGTTTAGTTTTTTAAATGCATCAGGTGGCTTTTATGAACGCCGCTTTACTGGTACGCTGTCCTCAAACTATACGAACAGCGCACACAGACACATATATATGAATATGTACATATGCATATATACAGAGTTATTCAGTAGAAACGCATCAGTTGAAGTTAGATCGAAGTGGCCGACACGTTAGTGTGGCTTTTCCAAAAAATGACAGCTAGGCACACAGCTCACGGTGACTGATTGACATAAGCGCAAACTGACAGTTCGCATGGCAATAAGTTAGGTTATAGAAATATTTGAATGGTTAAGTTATTGAAATAATTAATATTAATATTGTAATGACAAAATGTAATATCAGTTAAGATTTATTTTTAAAAAAGATCGCAACAACTGTCAGGACAATTTTAGGATATCTAAAAGAGATTCACAGAAGTGTTAGGATATTTTTGAGAATTTAGCGGCGCGGTAGGAACGTAGGAGAGGCTTACCAAAGAGTGTTGGGGAATCTGAGGACCTGAGTTTGTTCGATTTTCTTATCTTCGCTCAATCAATGGCAGAAGGAGGTGAAGCAGGATCACTCTCTGGACTGTATTAGGATATTTAAACGGATTGGCAGGAGCGTTAGGATATTTTTGGAAATTTGTAAAAATTTTGTAAATAGAATATGGACCCGGAAGAGCTCTACCAGAGAATGATGGTAAATCTGAGGATCTGAGTTTGTTCAATTTTCTTGTCTTCACTCCTCCCTTTGGTCAATGGCAGAAGGAAGTTAGTTAATCATTGCGGTAACCTAACCTAACTATTAAAATATTTTAAAATCCTAAATTGTTGCTATCCGAACTGTCAGTGTGTGCTTATGTCAATCAGCGACGGTGAGCTGTGCCTGGATGTCATTTTTTGGAGAGGCCACACTGCGGTGTCGGCCACTTGGGCCCAACTTCAGCTGGTGCGTTTCTACTGAATAACTGCGTGTGTGCGCGCGCGCGCGTGTGTGTGTATACATATATATATATATACAATATGAAAACGGTATTGGCGACGATGTTACGAGGGCGAATGGTGACTTACGTGTTATAAATTACGTAGCGAATCACGTAGAGAGGCGTTTCAGAAATTATTCAACTGTCTCTGCGGGATTACCCGCAAAAATACAAAAGCATGATTTATATTTGATCGTGCCTCCTTATGCATTGAATGTTTTCCAGGCTGGTCACGTATCCGCGAAGAAATGAAAAGAGCGCTTCGAACGTGTCTTCTTTCTGCCTTCTCGAACTTTCTCCGCCTTCTTCAGCTTCGTTCCGAACCTTCTTTGCCACCTTCTCAACCTTCCACTCTAACACATCTATATGGATCCTCGTTTTGGTCCTCCTCGCATGTACCAAGTCTGTCGTCACATTCGCTTCCTGCTCATTCGAATAGGACCTTCGAGACAGATCTGCTTTGATATTTCACCAGAATGTTGGCACCAATTTCAAAGACCTCGATTTGAATATATTTCTCAGTGCCTCGGCAGTGGAATGAAATTTCGATTGCTCAATTTTGAGTCTTTCCTAATCTTCATCCAAAGTCCCAAAGAGATTTCGAATCATCGAGATATATTGTTTTCAATTACTTTTTTTTTTTTAATTTAGGGAAAGGAGACAGCGGTCCTTGAAAAATGTCACTAGGCGAGTTAGGCCAAAATATTCACTAGAGTCGAACATAACCTATTACACGTATAATACCATCTACAGGCAAAGTCCTAGAAGCTCATTTCCATGACGGTAAAGCCGTCCCCAGTCTGCGGTTATAACGAGGGAAACGCGGCAGTGCTACCAACCAGTTCCGAGGGTAGAAAGTAGCAGGGTTACCACCCTTAGTTTAGTACCAGTACTATAACTGTATACTGTGTAGACGATCGCTTAACAGTTTGAGCACGCTCTGCGCACTGGTGCTCAACTTGCATTAATCTCCTGGACGTTGTACCACCAGTGAGACAAACAGGAAAAAAAAAGGTCACCAGGAAATATAGGAAAATTTATTCGCCGCGGTAGCCGCGATTAGACGTCCTTTGAAAGTCACTGTTTCCTTTGTTTCCACCAGAAAGTACGCTACTACATTCCATCAATACAAATCCCAAATCTTCACTTATCACGTGTCTCTATTGGGTACCTTTGCCTTTCGCTGCTATTTCCATAGACGTGTCTGCACTATGAGGGGACTATCTACTGACTACTTGTACTCTCCCGTTCACTTTACAGGACACAGCGCCCTGTACTCGCTGCCGGGACGTACTTACTTCGTAGTTTCCACGAGGCGTTACAAGTTCCGTTACGTGTCTCTGATGCACAATTTAATACAGTATAAACAGCAATTACCAAATACGTAACTAATCCGTAACACTATATAAAACAAGAGGTATTCTTATACTTGAAAATAATAATTCCGTCGAGTTTCCCTAAAGTCGAATCTACCGACAGTTTTATACGTGCTTTTAGTGCTCTCAAAATATAAGTCCTTACAAATATATTAAGCTTTTGCAAAGAGGTCAATTTTTCAGATTCGAGTAACAATAATTTCGTTCTGTACAGCGATGCCGCCGTAACTTATTCCGGCCCGTGGGCATTACTCGCACGAATTACTTAGCCCGAAGCATCGACTATTTATGCCTGTGGTAATACCGTGGCATAGAGAGGAAGGCTGGCTTGTCGTTTGCCGCACGTCGTTAAACCGCGAATAAACTAGCGCCGCTCTTGACTCGACCGATTAATGCTGCTGGTATACCATACGTAGACCCTATGTCTATACGTAGTGTACTGGTGCCGGTAACAAGTACGTACAAGGACATCCATATAAAGCCGTCCTAGTAGGTACTATAGAGTTACCCCATGTGTACACGGACACCATACACACTATAGTTTTATACGCTAGTTTACTCGTCATTGCCTCGTTAACTTTGCGCCCGTCCGCTTTCCCGTGAACGGTGTCAATTAGGGTCGTCAGCTTGGAGTTCATTCGATGACTGTATAGGGCTGCAAAAAATAACCTTCAACTCGAGCTGGGATTACTTGAAGCGGACTTTTCCTATAGGTGTGCGATTTTTTAAATTTTTTGTTCCCCCTTTATTTTCTATTGCAATCAGCTTTTTTTTTTTTTAAGGGCATTATTACTGGACTTGTATTTTAATGGTGGCTCTTTGGAGCAGGGAAAAAAGTATAAAAACTACGTTTGATACTTTTTACCAGCACTGTGTATAATCTTCTTCGCGAATTTATTGATAGGGCCTTATTAAATATTTGCACAGGTGGATTTAAAAAATTTATTAAGCGTGACGAAATACGGGAATTTCGACTTTTTGTATATGGTTTTACTTTTTTGAGAAGTTTTCGATCGTGCGTAGAGTGATTTCGTTTCCGGGGAATTAAAGTGATATACACGCAGCGAAGTCGCGAGTATTGCCGTGTGGTTTCTTTTTGGAAATGTCAATGGGTACAGGTACTCAAATCTTAATAAATAGCTCGTAATAAACTTAAAAAAAAAAGATTTCTCTTTATTTCAGGCATTCCGCATTTTGTTTGTTTTGTCTTAAAGTTTCTGGCCAACGCCGTAGACTCATTCCTAGCGCAATGATGAAGTGCTGCATAATATAATTAAGGATTAATTACTACTCGGTAGGGTGGTAGAACCGGCTTGGAGTAACGTATTAAAAATATAATTATACGAGAGAAGTTGCAGCTTTTGCGTCTTGGCTCTTTGAAATTTTCTTACTTTTTCTCTCTTTTTTTTTTTCTGCCTCACGCGAAGAATTACGAGAGAAAAATTGCAAGAGAGGCGGAAAGAGTAGGTGGTGGGAGAAACGGTAATATACTGTAGAAATATACCTATATATACGTATGTATATCCTGCGTATATAATATATACGTATAATAAGATGAAGAAATTGAAGCGAAAAGGATAAAGGAGAGACGATATGAAAAGGATATTAGCTCGGAATAATTTCAGGGAATTCTTGATTTCATTTTACCTAGGGAATTTACTTTGGCAATACTCCACCTTTTCCGTATACATAGTGCCAGTACGTATATATAATACTGGTTATATACGTATAGATAGATGCTCATGCAAATTCAAAGCGATGAAGCGTTCCCGCGTAATTCGCTAAGTAAGAGAGAATAATGTTTCGTATAAGGAGAATTGGAGGTTGCATTTTGCGGAAACGGAAATGAAGCACCTCTTTCAACAACCGGAAGTACTTGGAGAACCCTTTGGAATGTACCGCAATGGAGTTATTTGTCTCGGTGTAATTCCTTGTACGTATACACTATATGATAATGATTTGCATAATGGCGCCAATTGTACTTTGAAAATACTTCACCCAATATTCCTGACGTTAATTCGATTTTCGAAAGCTTTACCAAAATATACGTCAGCTTGTTTCTAGGTAATATTATTCTTTTAAGTAACTCCTAGTAGGAAATTCTATAGTGCATATCAATGGTTGGTAAAGTATCGTACAGGGCAGTTTTAGCCCTCGATGTATCCCAGGACCTGCAGCTAGGGAAATTCCGTATGCAATGATGGTTGTGCTTCAAGGACTTATCTTTAGTTAAGCCGTTAGGTTATCTAGCGTGCAGTGCCAGACCTACAGTACTACCAACCCTTCTCACCTTCCCTGCAAGTACCCTTAGGGCTTGATTCTGCGACGAATTAGATAGCTCGCTCGTGTACAGTACTAGTATCGTACCCTGGAGCGGCCATCTTATTTGTAACAGGGAACACGTTATCTATATACTGGATATTCTGGTTCCTTTGATAAACAGTCAAAATGACTGTTTTATTTATGCAAATTTGAATTTATCCTAGGGATCGTAACAATATGTTATTGCAATATTATTATAAGGATTTAAATTTTCACATAACAGACTCAAACAGTAGTGTGATGTAGTAGTGTGATGTAGATTCATCGTATCGTTATAAAACCTATGATAATTTAATTTAGGGAATTTTAACGTTGCCGAAAATATAACTAAGTATCTTAATAATTAAGATATAACAAAGTTATATAAATGAAAATATATCAAGTTAAACTTATATGAGGACCTGTGACTGTATCTACGAATTACGTAGAAGTTTGGAATGACAAGCTCGCAGGAATAGGAATATTAAAGCGGCACGTGATATCTTGGGAATGTGGTCCTCGGAAACACGAAGGATATATAAAAGGATATATATCGGAAGGAAGCAAGGAAGGAAGAAAGCATTGATGAAGGACGGAAGGAAGCAAGGAAGAAAGAAAGAAAGAAAGAAAGAAAGAAAGAAAGAAAGAAAGAAAGAAAGAAAGAAAGGAAGGAAGGAAGGAAGGAAGGAAGGAAGGAAGGAAGGAAGGAAGGAAGGAAGGAAGGAAGGAAGGAAGAAAGGAAGTTAGTAGTGGGGAAGGCAAGCAGCAAGTAAGCAGCCAGCGTTATCGCGATCTTAGGAGTTACAAGGCACTCGAGACTAGCGTCATCCCAGTCCTCATTTCGGAAGCTCTCTGAGGGAGGTTCCTTTAAAGACGCAGTATGGGGGAGTTATCAGGTTCTTCCTGGAGTATGCAAACAAACCCTCTGTAATCATTTCGTTTCTTAGAGGAGAGCTATAGCATTAAATTTCTTAATGAAGAAATTCCCAAATCTTCATTTTTTTTTACGCTTAAATATTTGTTTGGCCTTTTAGGCGTATGGACCACGTTTGTATTATCCCTCACTGTTAGTTGCTACTTATATAATATAATAATTACGTTTTTAGAAAATTTGTCCAAGTCGTTATGGTATATGTATATGTTAGGTATACATTTATCAATTTAGTATAATAGATCATAAGTATACACTCAATATTAATATATGTATATACCTACGTGTAAGGGCTGCAAAACGTTTAAAGGGCACGTTAGAATTCACGAAAGTAGAGCACTTTGAAATTAACAACCATCATATTCATCGAAGTCCTTCACAATCTGAAACATCGAAAGGGTGAATTTGCCGCTTAGGGTGGGAATGGTTGCCGCTAGGGATTTTTCTCTGTGTATCGTTTTATTGTCAGCTGGACGTGGCGGTTGCCACGCCTGCCAGGAACTTTAGCCCGCTACGATCTGCCGTTGTTTTATATTATAATTTGTCACACGGCTTCGTTCGAACATTAGAGACTCTACCTAAACTCCGTCATTTTGGCCTATTGCCAGGATAGATTTCAACTTCGATCAGTGGTTCTCAATATTTGAAAAATCCAATCAAATCTAATCCTTTTCGTTTTTTTTGCAACTTCCCGTTAAAAGAAAAGTTACCAACAGTTTTTTTATTGTTGACATTAATTTCTTTTCTATCCTTATCTGTACTATCTAGGGATTTTGCGCGTATATCATACTTTAGCGAAATTTCGACGTCAGCCTTGACCCACCTCTAAGTGCTTGGGAAAAACCCTAGGATTTGGTAAAATATATCGATTTGTTTGTGTAACGTACTCATTTCTTCCTAGTGCTTTTAGGTCTAATTTATGAATTTTACGATAACGGTAAAAGTACGTTGTATCTACAAATTTTGACTTGGGGAATTTTTCGCGTTATGCCACAAATGTCACTGGTGCAGTTCAATATTTATTTCCTACCTATATTTCGTGCAGTGTCAGTGCAGTACATATGTGGAAGCAAATTTTTTCTATGCAAGATACGTGTGTGTGTGTGTGTATATATATATATATATATATATATATATATCCATCTGGATGATAGGAATCTGGTAGAGTACAAATGCCTTTTCCATAGGGTTGAGAACTGCGGCGTTCCCGTCTGGGACAAGTATACTGTAGGAGTAGATAGGGGATGATGCCGAGAGCATAGGGGTCGGTTTCCAATGGGGTTGCGGGTGAAGGTTGTGGGGATGAGCAAGATCGTGTGCGAGTGAGGTCCAGTTAGGTGCTACTTTACGGGCAGTAAATGCCGCCGTAAACATGGCGAACACACGCCGCGAGCCAACCCGATCGTTTCCGAAGCTCGCGCCTTTATTTTACTTCCTACTTCCGGTCCAAGATCGATTCTTCTTTCACCTCTTCTTTCCAGTTTTCAACCCCTTCTCAGTCACCTAGCATTGCACATGCTTACTGTAGAACTCAGATCGGAACCCGATCGGAGCTTTGCTCGACCACGTAAATTCCCTTAATGTCACCTACATTCTTTATCTACCGCAATAACCATTCTCTGTACGATTTTCTACCGAGAAAAATAGCATTCTTATATTATAGAATTTTCATTTTCAATTTTGATCGTTTTGTACTCACATATGTTACATACATATATACAATGGAGATAGGTAGGTGGGCGGGATAGGTACGACCATGCCAATGAATCAGAATGAACTCTTCGCCCTGAGTTTTCGGGATGATATAGACGGTGGAAATATTCGAAAGGGTTGAAACGATGTGATTTATAGATTTCTTAAGGGTAGAATTTTTAGTAACTGGCTCGCCATAGGAAATACGACAAACCTTTAATCGGCGGGACGAACTCTTTGGTCTGTTGGATAATTGCGGTCAAAGAGGGTGGCACTAATGATTGTCGAGGTTAAGTAGCGACGGTGCCAGGAGGGTCGAAGGTCGCGATTATAGACGCTATAAAGTTTCGAGTCGATGGTGATGCAAGGGTGGCTTTTAGGATGTATAAAGGGAACCGTCGGTATACATATACATACTATATGACCTCGGAAGGAGAATTAGATGTGTGCACACAAGGGGGATGATTTGAATAGGGATGATTTCTTTTTCTCGTCTGACGGAAGTCCATCCCTTTGTCCAGAGGCCGGAAGTGCTCCGGCGGCCGTCTAGTTTTCGAACTACAGTAATTCTCGAACTGTACGCGATGGCGCTCTTGTTCTCAGTTGGTCGGCCCTTCGCAAACACATAAATTCTCGTTTGGCAAGAGGGATGAGAAACAGCCCCTGAAATTGAAGGGTTGATGGGTCAGAGAATAGTACGCGCGAGCCGACACATTTGTATAGTTCGCGTTTGTTCCGCTAGATCTAATTCCCATAAATTATCATCGATGATAACTACTGGATAGTCGTAACTACATCGGCTGACCTTTGACCTCTGCTCTTGTGTTCCTAACCTATCCGATGAACGAATCTATTAAACACAGAAATAACCCTTTAATTAATGACAGCTGATGTCGATCAAATATACCCTTGATTCTCGGTGAACCGTCCAGTGATATACCTTCGACACTGACAGGGTCCCGACCCTTGACCATTTTCCTGAAGTTTGGAGTTCACGATTAGCACCATTCACCGACCCCGTTAACCTTCATTCCGGCTGAACTTTTCACCTCTCATCTTATTTTCTTTATATCCTTGTGCTCACGATGCTTGAGAGCATAATTTTAAGAACACTTTGGTTGTTACTATAAGATTCACACTTACCGTCTTTACCTTCGCTACCTTTGCCACCTTAGACTCCATTAGCACATCCGCAAGTGCCAATCCTTTCATCCGTTTTTCCGTTTCAAACTCTCTTTTCTACGGTAGTACGTACCCAATCTTCTACCGTTCCAGTCCACCAAGTAGATACGTATCCACCTATAGACTATTATTACTTAGCATGTCTTTTTGTTTACTCTTATAATTTTTTTCTTTCTCTCGAGTTTTCCCTCTTAGCCAGATCTTTCGACTAACGCATCCACTCCTGCGCCATCCTTACTGTACCGAGGCGACTGCTTTATGAATTGTCGGCGCAATGTTATAGCCGCGCCAGGAACCGTAAACTGCCTCAAGTATCTTCGTTTTGCCGGCTGTCGTTGACGTTCTACTGCTATACTTGGATCTTCCTCTTGCAAGTAGGTTGGTGGTTGGTACTTTGGTATACCTACCTATCTAGGTAGCTTGGGCGAATGCCTCCTCGAAGCGAAAGGATGTGTCGTGGGTTAAATTCTTGGAGGATCTGGTTTCCGGTCTGGCCTGCAACAGAATTCAACCTCCCGCGCGAAACGATCTTCTTCTTTTTTTTTTTTATCACAGAGAGTCTCCTTCTTTTCTGTTTCTTGAAGAACGATGGCAAGTTTGCCAAGTCCTTGTCTCTAATCTTTTGCGCACCATTTTTATTGCCCTCCCTGATGATACCATCTCTGTCGCGAAAAGGAGATAAAGGATCGGCGCGCTCTATCTTTTCTTTTTTTTTTTTACTCAAAATATTTTCGTATCTTGTTTTTCTTGTTAGACGTTTTTCCATTTTCCCTCGCTTTGATTTTTCGCAGTTTTACGTTTGCTTTTCTTTTCCTCGTCAAATCTCTCTAAGTTATGGTCCAGCGTGTAGACACAATTTTCTTCTCGTGACTCCGCATACAGTCTTAGCAATATATGTCTAGGGTCTTTCTATATTTTTCACTCTGTGCATAGTAACAGTTTCATTTGTTCTCTTGGGGATGATGACAGACCCTTTGATGGATGACGATTCTGCGGCTGCTCAATGACAGCTGAACAAACTAATTGACAGTGACAGTTGCTTTACGCCATGTAACAAATCAATTCTCGTCTTTTCTTCGGCATTTTCTCTTGCTTTCGATTAATATCTCCCCTATCTTTGTACCAGGGGTCCATAATAGTTACCGTCTTCTTAGAAAATTTCGTGAAGTTTCTAGGAGCCTTTTTTTTTTGCTGTTTCCTTCAGCCCCTAATATCTCAGCACTATACGTAGAAAAATATTAGCCACGTTTCCGTAAAAGTGCAATTGGCAACATAGCGTCGAGTGTTACGATAAGGTTAATACCAAACGCAATAAGCAATAAGTGGCGGCGGAGGAATAAAGGTAGTTGAAGCTCAGCTTTTCCGAAAGTTATTGTTACAGACCGTCGGCCATATTGGTTGGCTAACACGAGTGCCAACCCTCTTAAGCCACCGCGAGGGTAAATTGAATTTTATCTTATGTAGTCTAAACGGTCTCCAGGGATGTGGTTAACTATGAAATGCACATGCAAATTCCAATGGCGCGCTTAGGAAATGCACCTGTGGATGAAGTGCAGATGCAAAATGCACGTGACCAACCCTCTTGCTCGGGATTTGGACTGGCTTATTCTAGAGGAATGCATATTTCGTATATGTGTTAGATGAATATTTTTTTTTTTTCTCTAAGAACTCATATCTTTTTTTTCTCCATTTCGGAGTCGACGGATATGATGATTTTTATGAAACCCATTAAGGGCGAACGCAAAGTATCTTTTGATTTTGGAAATTGAATACGTATCCTTAAAATCTTTATATCGATGACATCGAGGCTTAACGGAATCTTAAGAAAAAAGTATATTAAACCTCCACGACCCTCGAAAAACACGAAGCTTCGTACTTAGGGGGATGAAGGGTACAGGGAGTCAATAGGGAAAAGTCCCTTGGGAAAATGTGAGTGCCATTAACTGTGCAAATAAAACTCGGAGGTGATCCCTCTTAGACATGACGTATATCAGACGTAGCCATATATTTGTCTAACCTATATTTCGAAAAAAATGCAGCCGGGAGAATACAAAAAAATACGCACGTCCCAAAGGGAATAAATCAGTTTTCAAGTCACGGTAAATTCATTGTTGATTAGACTCGAATAATTTCTCTTGAGCAGTATGTCCCCATTAGCTACGTTGCGCTTGAAATTCATTGACGTAACACATTCGAGGTATCGATTAACAATTTAATTGGTTCGCCCGAAATTTACTAGGAATTTTCCCACGCAATATTTATAGCAATGGACTGAAAGTAGAGAGAAAAACAAATTATAAATAAATACGAACAGGACGAAGCACGTGACGCGTCATGACTTCTAGGGAAAATCCTGGTAAATTCCGTAATTCATATTAATTAGCAGCCTTACGGCTCGTTCCACATAAATTAGCCGGACTAATCATCGATGCCAGGACTAAACGTAACGTATCAGCACACGTGAAATATAGTGATACGTTTACCATGTGTCACGCATTTACTATATACATATTGTCACGGTACACAGCAGTACGATTATACGTATACGTATACATTGATGATTCTTCACGTGTACCAACCGTGACGCATAAAACTATGGGCGTTTTGCGTTATAGTCTTTATGATGGTAATGGTGGTTTTAGATGGGCGTTTCTCTAAACACTGTCTGAGTACCCGTTGAAATTCATAAACTTTGCATACCTGCGTATAGAGCCGCTTCTATACCTATTTTATATACATATATGGTACATATATATATATATATATATATATATATATCTGTGGACATTGCATACTTGCACGTGAGTGATCGACCCAAATAATTTTTGTCGTATAAAATTGTTATGGTGGATGCCATTCATTTGCGTACCATATTTTTTTTCTTTTTTATATGATATCCTGCACATAAGTATGTACATACATGGTCTTCAAAAAGTATCTAGGAAATGAAAAAGTCATAGCTCGGCTTTGACCTCTTTTCGAAAACTTTTTTAAGGTAGTACATATACATAGTAAGTGATACTTGGTTACCGTAATTGGTACCTAAGTAGCTACAGATCTTTTTGAAATATTTTTAAGCATCGTTCAACTTATATTATACATATATAATTTTTCTTTTGCCGTTCTCTGTAGAAATTTTCTTTTTTTTCTCCATTTTATTCATCCTTTTGACCGCATTGTTCGAATTCGTTCACGCCTGGACAAATTTTTCATGGACGGGATGGTGTCGGAAATTTGTCTTTTTGGATACTTCAGACTTCTTCGTGGCTGTTCGAGTGTTACCACTTTTTCACAACAGTAAATATGCCTAAAGGGTGTTAGGATTTTCGTTTTCGAATTTTCGTTTTATTTCTTTTTATGGATATTTTCTTTCAGAGTCACACAAGATGTCTTAGTTGTATATATATTTTTCTTGGCTTTTTTTTCAAACTATTTTTATATGTGTACATATATACACAAACGTATATATATATATGTATATATGTGTATGTATACACACGCTTTTTCAAATTAATCACGTTCACATTTTTACGATGGATGAATTTAAAAATGTAGCGAGTAATAAAAAAAGCACGGTATTTAAATCGAAACCCCCGGTACCGATAAAATTCCCGTTTACATAATTCAGTACAAAGAAAAATAGCGGATTCCAAAAAGGATGTGCGCTCTCGTATATATGGAGCGAGTGGAATTTTCTATGCTATCGGGAAAAGCGAAAAAAGCATCCAGCATTGTTTCGCCATTAACGCGAATCTCCCTGCTGCTTTTTCTATTCTCGTTTCAACCCTTCATTTTTCCATCATTCTTTAGTCGCACTGCGGAATAAAAAAATTAGTGAAAAAAAAAAAATATCACGAAATCAAGAATGGCGCAAGCAAGCGAGAAAGAATGGACTTTTGATCGCGCGATTAATGTCGATCTCGACGCGGGTGGTGATCGTCGATGTGGCGGAGGATCATGGGTTTGGGTGGTGTCAGGGTGAAGGTATCGATTTTATTGGCAGCTGGCGAATAAATTGTCCAACCCTTCGCGAATACGCGTTAGTCGGAAGGACATTTTTTACGTTGCTATTTTCAATGCTGATTTTGTTACTTAGCCATTTTTGACAAAGCGACTGAACGTACATTCTTTTTTTTTTTCATTATTGATTCACGATTTTGTGTGAGATTCGATTGGTACTGAATATAACTTTCTTCGAACAAGCACCCATAAATATACGTCACGAATACGCTGTTCCAATATTCCTTTTTTATTCCAAATCATAATTACATTTTTTTTTTTTCTTTAGTTTCCTTCTTCACTTACTTTGATCAGGTCGAATTATCATTCTTAAATTCGGTACGAAGTTCGTAACGAGTTGGGTAACTCCGGTTCTTCTACCACTTGCCGGGAGTGTTGGGTAAGCAAGCATCCCTTGCAGAAACGTAGACTTGGTATACGACCCGCATACTGGAAGCTGTGTCTTTCCTTTGTGCGGTATCGCTGAGATGTAGCGCTACCAGCATCAGCCACCTGAACCAGCATCAAAAACAGAACCGGAATGTGAAGCGCTCGTGAAACCGTGCAAAGGCTTTCGCTTCCTTCTTCAAAAGTAGAAACCGGGAAGGCGGAAGGTTGCAATCAAGCACGGGGTTTGTCTGGACTGGATTCCACTATTTTCTCAGACATTACATCCTAGGATTCTATTTTATCCTCGAGAATCGCCAGTTTTACATATTTTTCAAAAAACTCCTCCGGCAGCAACTCGAAGTCAAGCATCGTACGAATATGCCGCTAGAAATTGAACGGGCTCGTGTTTCTTTTTTTCTCCCAAAAATTTGACATTTTTCTGAATTAATTCTTTTCTCCATATAGGTATCAGCAATGCAATGTACTAAACAATTATTATCGTTACTCTAACCTTTAAGAATAGAATTTTTTTTATTTATAAAATTTTTATTATACTTTTTCATCCATTCGTTAATTCGCTAATAGCAGTCACTGGTTTGAATAAGGAATACGTAAACGACAAGTCCAAGTGTCATCCGTCTGGAAAGTCTTGGCAAAATCTTAAAGCTCCAATTAGTAAATAGTTACCTCGTCGTCACCTTCGACGAGAGGACTGGCAACGAGGGGTGTGTTATTACGGGTGAGAATTAGCCGGGTCAATGTTTGCGGTGCAATCAGCCCGCGACGCTTGGCTGATCGTATCCAGGGCTTACCTACTCGCTGGTGTACCTATCTCTTCTATGCAGTCATCCCTTGTATTTACAAGCCCCGAAGCCAACTCCCTGGGTCTCCATAGCCAACCGTATCAACACTGATTGTCATCCACACTTCAGCTACGCGATCCAGCAATGCTTATTGTTGTTTTCCTTTCTCATTGACAATTGCGCGACCTACTGCTAGTTCATCGACCTAAACTGATCCCGTCGGTAGACGACTGTGAAAACTGACTGTGAAAACTGTCCCGATTCTTCCACAGGTTACGGGGAGTCGTGTGCAAAAAAAAAAAAAAATTCAAGATAAAAAGTAAATGAAAATATTTGCAGCTTCCTGTTGCCGGTGGCATAAATAAATAAGACGTGTCGGATCGCAAAGTACATTCCAGCTCGATTTCACAGCATCCCGCTCCTCTAACGCTCTCCGCAACCCCCTGCAGTCCCAATGCCCTTAGGGTGACACATGGCCAGCATTTATAGTACGAGATAGTAGAACCGGGAACGGTACGAATTCCTCTTCTGGTACAGTCCCTGCGTATTGGCTCCACCTTTTCTACTGGTTTTGTTTGCGCCCGTACACGAGTACATATACGATTGTCACAACGGGGTTCTACGTGCCTCTTTACTCCTCGTGGAAACACACTCCCGTGTTTACGCGATTCATCAACATTTTTCTGTATATGCAATCTTTTACATATGCACCCTACTGCACTTTTACTCTCACATCTGCCCATGCGCTTTTCCATGCATTCTCTATGTCTCAGTGCACTCAGAGTGGTGCGCCTGTGTGTTCACAAGGGCGAATTTATGTCTTATGGTTATTGGAGTTATACAATGGATTTTTCCAGCTAGATCCCATAAAGTATCTGCGCCTGATGTCCCATTATTTACGCAGTTAGCTTTCCATGGCGACCGACGGTATTTTTAACGAAAAATTCTTCCCTAAAATTTACACTCCCCCTTCGCGGTCTTACAATATCGTCGTACTAATTCTTTTGTTCGCTTTTTTTTTTCTAATTTTTTAATTTCGAAATACTTCTTGTCTCAATATTAAATTTTCGTTAATTAACGTCAATCACGAATTATCCGTATAATATAATTTTTTTTTAATCGCCCCTGGAGCACGTTGTAATCCCAATTTTCATCAATTACGTGACTCGAGTTATTCGAAAAAAACTTTATAAGCGATACGTAAATTATAAACACTACATAAATTTATCTTCCTATTTTATCTGTTCCATTATATCATTTGAAACTGTCTCCAATTCGTCTGACTATTTCTGCATTGAATTTCTCTATAGCTTCTATTACCAATAGGAAGTGTAATGACACCATCCCAGTACGGTACAAGTGCTATGTCGTTCCTGTAAATAGAATCTGTACTCGTGTATCCAGTATGCGTCTGATCCTTTGTGAAATGGTCTACTGGCACAATGTCCCGTTTGTTTGTTAAGCCAAGTGCATTGTCATTGATTAATTAATTGATTGTACCGTCGTATCCATTCAATTCTACGTCACTATCGATTTCATTTACATTTCATTTTTTTTTCCTCTCCCTTTAGTATCAGTTTTTATTCTAGTATCTTACTCGGAAATTCAATCGAAATCCATATCGCTTCTATGTCCACGCACAGCATGTCCGCCCTACTTTTCACTTCAGCCGAGTAATCCTTCACCCTCCAATATATCAAGCTTCTTTTTTTTTCTACTCGACACGTTGTTTTCGAAAGAGTCTGTATCCACAGCCATCGATCGGCATGTAAATTTGTTTTCGTTATTGTCGCTTTTTCGCCAGCAGTGTTCGTCGTCTCTACGTATATGCATACATGTATGACTATACGCGGGGATAATAATTATTGGTCCTTGATTAATTACGCAAGGGCACACATGCACCTATGTGCGATGTAAAATGTAAATTTGACGAGAACCAAAATAAAGACTAAAATTTCGTTAAACTGTGCGACGAACGGTACGAGTGGGATTAATTATTTTTTAACTACAATCGTTGCTCCATTCGTGAAAATTTATGGGATATTAATAAATTTATCTTGCATATAGCATTTCAGTAACGCACGTAATAACTTGAAAGGGAAACACTTGAAAGGGAATATATTTGATAAAAAAAAAAGAAAAAAAGAATAAATAAATTCAATATTTATAAACGCTCAAAGCGATGCACATTTATTCAGTACTAATCTCATACATATGCGTTTTAAACATATGTGTTTTAAACATGTGTGTTTTAAACACATGGATATGTAGGTACATACGCATGAGAACTTGTTCTGTGAACACGACAATAAAAACTCATACATAAATATGTAATATATGCCTGTATACAAATCTTTGTACAGTTCTTAAAGATTGTGAGGGTGGAATGAGTTATTTTTTATGGCTCATCCAAAGGCATATCAATAAAGGGATGGCTGTGAGAAAGAATAGGGGGAAGGGTGGAGGAGAAAAAACGAATTTAAAATATAAAGTAGAGAGTAAAGATCTACCCTTGACTCTCTTATATAACCATACCCTTTGGAATCATTGAGAACTGATGCGTTAAGTACGTATAGGTCGTAACGTATTTTTTTCCTTGACCCGAGACCGATAGCGGAATCCGAGAACGATAATCTGCGAGAACCAACCTACGTTACCTTCGTCCGTCCACCCTTCGTTCATGCATCCGCAAGCCAGGCGGGCGCCAG
>JARQSW010000763.1:463107-559614 GCA_030142375.1 Calameuta pallipes | reverse complement strand
TTAGCATAACTGTACTAATCACCCGAGAGCATAGTTTCTGACCAGCGTGGCGACCCGAAGGGAGCCGGAAATCGAGAACGTTATCTGTATCGGTAGCTGGCGTCGCCTTGTGACCGTGAATCGAAAAATCACGTCACAAGTTTTATCAGTAAATAGAACGGGGGTCAACAATGCTTTTTCAACACTAACGACTCCTCTCTATACCAGGGTAGGACCTATAAACATATAAGTAATAGTACCTAGCGTAGTTACTACGAACGCTGCCGTGTCTATAAAAACGCAAATATTGACGTTTATTTTTATCATTAATCCAAAACAATTGCAGATATTATATGCTTAATATAGTGAGTGTATAAATAAAAGGAAGGGCATCAACGCTGCTAAAAAATATTGTTTGCTATTGCATGCAATCCAATTATGCAATCCAATTACGCAATACTAGTCTCTGCATTGAAAACCTGACCTCGAGATAACGTTGCATTATTTTTTCGATTGTACCAAAAATATGCATATTTTGCACCTGTATAAATATATTGTATACGAATAATGTTCTATGTATACGGATATTAATATCGTATAGATCATTAATGCTTTTATATAGATTAACAGTTTTTCTCTCTCTCTCTCTCTCTCTAGGACTCAGAGGGTGACACTCCGTTACACGATGCGATCTCCAAGAAACGCGACGACATGTTGGCCCTGCTGTTGGACCATGCAGCAGACATCACTCGCACGAACAACAATGGCTTCAATGCTCTGCACCATGCAGCTCTTCGTGGAAACCCAAGGTGAGTAGTGAGTGAGTGTGAGTGCGCGCGCGCGTGTTGCGAGTTAGAAGTCCTCGATGTGACGCAGTGCTATTGTGCAATAGACGCGTTCAGAAATAAAGAGAGAAAGGGAGATAGTGAGACAGAGATAGAGCGAGAGAGTGAGAGAGAGAGAGAGAGAGAGAGAGAGAGAGAGAGAGAGAGAGAGAGAGAGAGAGAGAGAGAGAGAGAGAGAGAGAGACGGCGGAGGGGGGGGGGTGGAACTTGAATACGCTGACGCTTCTTGAATTTAACGTCAGGACCTCAGCCGGCTCTTTGGAAACGTACCAGAACCTGGAGACGTTCTCGTCGTCGCCTTCGGGTAGCGTCGACGACGATTTCAAGATCCCGACGTCGACCCGATAATGGTCCACCCCACCCTTTCTTGCAGGAAATAATTACGCGACTCGCAGTGTCGCCTGTATTTACAGGATTATACTACCTACTGATCCTCTAACTGTAGTTACAGCCTGTTTTCTATTATTTTTTCTCTTTACGTCGTCCTTTATTTGCTATTATTAATATTTCTTTTATAAATTCGAAGATATGATTCTTGCGTCTCAATATTACGGAATCCTCACGCGGAATGTAATAGGCGTCGTCAACGAGAACGGCTCGAGGGTGATTAGGAATCTGTCTATTTTATTTTGAAAATTCAATTATTCCATAAATCTTATCTTCAGTTGTTAATACAATGTTTTTGCGTATATAAAAGACACGTGTACTTATAAGATCCCATTGTTAAGGTCTGCTTTCTAAAACAAAAAAACTTATCTTCTGTGTCCGCCTCCGGGCAGGTTCACAGTCGGGAGTTAAAAATATGTAAGTTACGTGCATTTTCTGCAGGTATTAGATTTTAAGATTCTTTCGACTAAGGAAGTCAGAATTCAGTCAATTGAAACGTGGAGGGACAGCTAGTTTTCCAGCTGGAGGATCTACGAGCTCGAAACTCTATAACACAAAGTTTAACATGATAATGGGAATATTTCGCATGCGGCTAGTGGATAAATTTTCGTTAGTTCTCGCAGAGAGAATCTCACGAAGTAAACGTGAGGACGCGTGTTCACGAATAGTCACGTATAGTTGTTGATTTCCAGTGCAAGGGATAAGTGTACTTGTAATGGAAACAAAATTAAATTGGTTTCGATGCTTCGTGTGTGAGAATTCTACCGTGACAATCAGAGAGCAAGGGTCAGGTCGTACAGAGATCAAAGGAGGTTCACATATGTGTGTGTATGTACATATAGTTTCGTATATGCATATATATTACATACAGGGTTATTCAGGCGAAACGCACTGGCTGAAGATACAGCCTGTTCATGTGACTTCTATGGCAGAACCAATTTTGGTTCTTATAAATTAAAAAAACATGTGTGATTAAACAATGGCCGGATGTCCCAATTTGTAATTTTGCACAAAATTCATATTCTGTCTACTGGATATTTAAAAAATTCCGTAACACCGATATTAATGGGGCTTTGGTCAGGAAAAGAATGTTGTGTATTTCTTTTTTTGAAAACAGGTTTAGATTACTCAAAAATTTTTTAAATATTTTTTTATTGTAGATACTAAAAAAATACAAAAGTTTCATTTTTTATAATTTTTGATATGATGAACCGTCTCTGGGATAATTGTGTCCAAAATAAAAAAGACCGAATCCACGTAGTACAGCAAATAACATACGGGTGGCTAAAGTCTGATGGAATCGCTCATATATAGGGTGGTCCATTAGAAATTGAACGCCTGAATATCTCCTTTATTTGTTCAAAGCCGAAAAAAATGTTTAACACATAATGTGAGTGATTTCAAAAAGAATTTTTTTGAAATCAGTTTTTTAGAGCTATCAAGCGGGTATTCATGTATTTTTTTATGGGATATATTTTTTGTTTAATGAGAGTCGAGTTAATAATGACTAATTTCAATGATGTATAACATATTGGTATTTGCAAAGTTTCAAAACGTCGATTTTAAATTGTTGCAAGTTATTTTATTCGAGTCATTAGGTTTTAGGGTCAAAATCTATGTGATTTACATTTATGATAAAGGTATACACTTTTTGAAGGATGCAGTATATTTACAAAGGAAAACATTTCCTGATCGTAATTGCCCATGAAACAAAATTTTTTTGCATCGTGTTTGCGCTTCGAGACCATTCAAATTATTCTTTAAAGTTTTTTTTTTTTCGGATTCTCACAAATAAAAGAGATATTCAGGTTTTCGATTTATAATGGACCACCCTGTATACTTAATGATGAGTGCTTTTATAGATACGTCATGTGTACTTATATTTCTGTTTTCTATATAGAAAAAAATAAATAAATAAATGAAAAGTCGAAAATTTCGATTGTTTATATAGCATGTGTCTTCAAACTGTATAACTTGCATGTTCCTCTCATTCGATACAAGCAAATATTTTGAATTATTATAAAACTTAGCCGCGATAAATTTGAATTAGGAAATGTAAATTGAAAAGGCTATATTCAGATCCGGCCACGGAATGCTGATGAAAACGACCTGGCGTTAATATCGCTTGAGACATTCGCGAGGACATAACCTACAGAGAAGCGCTTGACTCTGGCAGTGCAGCATGAGAAAGGCAGGAAATTACATCACCGGATATCCGCTGGTTCTGTTCCTCGTATTCGGAGATTCTCATGAGATCAAAACTTGAATTTTGGTTGTATAGTTTATCCAGGACTACTATGTATTTTGGCGGGGTGAATTTTCTATAGGTTTAAATGCGCAGATTTATTATTAACCAGTTATCCGTTAAGAGCTTTTAACTATTGCTCGTATATTACATCGTGACATTGATATGCTTTTTAAGGGCCATCTTAATATGGTTTTCAAATGCAACTAAGTCACTTCAACTTGTAGCAGACGTTGCACTGAAAATAAGTCTTATTTATCTTAACGATATACGCGAATTCTTAGTGCTTAGAACAGTAACAGATGATTCGAATATTTGATATAGTTGACAGAATTTCTCACGTTGTATTTTAGGTAGAAAGTATGCAGGGTTCTTTGTGCAAAGTCCCAAATGGGAGTCCAAGGGTCAACAGGATGAGGATGCCTGGAGCGTTAGTTCCGTTCGACATCCGTGCACGCGAAACTTTCGAATAGTTGTCCTTTAATTAGTTCGCCTCTCTTTCATGCTCGTAGGTTGGTAATCTAGATAAAAGAGCGTTTAAACGTTCCCACTCGTTGTCGTCGTCGAGGCGTTTAATTTACTGGACGCGGATCTAATTACTTCTAATAGTTTGTTAATTCGACCAGTTACGGAGTCACCCGGTAGATTATCATTGCTATACGAGGAATGAAAAAGAAAGTTACCCACATTTTTCACGGTTTGATATTTTCAAGTAACGCATAGCAACGTATCGCGCGTCTATATTTACACGTGCATTAATGTCATCTGCATGCAGCCATACGATTTTCACGTAAATATTCGTCGGATTTCAAATGGTAATAAACGATATCGGATTTCTGGAAGACAGAAAAATACTCATTCGCATATCCTGTGTAGCAGGAAACGAAACGGATGAGAAAAATAGAGGAATTTTGTTAAAAAGAGAAACTTCAGCAGCGCGAAAGACAAAGAGCAAAAAGAAAGGATTGAGATTGTCGGATAGAAAACATTTCCTATTTTAATGCTTAATTTGAATACGGCACGTCGACGTAGCGCGGCGAAATGAAACGGAAATAAGTGGCTAACCCGGAGGGGCGGGAAGCAAACGAAAAAGAAAAGGCACCGGCAAACAAATAAAAAGATACCGAGACAGGAAGAAAGGAGAGGGACGAGGGAAAAAAGAAACACGTAGCAAACCGACGTACTCATGAAACTTTCTTTTTTTTTTTGCAAATGATCTTATTTCACCTTCATTTCGCAATATGCTGGTGCGCCATAACGTGCAAGAAAACCTTGAAAAAAAGAGAAGACGGTAATCTAACTTATTACATGCATATACATCTATATATAAATTATTTATCGCAATATACATATTTTAAGGACAAAATTTAAATAAATAAAAAAAGGACATTAAATTATTATTCTTCAAATTTAGTAAGTAACGCGAAACATGACTCTTTAATATAAGTCTAAAACTTTCTCACGAATCGGATTATAATCGTTTCAAATATAGTCATGCAGGACATTCGTTTTCGTGACGACGGTCACTGGGCAAAATAAAAAAATAGCAAATAGAATTTCGCTTCGTCGATAAGTCTGCATTACAAGGTAATAAGTATATATAATATGATAATAAATAAATTACTCTTCTCAGACGTCTTGTTTCTTTCGAATTTTCTCAGCAATGAAAATGGCTCCTTCATCGCTTTCCGTTAGGTAATTCCAAGCCAATGGCGTTTCTCGAGAAACTTAGCCCGTTATCTAAAATGACTTCGGTAGTAGGTATAATGCCAATCCGATATTCCAAGGTTCGATGTGGGTATCAGGTATGTGCATATATGTGCTATATATATATATATATATATATATATTGTACAAATATATAACCCATTATACAGTCTGGCAAACGTTCTTGGAAGCCAAATTATAATGGTGTCCGATTCGCTTTCTGCTTCTGCTAGTCGTCTACGATATACATAGATACCTGCGCGTAATGATATGTGTATAGATATATTTATATAAATTACATAGAAGCACATAAAAATACGACGTAGCAGAGGTTGGCCGTACAGACCGAATTTCATCGTCATTATATCTATATCGAGTTATAATAGCCCTCGTGTTAAATGGCACGGTTGCCAAATCGCTTGGAACTAATGTCTCCTGCATCTAGTATCCCCATCAGCCCCTTTCTGTCCACCTATATACATATATACATATATATCCACACATAGAACAGAAACGGACGTATATGTACAAGCTCAAAGACAATCCTTAAATAACAGTACTATCCTATTTGCAGAGACTGTACTTAATTGTCCAATCAGCGAGGACTATTACTTTAACACAAATTGTTAGTCTCAATCAGAATGTTGGGTAAAATGTCTCTTTCTGCGATCGAAATGAAATTGTCTTTTTATTAAAAAGTTTACGTCATCTAAATTGTGGGTGGTATTCGTCGTGGTTCCGAAAAGGGTTAAATAATGGAAACTAATTAGGAGGTCACTGGTATGGGATACTAAGGGACTTTATATCGGGAGCCATTTTGAAACTTAGAGCGGATCTAGGGAAGTCAATGGTGTAAATAATTAGGAAAGCTAATGTTACGTCCTTGGTCCTTAGGTTAGACCAATCCGTAAGGATGCCAAGCCCGGGATTAGCTAAGTCAGTCTTGTTACAGTCTGATGGTCGTATCCTACTCTTGTTGGGATATCCCTAAAGCAGGGGTACCAACTGTGGCGGATGCATTAATTATTTCTAATGCACTTTAGTAAGCTTTGACACTATACCTAAAGGGTGGTAACTTGATTAAATTGTCGAAAGCGGTTTAACGTTTATCTCGAGCGTTCCTTTTAATATAAAAATAAAATAAATAATAATTAATAACGAATTTACAAGTCGTGCAAATTAGAAAACTTTTTACGTTATACAGTGGAGTCCGGTTATTACGACTCCGCTAATAACAATCAACCGCATATTGCATTATACTTGCCACCTTAAGTTTGAGTTAGAATATAAATACGTCGCTACACGTTTGAATTTTGCTTATTATGTCGTCCGTTTAATACGACATCATTTCCCTGTCCCTTGCACGTCGTTGTGAATGGACTCCACTTTAATTCGTAAAGAGAAGGTCCCTTTAGACTGAGGTCTGATTCTATGATCCTATGTAAAAAGCTATTGTAGAGAGAAAATATTTAGAAACTCGTTTACCTGTATATATGTATGTTATATATTTTTTAAGAAGGGTAGTTCTCAGGACTGGTTTCCTTGAGTATCAGCAGTTACGAGGACACTTCGTTGTTTACCAGCACGGGCGTGATAGCATCTTCATACTTAAGGTGTACTGTCAGGACGATAAAGCGGGACACACACCGAATTTTTCAAAAAAATTTTTATGCTTGACACTCGGAGTTGCGATGGGCTAAGAAATGATTTCGTTAGGTTAGATTAGGTTAGAACTTCAATGCCACGTGTCTTATGGTTTAGTTTTTTTTTTAGAAAAAAAAACACATCGGCTTGTCGTTGTGAGTGCCTCGTCCTCATAACTACCCTTTGACAAGTTTGTATATACATATATATCCTGAGAAAAATAATATAAATAATTCTAAAAATACCCAGTCCATTCAATATCTTAGGGTGGTTTTAGCAATATCTAGAGTAGACTGATAGCGAGAGATTGTCTTATCTGCTGCTGCAATAAAATGGTGCGCACGTAATTCTTACAACAGCGTACATACGGATATACGTAAGCGACGCAGATACGTATGCACGCTACTGTGTGTACGATAGGTACGTAGACGTAAGAAAAGGATCCGTACGATTACAGGGAGTTCCATTGCAGCAAACAGTTAAAAGTGCCGGAGCACGTAGTTAGTTAGCGGAGCAAACAGCCACGTTCACACGGTATAAATATCCCAGTCTCGCCATCTACTCCTACCTACCAGTACTCTTACTAGGGCAGCACCACCTTCACTACAACCTTCGCTACTACCATCACTGTATTATTCCAGTAGGTACTCTTCCCTTTATATCCCGCGATTCCTCCAGGAACCGGCGCCTGTCTTTCTCTCGTACTTTTCGTTTTTTTTTATCCCTTCTCAGCTCAGCCAGGCATCTTCCGCTCTCGCGAGCTCCTCTCTACTGGCTGGCTTCCTTCCTCCTCTCTAATCTAAGAAAGTCTCCGAGATAGTTTGAAAGGCACGAACGCCACGCGGGAGCCACAGAGAAATCTTGAAACTCCCTGTACCTTCTTAAGGGTGGCACTGCCTGCCTGCCTGCCTGCCTGCCTGCCTGCCTTATCGCTCTGTTTGTTTGTAGTCGAGGAATTAGCAGTATCTCTCTACCGTAAATTCTAGCCACGATTATGTCTGCCTTGTAGAATTTTATGGGATTCTTTATTTCTTATTTCTTTTTTCATCTCTCTTCATCCCCCTTTTGAACGGCTCGCTATAGCGATAACGAATAATAATTCGTGCCACACGAGCGAGAATTATGGACGTTTATGTAATATGAAAATGACAAGGTAACATTCTTCCCTCAGGGATCTTGTGAAACGTGAGAAGAAAGAGGGATGATTTTATTTTAATTTTTTTTTTTTTTTTATAATATAGAGAGAGGGAACGAGAGTGATAGGGGTTGGTTCAATTTTTTATGTGTCTTGATCACACAATTCGTTTCTCAACGATAAGCGGGCATTGATAGTGATGCCGATGATGGTAAAGTTAGTACGGGTGGGGTGGTGAGGGGTGAAAAAAGTGACGTCAGCGTTTATAAAATCTTTCAAAGGTTTCCGAGGAACGTAGAGTTTCCGGGTGGCTGGACCGCTAAGCTGAATCCTCCTCCTCATCCTACATCT
This sequence comes from Calameuta pallipes, assembly GCA_030142375.1. Taxonomy (NCBI): domain Eukaryota; kingdom Metazoa; phylum Arthropoda; class Insecta; order Hymenoptera; family Cephidae; genus Calameuta; species Calameuta pallipes. The sequence goes on along the minus strand of JARQSW010000763.1, from coordinate 551,321 downwards.
CATCCGATTTCCTACCTCCACTACCTACACCATTGCCACTGGCTACATTACTTACACCAGCTTCCCTATATCTTCTCTTCGTATCCTCCCAGCATCCGAGCACAGAGGTTCTCCTCCGTCCGACCTTCTCGTACCTTCCACCATCTCCCAGCCGCCTTCTGGTCCTCCAGCCACCCACTGCCCCCCCCCCGTTCCTCGTTTCCTCGGAAATTGGATAGTTGCTTCCAATTCTGTGCAGGACCACGGAAAAGGAGGCAGCACCAGCAACGGCAGCAGGGAAGAAACAGAGGCAGCAGCATTCCTTTGTTTCTTCTACTTTGTCTTCAGTCCTGTCGAAACTTTCCTATCCCTGAGTTCCTGTAGGAACCCAACCCCCCTTCCTTCCACCTCCCCACCTGCATACCCACCTTCCACCATTCTTCCAGCAACTCCGGGATTTTTTCGTGGCACGACTTTTACTCCGCTAAACTGCTGTGAAACTTTTTTCTGCTATCCCATACGCCATCCTGTGTTATACGGTAATGGAAATCTTTCGATTTTCACAGAAAAATCCTATCTCCAGGCTCGTGTACGTTGTGCAGCGTTGAAAAAATATTCTTGCTGAGGAAGTTAATTTTTTTTTTTTAACTAGATTTTAAGTCTTAATTCTAATCTCTTCTCTGGAGACACCTCTTGAGGTCAGGGGTATCGACTCTCCATCACGTCCTTATATTCTTATCCGATTTTCCTTGGGGGCTTTGGGCGTTGATATTATTTTAAAATTCTTTGAGCGTACCTCTAATTAGTTTAACTACATTCGGAGAATTTATTAAGAAGGAAGAACCTGGGGAACGAGACATCTCTTTTGCGAGTGCTCAGGCGCTTGGCTGTGTTTCTACGTTCGAAACTTACCTACCCCTCCTTATCGCCCTTATACACCAATACGAAGAGACGAATTGACATGGACACGTAGGTAGATCTCACCGCCGCTAGAAAACTGTAGTAGTGGTGGGTACGTGCCTGGAGATTTACTTGAGCTTTGAGTTAAAGCTTCCTCTGGAATTGTCTGAGAGATTTTTAAACTTCGAAACTTTCCAAGTCACCCCTTTTTTACACCTCTTTCGCTCCCATCTTTAGAGATATATATAGGTCCTCTTTGTACCTGCGAACTTTTTACTTCTCGTCGGATATCAGGTTGGAAAAATTAAAAAAAATTGCTATGTATAAAAAAAAGTTCGTTTCACGTCGATTCACGAATATCATGTGTGTTTTTTTTGACATTTCGCAAATCATGCGATCCTTAGGAAATAACACGTGGTTATTCGTGAAATGATGTAAACGTATAATAAAATAGAATAGATAATATTTTTGTAACGAATGCCGAAAGAGTATCTCGTGATGCATTGTCAGAGGGTATCTTAAAATATTATTTCTTGGACAAATGTGTGTAAAATTACTTAAAGATTTATAATAGTGACGTCATAGGCATATAAAATATTTACAAGGAAGGGGTACCCTATTTAAAAATATTTTTGAGGCAGGCTAACAGTGCCATCTCTCGTAAAAAAAAGGCCAGATGACATTTTCTTTGAGCATTTGTTACAAAAACTTTTTTTTCTAGCTGGTACGACTGAGTATAGGACTCGTGTGATTGGTGGAATTGGACCGACAAGCTCGTGTACCAAACTTCACATTCGTGCCTTATACTAATTCGTACTAGATAGATAAAACACTAATATTTTTCGTGAAACCATGCGTATGCATACTTCGTAATAAAATTTTATGCAGTGACACGTGTGGCTTGATCGGAGACCTCGTTGTTTTCGATATGTCAAAATAACACATCGAACACGTGGATCGACTATGGCTACGTAAATTGAAAGGAAATAGATTTGTCGAAAATGATTTGAATTCTTTAAATGTAGTTTATTAAATTTGTCTCTATTTCAGTACTTTTAGATTACATCTTACGGCATTTCAATAAATTAATTTATAGTCTCATGCTCAATGCGAATAATGGTAATTCTTACTTCTTGACCTGGTAGTAGTGATAGTATAAATGGCCAATGAAAATCGCACGATAGAGGCTTTCCAATTGGACAGACGATTCTTTTGAGCATTAAGTAAACGATTGCTAAATTGCAATTGGAGAACTGATAATTCTATGAGATTACATCTTATTGTTCTTCCTCCTTTCTTTCTATCTATTTACTCCTTTGGATCCAGTCCGAGCTCAAGCACGACAAGCAAGTCGAAATCTTTCTTTTACGTGAATTCTTAAGATACTTTATATTTATAGAGATATCTTGCATTTGAATCGACCTATACACAGTCACGATTTTCAATAAGAGTATCCGAGCGTTAAGAACCGTTCATCTTCTTTAAATTTCTGTTACATATAAATTAAATTAGATTTATACGTATCTCATGAAATCTCTTCATTAATAATCATAATTAAGTTTTTTAATTTTATCCTTATCGGACGATGAAATTTTGAAAGTGCCCCTATAATATGGATAGTGTATAACAGGGATACATACGTACATATACATATAGTCTTCATGCAGAGAGCTAGAGATACCTTGAGAGACCTATAAAACGTTGACTCTTAACAACTCCCTGTACTGCAGTTAAATTTGAGTTTCACGAGGATTTAACAAGGCACTTTGCGCATCCAGGAGATGAACTGCGAGGTGAATCAGGAACGTGTCTACACGGATCTTTTTAACTATACGAGAAGATTACTTTGCCTAAGGTTTCCCCCTTATGGACCAGATAACGATGTTCGGGATTGGATTATTCCTTAATGGATTAATTAATTTTTATATTTTACCCACCAAAACAGCCCTGTTCTTCCTAAGTATATTTGCATGCTCGTATCGCAATATTTAAAGCGCTTGTATCACTTTTTAATTATAGTTCGCGAAAACTATATGTGCGAATTATATCGTAGCAATGAATATTTGACTGAACAATTTCGTAGCGTAGGTATATCGATGAAAGTTCACTGGCCAATTTCAGAATCCTTGTCGACGTAATCGCATCGTCCACCCTCTGCCTTCTCCTCTTCTCGCTCTAAGGATCTAATATCCCCAGGAAATATTCGGGGCTGAGTCGATTTATGGCGAGCCTCCCGTTATATAGGCTACTATGGCGACTTCAGGATATTGAGGTGGACTACTACCTACCACTGGTGCTAGTGGTAGTACTGGTACTAGGACCCTTATACGGTCCTGGCTTGGGCCGTAATAAGGGAATATGTTTTATGTGCGACCTCTTGGCCCACTTAGTCACAAGTAATGGCGGCATTACGTATCATTACTAGGTAAATTACAGGGATTGGCCGAGGGTCGGTCGTCACGAGTTGACCAGTGTCTAGGAAAAAAATGTGAGTTTAAATTAAAAAATTTTTTTTTTTTTTTATATTTCCGTGCGATATAAAGACCCTTCCAAAATATAATGTCATTAAATAGGATTAATACGAATGAAAAATTATGTCTTTTGTGCTAGTTACGTTGGCGATCATTAATTTACTATGCCGAGAAAATTTCTGTTATTTAGACTATTTTTTTTAACACCCTGTACATTACTTTTCCCATTAAATGCTCGAGTGTTCGTCTAGCGTCCATATTAGGATCGAGGTCATACTGCATGTATGCACGGATGTAGCTTGGTATGAACGTGGCAACGGAACAGTAACGAAAATGCGAAGTTGGATGAGTGGAATGTGAACCGTAACGGAAGCGGAATTGGACAGGCGAGGGAATGTTTAATATGAAATGAGGCATTCTATCAAAAGAGAAAATTCGTTTTCAAACTGAAATTTGTCCAACGTAGCGGAAGCCCAGAGGATTACTTTGCCGCTTTTGGCTCCTACTTGCTCGCGTTCTTAGCGATCCGTATACGTGATCCACTCTATTTTTTTTTTTTTTTTTTTTCTTCACCATCACCAACCCTTATCCCTGACGGCCTTAGCTTTTCTCAAAGTTACGTATACACGCGTCTATACGAACATGGCAGCCCTGTCGGGCGCATTCGTGGATCTACGCGAAAGCCAGCGCGGCATAGACGACGAAGAAAAAAAAAGTAGGAAAGCGCAAAAGTTTTAATCCAAGAGAGAAAGAAGGAAGTAAAAAAGAAAGTAGAAGTGGAGGAGGTAGGTAAAAGTAGCCGAAAGAAAGTGGCACCACTCGTGAAAGAATTGGCGGAACCGGGAAACGCGAATGCGAATGGCTTTGGACAAGGCGAAGCGAAGTAGGTTGACCTCTCGAGGGTTGCCAAAGGCTCGGTAAGGACTGGCAAGGGTTGGGCACTGACGAAACGGAATGGAAGAAAGATTGGGAATTAGGGAGTCAGTCCATAGTAGGGAAAAGTCTTTGTAATCGCAGTTTTCTACTTCTCCTTCTTTTCTTTTTTCTTTCCCTCTTAGAGGATCCAAGCGCGACCTTCCCTCTCTCCCTATCGGCATTCCAGAATATAGGTGTATATATATCTATAAGGCGTATAGAAAGAGATAGGTAGACTATGGTTGGTTCCCGTCGGTTCCTTTAAGAGAAAGGGGTGGTTTTCGGCCGGTTTAAAAGGTAATAGGGGTGGCTCGTAGTTCCGTAATGCTAAGGGTAGAGATGGCTCAGAGCCGAGGAGTCGAGCATGAGCAAGCGGGAGACGGGGGGCTCGCTTGAACAGGGATTTACGGAATTTATCACTTGAATTCCCTGTAAAGGATTAGCAGACATTCTCCACTACTTCCACTAAGGGATGAAAACCCTACCTTCACTTACAGCACTTCAGAAACTTCCAAGACTCACTTATGTAGGTTCCTTGCGTGATGTCTCCAATCGCGAAACGTCTTATATTCCCTTGTCAATCTTACGCAATTAACCCCTTGTCTCTGAAACACCCCTCGATCCTCTTTGGATTTATTATCTATGGCGCACACACTATGGCGCTTTGCTTTGAAATTATTAAAAAAGTTTAGCATCCGTTCGTTTTGGTAGGAAAAATATTTATTTCGCTTATAGAGTCATCGCATGGAAATATTAGGTTGGCAGGGGTGAAATTTGTGGTTACCAACCAACTTTGCCTTTTTTTTTTTTTTACAAATTTCGTCCTTGACGACCTGATAGGTTGTAGCTTCACGTCGTATTTTTATCACACAAAGGATACCCGTATACGAGTATTGCGAATAAATTGTACAAGATTTTATTTCAGATCGACTCGTGCAGTTAAATACATATTTTAAGGTATGCGAATATTTTGCGATGCTATTTCGCAAGTGCATCTCAGATCCTCATAGTTGGATGTCATCCTTATTTCTTCTTATTTTAAGTTACCACCGTAATATTTAGCCGCGCAGATCTCGCGATATTTTAGCCGCGAAATCGCTTCGTGTTTCTTCTCTTTTTCATTGATATTTCCATCTTATTCGTATTTCCTATCTTGCAACGGGTTTTTCCGATATCTTCTCGGATTATCAGAAATCGCCTATACAGGGTGTGTCGAGATAACTCAATATTTGGAATAACTTATTGATTTATTGGCTGGTTGTAAAAAATACGTGACAAGTGGAAGTTTTACATTTTTAGTCGAACACGCTCATACGTGAAACCGATTGCGTAAAAAATAACTTTGCATAAAGAGTGATCAGCAAACATTGACTTTTATACGTATTTATTATTATTTAAATTTTTGTAAACTTCAAAGCGAATATAATACTTATTATAATTCTGATGGTCCTGATATGTGTATAATATATCGTTTCTCAGATTACAAGAATTAAATGGACTAAAGACATGTCCCTTCAAAGGCAGATAACTCTTTTTTCAGTATCCTTATACTTTGTGTATGAATTTTGAATAATGCCTCATTATAAATATCTTAATTAAAGCAGGGTGCTACATTTTTTTGGTCCCTTGTCGCGATATTAAATCAAAAAGTATTGTATATCCAGTACGAAAGCCGACGATATACATGTTATTCAAAATATTCGTAATTAGCATTTTATAAATACGTTGAAGATATTTCAAGTATTCAGTCGTTATGATATACTCTGTATATTTATTTTGTCTTGCGAAGAAAAGAGAAAACGAGAATATATAACATATTATATATGTATACACACACATAGTACGAAGGTTTTCGCCAAGAAATCTAACTATTGTACAATTTTTTTTAAACACACTTCTGAAATTCAATGAATAACAAATACATTTTATTTCGGGGATGCTTTTCTTTTTGAAAATGATAAGCATACGTATATTTCCTATGACCTTGTAAATATGTACATTGAGCTTTCGCTCATATAATATTCAAGTTGTATAAGATTCGATCTTCTATCGGTAAGGGATGTTTTCAGCACCCTTGTGCATACTTCTTTTTCACCCTTTTTCGATACTTTTTGTTTAAGGTTTCCTTCTTCTTTTCTTTATCCATCTTCCTCGTCTTTCATTTTTTTCCTACTTTCTGTCTTCACGATCACAATTAGATTAAACGGAATTGCTTTCAGCTCGACAAACCGAGTTTCTTTAGGGGTTGAAAAAGCTTTAGGAGATGAACGGAACCCTCTTTTTTTTTATTTTCAGCAATTCCTCACTTTTTGTTTTCATTCCCTCTTCTTCTCTCTCGCTCTCTCTCTCTGTTTTACTCTCTTCTTTTGATCTACATACTTTCTGTCCAAGAACAATTTACATTGCGTCGCGCGTGACGCGGCAGTCCTGTCGACACTTGCCATTGAGAATTCCAACGATCGTGTTCATACGAACCTACACAACAAATCCAAGTCTATAGCGAATCGTGTTATTTCCTATCTTTTCTATGTTAGTCACTTTTTACGCACTGTCCAGTGGATTTGTTATTCCCACCAATTTCAGCTTAAAAACAAAACATTTCTAAGTATGTATGTCAAAAGTGACTATCGTAGAAAGAAATAGGGAATAACACGCTTGCGCTACATACTTAAATTTGCAGTGCGTAACGTAATAGTACAGCATGCATCGAACTGTAGGCTGTCTGAATAAAGAAAAGAACAAAGTGCATAAAATTTGTACAACAAAAGCGAGCGTCTCACGTATTTCTTGAGACGTGAATGAAATAGTTCAGTTTTAGAATCCTATTAATGACAAGTACATCTGCCGTTGCTTTTGCGTCATCGCATTTTACAAGTTTCGTCTTCGCACGCGTATCACTACTCAGTTGTAGACACGTGGGAGAGACATAAGACTGAGAAAATCTCTCGGGCGTGCCTCCCGGTAAATTGGATCGGTTCGGACTGGAGTTTGCCTCTGACCTATAAATATGTTCGTGTTGTTTCGTATCAATACGCGTACGTGTATTTTCATTGTCTCTATCCATCCTCTGCATCCTTTTTCTTTCAATACTATTTGTGTATTGATATGTTTTTCCTACGTGTTTTTTGTCTCCCGTTCCCGGCGAGTGTGCACCTGCAACCCGCCATTTTATTTGCCCCTATCTCTTTTTCGCGATCTGTTTAACAGGCACGCGCGAAAACGTACGGCCAAACCCGAAAGTAGAACTGCAATATTTCGCATCGGTGGTGTCAAATCTAACTGCCGCTGTCCGGCCTATTCAACTGCCGTTAATAATAGTGCATCTAGCAGCAGTGTAGTAGCTATCAAGAAAATAAAACTAAAAACGACAATTGAACGCGACACAGAGAACCGATTGGATGCACTTTTAGATCGATAAAAAACGGTAAGCAAAAAAAATATGAAAAATAAAAGTCAAATGCACCCAAGTAATATAAACAATGTACGAAAAGTTGATTAACACGGGATTCAAAGTAATACGAAAAATGGCTGTCTTTCCGATAGAGCGAATTATATGCTGAAAAACGAAATGCTTAAATCGAGAAAAAAATGTGGAAATTAAAGTTCTGTGAAATATGGCTATGACCCGTCCTACACAACAGCGTCAGAATTTCTGGAACTGGACAGGCGGTGCTGCTAGTTGGTCGAACTATCCCACGGCTGGTGCATCGTGGTCACGATGCAATCGTTTCAGCTTGTGCATCGGACATTTCTGGGATTTACCGTGCGCTCTCCGATGCATTTCTACCGTCATGATCGAAGTCGATGTCCCTGCACAATTTATGCCGCGTGCAGGCGCCTGTTGCCTTCCGCGCTTTAGATGCACTCGGTCCAGTTGCATTCTCCGAAGTTGCACGTGTCTTGCAATGGATGCGACATCACAGTCCTTTTTACCTCCTTGAGCATCATCTCGCGTATACTTCAGGTAAATACTGCCAAAGTACTATAAAATAGAATCGCAAGGGGGTTAACTTTAGACCTATAGCGATCGTCTTTGTGTGCACTTGTACTTGGTGCAGCGACGGATGCATTTCCATATGCATGAAATATCCTGAGTTTTAGGAACGCCATTGATCACGTTGCGTCATATTACCGAGGTAACTGAAATTTGTGCTTCGTAGACGGTGGAATTATGTTTCGGTTGTATTTACATATCGAGATATTATTTAAATTTTGTTTATTGTTTATTCATTATTATTCTTCATTATAAAATCATTAAAATATACGGTAAAAGAGAATATACGATATTCAATGAAAAAATCGTGCACGCGTATGCTTCGTAAAAGAAATTTTATGCAAAGCACTGGCTCACTAGAGATTTTATCGATTTTATCTGTCAAAACAAAAAAAAAACGAATTTTACTCATGGGCCTGTCACATGATTTTCATCGTGTTCAACAACGCTCAGGGCTCGAGTCTGTTTGTTTTATGAATTATGCAATATTTTTTAACACCATTTTGGGATGTGCACTTAATCAATCGTGATGGTCAATATCGAGTAATGGGCGCCATCACCCAGTAATTTCGTAGGGATTGTGCAAATTTACTCTCTCGCGCGAAAACGCAGCATCCCTGCACCAGTGTAGATGCACTATGGTTATCGATGCATACCCGTCCCGATGCATAACGACTGGCACAAACCCTGTTAATATTGCCGTGGCGTAACCGGGGATTGCAGTTATTGCAGTAACAAGTTTGGCCATGCTGCCAGAACCTAAAAGTAATTATCCTTTCGTGAGTTTAGCTTGCGGGCGGGTTTTGGCTTCTCACGGCCGGAATCCTTAAGCGGACGCATCGATGCGCCATTGCATCTATGCACCGATGCAACCAAGTACCTCGTAGCACGGTCCGAGCCAGACGAGTAGTTACGAAACTTGCACAGTCAGACAAGATGCCTGAAGTGATGCAGTAGCGAGAGTGCAAGTTCAACTAAGGATACAAGCGAAATAGGATGGTAAGGAGGTGGTGCACTGATTATGCAATTTCAGGGGTGCATCCCTCAATAGATAGTTCGCTAATGATAAAATTTCGTCGCGCGAGTGCAAACTCTACCGATGCATTTCACACTGCGCGCCACTCGAGAGACTCATCGTTTCAAGATAAAAATCGCAGCATCCTTCCGCTTACATATGTCAGATGCACTTTTATCTCCATTGCATGGATGCAATGCATTAAAGCTTCCTACTACGTAGCGTCACTACTATGATATTACATCTAGTTTTATATATTTTCGCGAAAAAGCAGAAACGCAATCAAAATTCTTCGGGGTCTCTTCCGCTCCTTGAAACATTTACGCCCACACCGATGGAAACCGAAAGGCACCTTTATTGCACTTTGCTCCAAGATCCGTCATGCCGTTGGAATTTCAACCGTTCTTTCTATGCATTCTTTTTATCAGTCTTCCGTTCCTTCAACTCACGCCTGTCCTTCCATAGCAGCAACTGCAACGACGATTCCAACTATACGCCAGCACCTTCGGCTACGCTTTCTTACTCGACTCTTTGCCCGGGGCCCGTTGCTTACTGGCGCGAAGGAGCGCATCTAGCAATTCCCCAAGCAAGCAAAGAAGAACATACCAGGCTGTAGGAACATCGGGAAGACCGTAACTCGGCTTAAGTATTTATAGTTGCACCGAGAAATGCACTCTGTTTGTCTTGGTTTTGCCGAGACGCCGTTTGCCGCTTCTAACTTTCCCAACTGTGGTGACGCCCATCTTCGCTACTTCCGCGTATCTGTATACGTGGAAACGTAGGTACACGCGGCTATATATTTAACTTGAAATACCGTATATACGTTTTCTAGCTAAGTCTATACGTAACGTCAAGACTGCATTGAGCTTTGTATGCAACCCCTGTAAAAATATTAAGTCAGTCAGCGAAAGCAGTACTTGTTTTTTTGGATATCTAAGAGGGAAGACAATAATAATAAAATGATAAAAATATAGGAAAAGACATTGATGCACTTTATCCTATTACATGTTAAACCGCATATACGTAAAATGCATCTGCATTGCATGTCCGAATTACGTGAAAGTAGAAAATACAAGCACGAAGTGCAGGCCGAACGGAATCGAACGACGAAGAAAGTTTCGTTCGGGTTTTCTCATTCGTTTGCATTTCCGTGACACTCCCTTATACGCTGGCTCCCCCCCTTGCCGCCCCTATTTTCTAGCACTCTCCACCTTTTATTCTTTGTTGTGCCTTTATCATTCCCTCCCTCTTACTCCTTCGTAGTACGATCCTTTGCGAGTATTGCTAAGGGTACCAACTCCTCCGTATCTTCGATAAGAAACTTCGCGGCAGACTGCGTTCCAGGAGCGTAACAAGAAACGATATGCTGGGCTCCGGACTTCCGGATATTACGTGGCCGACACAGAGATATCTGTCAAGTTTCTTGCAGCTGGAGTATCCCCTTACCCCGCGTATCTTGCTTATCCGTATGTAATACAGAGCGGCTTCACTTTAGTTTACAGGATTAGATAATCTCAGTTGTTACATTACACCATTATATGTATGTATATGTATGTATGTACATACATATATATATATATATATTGTAATATTGTCTTATTCCTACTTCGTGTACAATGACATAGTGTATATTAGTTTTGTGGACTAAAGGGTTTATAATATACATAGTGACTCATTTTATATACGTTTTTGCGGTACTGATATTTATTGGTCACCCCGTAGCTTTCGCGTGTACGTACCTCTAGTGTATATCTATAGGGCAGATTCAAAAGTTTCCATGAAAGCGGCAGGACAACGAGCAACTTCGGAGTGCGGGTGTGTAGCAGGGGTTGCACTGTGTCGAAACTTGACAAAACTTCCTTTACTCTTGAAGTATCCTAGAATTTTGTAGATAAGAAGTAAGACAGTGTGCACGCGGGAAAAGAAAAAAGAGACAAAAGGGATAAGAGTTATCTCGAATCATATATACATCTCTTGGAACGTGTTGAAGAAATGGCCTCGCCGCTTAACGTTGATGCATTTCTTTCTTGAATTCTGCTTCACGGTTTCCTCGTCTCAGACCATTCTTGTTCACTGTTTCTATTTGTGTTTATCCCAACGAAATCAAAGTTTTCGTCGTATATCTCTTGACCAATTTTTATTGCGTTCTTTTCAAAACATAATTTCCATTTACTCTTGGTTTTAAGTTTTCTTTCTTTTTTTTGCATAAAATTCGCAGGAGGCTTGTTATAGGACATTTTCCAAGTTCTTCACTTTTCCGTCGATCTACTCCAATTTGAAACTTGACCCCGACCCATAAAATAGAAACACCGATGAGTGCCTTCAGTGGAAATGTATTTTAAGGTAATTAGAGGATTCCGCCTGCCATTTCCAAGACTTCTCGTAAAGTAGGTTTCGAAAGGACGAACGAAATGACTTCCCGTAACAGCCTTCGTATTATATTACTTCCATTCAAAGTCGGAGTATCCTTGCATCATGAGCTCACTGGTCCTGTCTTTACGGTCTCTAATGTACAGATGCCCGTTTAGGAAACTACGACATTTCGAATTGATAGCACATGTCAGTGAGATTAACTTAACGATCGCGTAATTGAAAATTACCAATGACATTCATATATATACACATATATTAGAGTGATAATAGGAAAATGATATTCACTTAATAACTGATTATCATGTTGCAGCGTATTGTCGTTACTCGTTTATAACCTTGACATACATGTATATTTAATGCATCTGCACGTCCAAGTCTAAAATGCACCACCTAATACTAAATCCAGTATGCAAGTGGAGTAGATAGAAGATAGGAGAAAGATAGTAGGACAGTAACGTATCGCGAAGTGCATCCTTTGCATGCATCTAAATGTACATGGCTCAGATAGACATCGTAAGGCAGCTGCATACGTGCATATTTGTTGGTGCAGTTGCATGTGTGTCAGAGGAAACTGGTGATTCGGGAAATAAGACAGATGCATCCTTTGCCCTCGATGAGGTTTAAAGGGTTAAAGCGGGGCACGTGGTCACGTCGTTCTTCACGAGACAAATGAATGAGCCTAACGAGCTAACGATTACTTCTGACTTCCTTGTATGAAGCGTCATGTAGAATGGCGCGAATAAAAAGAATTTTGTCTTTGGAAATTTATGGGTATTTCGGCTGAGGTGATTGGTACTTCTGAAAACTGCTAAAACGTGGCTTGCCTAGAGGGTTGCTAGAGAACGATCCACGGTGACTGCCTCCGGACTATTGGTAGGGGGCTGGAAAATCCTGGAAACATTATTCTCGATTTACAATACTCTATCGAAATGCTTTTAAGATCTTCCCCCTTGAAGGAAAAATTTATTCTTAAATGTGTCGCGAAATCGCATTTAAAGTTACCGTCGAGAATTTCTACGACTGTTTCTTACCGGGTGCTGCCTCTGACGGTAGCAGTGGTGGTACTATGGGGGGGGGGGGGGTGATAGTTTACTGTAATAGTTTTGGGGATAGTTTCTTGGGGGGGGGGGGGGGGGTGGAGAGTGAAAAAGAAAAGATTGAATATTGGTGAAGAGCGATTGGCGGAAGCCATTTTGAAAATTGGAGAACGTGTGGGAGAGGTAAGTGACGTCATTCATTTACTAGCCCTTTCGATGGTCAGGTGAACTTTGTAGTAGTGTGTATATTTTATTTTACTTTGTCTTTATTTAGGAATGTCTAAACGATGTGTCCCCCTTCTTATTGCGCATTCTTTAAGACCGTCACCCCTTAGTAGTCCACATAGCGCAAGAACTCTTGGACAAGTTGGTAAATGGGATTTGATTGGATTTAAAAGTTTACGTTATTCTTACGTAACGGGCTTTTCTAACGTGCCGTGCATTTTTTGACGATGGAAAAAAAGGGTGAAAATTGTAGGAAGGAACGACTTTCGAATATTGGGCCCATCATGGGAAATTTTATTAGAAGGGGGGTAGAAGGGACGGAAGGAAGATTGCCACTTTTCGAAAATTACCTTACACACTTTTATCCCTTGGATTTTTGTTCCAGTATCCTTATCTAAATACGAAATTAGGGCGAGGCAGATTTTCTCTAAATATTCTAGAAAGTTTTGAGAGGAGTTTCCAACTTTTTTCTTGCGATAAAGCGTAATTCTTACATGACATTAACGAGGACGGTCAACACCTCTAATTTGTCTTGTATTCTTTGAAAGTTGTATAAAAGACGAAAGAAACGAGCAATATGCACGTTACGTTGGCATTAAAAAGGGGAAACAAATATCTCACCAAACCAGCCATATCTGCTAACGATTTTCCCTGACTGACAAGAATTATGATTCTTAAGGAAATTGAGACAGTATAGTTTATTAAAAAATGAATGAGACTCTCTCACTTGATGATTATTAACACATAAATAAATTTTCTCCAACGAATGTTGGTAACAATAGCAAAATCGTCATATTGAACGTCTGAGTATTTCAATTTATTATTTATATTATTTTTCTTGAACTATTAATGTCTTGATGGTCAATAATCAGTTGCATCTTTAGAATGGGAAATACGAAATAGTAAAAAAAAATTTTAAATAACAAATTTGATTGGCTGTTTGCTTTTCAAGCGCATTAACATGCGGAATCCCCAAAAAAGTTAACAAAATATTTATGTGCATAAAAAATAATTATTATTTGGCTTTACAAGTAGTCTCGAACTGGTAACGTTGTTGCTGTTTCTAGAATTTAATCCTTATTCGATACTTTCCTCATATCTATCGTTTTCTTTAAAAAAAAAAAAAAAAACGAGCTCGATTGATCTAACAAAATTAAAATCTATTTATCGAGAGACTCGGTCGAATCTCGCGCCAAAGGGCGACCGTAGCCCAGTGGTTAGGGTAGTGGATTCACGACCGAAAGGTTCGGGGTTCGCGCCCAAACTCCCAGCGGAACTCACCAATGGGTTTTCATATGAAAACTTAAGTGAGTAAATTATACGGATTTCGCCCAACACTGTTCGGATTCGGTGTATAAACTCTGTAGGTCCCTCACGTTTACGCTTAGTTGAAAAAGGCCCGATTGCGCAATGTACATCGCCATCTAGAGACAAAAAGCTTCCAATCCTTGATTATTAGGAGCAGTTACTGGCACATGTCCCCCATTGGGGATACAGCCATAAGGAAAGGAAAGAAGGAAGGAGTCTCGCGCCAAGTACAGGCAACCCGCCGTACAGGGAATGGCCCTTTCTCTCTCACTCTTTACTGAAAGCATCTGTTGTACCTGTGTTTGGAATTACATAACTTATAAACGGCTATATGTGAGAAAAAGTTATTGATAAATTCACTATAGGAATCGAGGGTTCTGAATTAATTTACATCAAAATCAATGAGATTGATTTACGAGATCAGGGTGTATTGAGATGGCCAGCGAGATGATCTTATTTCAAGTCCGTCGTCGTCGTCGTCGTCGTCGTCGTCTTCTTCTTCTTCTTCTTCTTCGCACGTCCATCTACTTTTTTATACGACAGATGGCGCTGACTGCTTTGCCTTCTTTACCTATTTATACTCTGGATGGTGTTGATAATTTACTAATACACAACAAAATCAAATACACTTTGTACGTGAAGCTACTGTCCACACCGAGTTTCCAGTTAGTATAAAGCTGCTTTCACAATAGTATAGAATTATTAAGTCTTTAATAGCATTCGTGTGGAGTGCGTGTATATGGGTCTACGTATGTGTGTGCTTCGACATAGTTCCTCGTATTTTAGGTGACAGTTTTTAGAGATATAGGATGTCCAGGTGCTCCTCTCCGCAGTTTTCCGTACCTAGGTGCCGGACGTGAAGGTCCAGGGTGTCCAGGTGTTCCGCTTCTTAGTTTCCAGTATTTAGGTGTCAGATGTGGAAGTTCAGGGTGTTCAGGTGTTCTGCTTCATAGTTTCCTGTATCTAGATGTCAGGCATGGAAGACCCAGGGTGTCCAGAAAAGTGTGCAACGAGCGACGCTTTGGCGTTTCGCTCAAACCATAGTATCCCCTCTGTTCTTCGCACGGCCTTACTGACGTAAATAATCCAGCACACTATTCACAATCTGCTAATTAAAACACAAGAAGCATCGAAGTAGCAAATAATTAATACATCGTAGTCAAGCGATAAGCTGCCAAAATTTGGACTAGCAGGATTCTCGTATGAAATGGCATCGGTTAGACGATGTGGCTGCGGTTACGGGCATTACCTACTGGGCTTTAAGGGGGGTTTTAAGGGGGTTTGAAGCTGATTCTACCGTGAGGCTTTAGGCACGATGTTCCTGGGGGATGTGGGGATTCTAGAGGTTGTGATGCTTCGAGGGTTGCACTAGAGGTTGGTTAGAATTTTACTAGCCCCCCCCCCCCGCCCCACCTCATCCTTCTCAATGTCCCCCTGGGTTGCTGTTGGACCGAGGTTGCACTGTTCACAGCGATTAATTCATTGCCGCTTACCGCATCCTACCGCAAACCACCTTCTGTCCACCATACTACGTACATATGCTACTTGCCAGCACTAGCACTGCCGTTACTACTGCCATTACCGCTACATATAGTTGTTACCAATGCAAGTCTTTTTGTCTATATCTATATATACTGTAGATCTCTCGCCCGGCTATTATCACCATCTTTGCCACTACTCGGATTCGTATCAGTTGGGAATTTGGTACGGTTATGCGTTTCAAAGTGGTGATTTTCTGAGTTTATTTTCTCCGTGTAATATTTGGAAAAATTTTTCTTTCGTTAAGATTTCTCTGGACGAGCGTTACGAGTCTTCCTGATTTATATTGCGAACCGCATCTAATGTCCCTAAAATTTGTTTGTTCGTACCCACCCCTGACATCATGAAAAATAGCCCAAGAAGATTCGAGAGACGTCGCTAAATTCTGCCTGACTTATACGTGAAATAATATTACGAGAAATTCACTGCGTTGGAATGGATATTCTTTGCGTTTGGCGATCGAAGATTCACGAGGGACTAAACAGTCTTTCTGATTTACAATCCAAAGCAATGTAATCTCGAGTAGAGATTCAAGCTTCGAATAACGCAGTTCATCCCTTCGGGAAAGATTTTTGGCAATATGTATAATGGGAATTTAAAACGACCGCGTTTGATAATGATGCATGAAGCAAAGGTCCGGGTAAAAAAGATACGTGGAATCTTCGGATGAAGTCATCTGTTTAAAGAAGAAGAAAAAAGCGAGGGACGATGCGACATGGACAAATAAAAGATTCCTAACCCATATAAATATCTCAGGAAATTCAGAAAGCGTGTGTATCGAATAGATTGTGATTTTTGGCGTTTCTGGGGAATTCCTGTTTTACCGACCTAGTTTTGATTTATTGCGTCGCCTTTCTGACCACCCTCTTTGAAATCATCCCCCGACTCGCTTTGTCTCTCCCTTTTTCTCTCCCTCGCGTGCGTGATTTCCACGATCTCTCGACCGTGCGAGGCTACGCTGTGTAGTCCCTTTGCAAATCCCCTTCACCTCCTTCACTACGTGGAAAAGTCTAGAGACGTGAAATTAATTTACGTTCATAGAAATCACCCTTCATCATGTATATATGTATGTAGTACTTTTATGTTATATTTTATACGTGGCGCAGAACGCGTGTGCGACCCCATATTTGATGTAGTTTTTCTCTTTCTTTTTCTTTTGGGTTTTCCTTCTTGTGTTCATGTAAGCGCATGTATGCCTGATGTCTCGTATACTTGGAAGTCCAATGGCCTGGTTTCTCTGGTTTCTTTTTATTCGTTTATATTGTCCTTTTTGTTCTCTTTTCTGTGATATATTTTAACCTATAAAATTCAGAAGCAATGTTAAACTTATGTCAGTAATTTTGTATGCTTTATACGTTACTTTCTTTGGCTGCAAAATATTTACGTATAATTAATATCTTGAGAGAAAATTATGATTGTGTGTCCAGCGGTTTAACCCCTTCACTGTGAGTGACTCACGTATGGGCGGGAAAAAGTCGTACCATTTTTGCGTTATGAGTCATAGCTTATGACACATATGTCAGTTCTTATAAAGAAGAACATGTTTTTACTGTGTATACTGATTTGATTGTTATTTGGTAAATCGTAGTTTTTGAGGTCGCTAAATCGGAATCTGAAGCTAGATATTTCAAATTCAAAATGGCGGATCCAGTATAACGAACGAGAATTTGAAAAATAATTTCATTTCGATGAAAATTCGTAATCCATTTCAAAATGGTGGATCGAATTTTTATGGTATGGTGTCAACAAATCTTACCCTAAACACCAAAAGATACAAACTTCCATTGAACTCCAACTATTTTTCGGATTTCCATCAGCCATGTTGCAACCGTCATTTTCAATTTTGAAAATCTAATTTCACATCAGACTCAAATTCTGCGTCCTTAAAAACCATAGACTACCATTTTTCATCGAAATCAAATTATTTTTCGAATTCGCATCCGCCATTTTGAAATTTGAAGATCTGATATCAGATCCGGCTTCAGTGACCTCAAAAGTACCGTAATACTGAGACTATAGGCTAAATCTATCAAATTTTTTTTTCTGACATAAAAGTGGCACAAAAATCTCTTCTTCGTCACACTCCTAAGAGGTTAAGAAATTGACAAACGTTGTACTCCTGATATTAGCAAATGAGTTCCCAGTAAATTCGTTATAAAGTTGCAATAGGTGCATCGGTGCATCGAAAGGGGTTAAGACTGTTAATTACGAGTGGCGGGAGCTTTGATAGTTTAATGACTAAGAGGAAAAGGAGTAGGCGATAAAAGAGAGAGAGAGAGAGAGAGGGGGGGGGGGAAAGGGAGGGACAAAAACGCGTCCACAGGATCCACGTGGCCGTGTCGTTTTACCGACGGGGGCAATTCTGTAATCGGCTGTAAAAAGGTCAAACCCGCCCGTATAGTAACAAACATTAATTTCATCCTCCGTTATATCCCGAGGGGGATGAAAGTTAGCATGGTTCTCGACCGCCAGACCCTCCACTTCACGTCTTTTTTCATCCCTTGTTCACCTCCACTTCGTTTTACAACCCCTTTCTTTGACACTTCGGCTCTTTTACACACTCACTCGTTCATTCATTACCACCTCGTTCCCTTCCCACCCCTTCCTACTCTCTCTCTCTCTCTCTCTCTTTTTTTTATTATCACTATCCATTTGCGCTCTCTCGCCGGCGCCTAGCCACCCTGAATACCGGAACCAGTGATGCCAACAGTAGCAGTATTATCGAGCACCGGTGTTACCGACCACTCTTGTGGTTAACAACCCCTGCGTTATGGGACATGATGGCGGGCGAGGGTCTGCGTTCTCCTTCGTTTTTTCTTCTTCATTTTTTGAGTCGCGCAATTATTCCGTTCGCAGCGCTGCTGCTGGTCTTGCGATTTTTCAAACCCTAAGAATACTGGCGCCATTGGCAATACTTGACTCCTGAATGAAAAAGTTCGCCAGGATACTGTGTCGCGTAGAATTGCGGGGGCTTAGAAAGGAACGAACGAACCCCTTCTGTGGGTTGTCGCTGACGTTGACATTGTTGACTCCTGTCGGTGAGGATAAGGGCTGACTTGTCCGGCTGTAATCACTCCAATGATAATGGATTAATTAATCATATCCCTTCTCTTACACTTTTCTATAGTGCATGTACCTTTCAGCCACCTAACCCTTCCAGCCAAGTTCCCCAACCCCATACTCATTTTCATCACTTCTCTCGCTTCAACCCTATCGCTGTCAATTTGGATCAATAGCTCAAACTGTTAAAAATTCTTTGCTTGCAAATTTATTTTTCATATCTTTTCTTTCATACTCTTTTTGTGTAATCTTTCACCTTTTTTTTTTTAAATTGAATTCTGATCGTGCCTCTTTCAAGCATTATAGCATTTCTTTTCTTACTTAACCTCAATATTATTATTTAATAATTCCATTTATTATAGGACTGGCTAACGCCTTTAAACACTGCTGCTCACGGTATCACGCTTATATACAAAAACTATATTATATGTATGTTATATTATAGGATTCTCATATATGTTGTGACGTACTGGGCAGCATATTCTGCCCAGGGTCTGCTCAAATTAGCTATCGCAAATCAGGACAAACAGAAAGGGGTCTCGGAAAGAAAAGGGAATACGGGGTAAGATAGAACAAACTATAATTAATAGATCCAATTCTAATACAGGGAGTGAAAAAGAAAAAAATAAACCAAAAGATACTACGCTAAAAGATACAATTCTCGCACAGCGCAAACAAAACAAACACACGGGTGCTCGCTCGGGATCACGCTGTGTCGGGGGACTTTAAAGGGGCTTGGCGGGAAGGGGGGCAATCAGGGTACGGAGGGATACGTTATCGGCGCGGGGGACAGGAGGGGCAGGGAGTGATTACAGAGATGGGACGCAAATACAAAAAATGATTGGGCGCCAGCTACTTATCCGGCGTAGTACCGTCGAGTGACCCCGTGAGGTCCTCGAATATTTACTTGCTTAAAATTGCACGGCTAGCGGTGGAAGAGGTGAGGGGGGGGGGGTCTCAGGGAGAAGGTTCCCGAACGCGAAATGGCTCTTATAAATTACCTCGGTGAGGATACGCAAAAGGGCGGGGAGGGAAAGGGCACGGAGGGCTTCCCAAAAAGGGCGCAAGATACTCAAAATAGGGCGCACGCGATATACCACGGGCCTCGAGCTGGGGGGCGGCGGGCCCATCTGAAACGCAAAAGAAGTTACAAAAATGCCGGCCAAATTCTTTTTCTCAGCGCACAACCATAGCCGTTTACGAAGATTCGTGAGGAACTGTGCGAAATAATAAGAAACTTTTTTTTCGTCCACCCTCCTTTCCCCTTCGCCACAAGGGTTTCTACGGGTTAGTTATTTTTTTCTTTCTTCTCTATACCCTGCTATTCTCTCACTTTGAGAATTCAGCTCATTTCTGCAGTGCCGCTCCGTACTTCTTGCTCAGGTGATGCTTACTGAGGGTCGATGGGGGTTGAATACTCTGGAGAGGGATGACGGTCTTAAAAAAAGAAAGAAAGCAAGAAAGAAAGTAAAGTACGTTTAAACTTTCTTCCGCGGGCCTCCTATATTATCCCGACAATTCAATATCGAACTGTCGGATTCGAGTTCACGGGGGTCATGCGTCTACGAAGGGGTAGGTAGGTATAGAACAAACCCATCCCCAACCTCAAGAGTACCACCCATTTCGGGAGGGTCTTGACTGATTTATTAAAGGGTGTCAATAAAAAATTACAAGTTTGAGAAAGTTCTAAGGCCTATATATGGGAAGCTCTAAATCAACGTATAAGAGGTTAGGAAGCACTTGGGGTTCCTCGTGGCTTTGGAAATACTCTGCCAGTGGTGGGGCTGAGTATATGAGGGGTTGGTTGGTTTAGTAAGGGCGCGAAACCACCCTTGCAAAGTCAATTTACTTTATAGTACTGAGAACTTCAGAAACGCCGCTCCTGGTGCTGCTACTGTCGGTGTGATGCTATAGGTAAGGTGGTAGTGGTGATCCTCCCCTCCCTCCCACACCGACGCCAGTGACGGCGTTGATGCCGAACTGAATTGGCTCACCCCCTGCTTAAGGGTGGCTCCACACTTCAGAAATTGATGGCCATTCCGATCGAAACATCAGCACCCTTCAGCGAGGAGGCGTCCTGCTCCCTCTTGTGAAGAGTCTGCAAGAAATGCATGTCAGTCAGGGTGCCAGGGTGCACTTTAGCATAGTGAACGAGCATTAGTGGAAAAGCAGCAGCCGCGTACACTTTATTATTCACGATAAAATTGGAGGAAAAGGAATGTTAATATCTCCATGACTCTTGCACTGAGTTCGATTGCATAGTATTTTTTTTTTCCCCTTTTAAATGCATCTGTTTCAAGGAAATGCACATTGCGAATGCATCCATAAATATTCGACTGTGCTTCGACAATTAACATTTTTTACAATGCACCGCAGTGCAATATAATTCTGCCCACAATGCAGACCAGGATGGAAAGTACTGATTAGAATAGGGAGCGATGGATTCGGAAGAGAAATAAAAAAAAAAATATCAAGGTAAAACCGATCGGTTACAGATGCGTGAGAAAATTTATCGATCCCACGTGCATTTTCCCCATAATGATTATTCGCCGTTGCATTTTCACGACACGAAATGCATTGGCGGATACTGCAGGGACTTAGAGAGCTGGGGATCGGAGGGGGTTGCGAGAGTAGGAGAAATTTGGTGCAACCGCAAGGCTCAACTGGGATTTGAGGTTAAACCACGTAGGATATATTCGGGATACGTAACAGTCTCGTGGGCCTGTAGTCGGTATTGATAAGGGAACTCTCTTATCAAATTGGATTAAAAATTCAAAAATAGAAATAGCACATCGCACTATTAAATAGGTAAATAAATATAATTACACTTAAATCTTATCCATCAAAATCGACTGATACGAAAACAAAATTTGATATACAAAAGTTGCACAAAGTATATCATTGATTCTTAGATCGATAAGAATCTAAGATTTTTCCTAATATCGAATTTTTACATATAAAAGTATTATCTCAGATGATAAGAGGAAATGTTTTTGGTTCGGATAATAATTAATGTGTCGAGGGAGAGTGGAAAAGCGGAAGAGAAGATAAAGAAAGAAAAATGAAAAATGTTACAATGGGGATACTGGAGTTGGGAGGAATGTGCCCCTTACGAATTCATTCCCATGAGAAAGCGTCTATTGTGTCGAAGTAGTAACTGTCCATCTAAGGAAGGAGCGGTTGTGGTTAAGGACGGAGGGTTGGTGAAAGTGCGACAGCAAGATAAGAATAAATGTCGAAAGTAAGTCGTAATATGGGATTATTTAGGAGTTCCTTTTTTTTAATATCGTTATTATCGATAAGATCGACTGACGAGGAAAAAGTTTTTATTTTTATTTTATTTTATTACATATGTTGTGACGTCAATTTAGGCGATCAGCCTCGCCGGGAGATGTAAGACTGACCGGCGCACATCTTACGCGATTCCTTCGCGTTCTAGGCAGCCCAGGGCTAACATATTCTAAACAGTAATGATCATGATTCTGGTTGGGCGCCAGATTCCAAACGGGAACCTCGTATCGATACTAGTCGATTCGTTCGTTCGTGCCTCCCTTAGCTAACTCAGCTACGCGGAGGCGGTGGGGATCTTTGAAATCAAGGACAAGCTTCCAATAAAAAAATTAATACCAAAGCTTTTTGGGTCAACGATAAAAAAATCGGTCTTTATTTCTTACGTCCAGTTTTTGACGCGTCCACGCGCGTACAAAACTTTCAAATTCAACAATTTCGAAATAAAATAGCAGACCCAATAAGATCGCGACATAAAGCCACTAGGCGATTCGCAACGTAATTGATACACTTAAACGCGCTAAAAAAAAAGTGGTGACGTTTCATTTCTAAATACGCTCATAATAAATTAATACGAACAAATTCCGCGATCTATTCTGCGCAGTCACAGTCATAAAATTCAAAAAATACAGTCGTTAACTCGACTCCAATTCTGATCATTTCAAGATCCAATAAATACTTTCGAACAAGCGAATACAATTCCAATGCTTTCAAGACCCGATGAATACTTTCGAATAATCGAATACAATTCTGATTATTTCACGATCCAATTAAAACGATCCGATACAAATTTCACATAACAAAAAATCTCAATACCCGAGTCAATTCTAATCAATAACGGGAACTAATCGCGACATTTCAACACACGACCTCAAGGACCATTTCGTGTCTCTCGGCAACACGTCTCTAACTTGAACGCCATACAACGTATTTCGGAGATCAAACACTCAACCATTGCCGAGAAAACCAATTATTCGAGCAAAATTCCTAATACGATCAATTCATATACGCGAATAAATATGTCCACAAGGGGCAACACATTTACGGGACACAATCCCTTGCCGGTCGTCGGAATCCTGGACGAAACGCGATTCTAAATTTAGGAACTTCTCCCACGTGTCTACGGCACAATCAAAACGTACAAAAACGTACAAAAACGCGGGTTATCACGAGATTTCGTCGCTCACAAAATAACGAATCGCTTACCGAAATCTCTACGTCTCTTCATTCCGGAAAATTGACCCTTCAACGCGACCTCGGACAACGTCCCGACTTTCCTCAGACTTTAATCCTCGAAAAACCGAAATGGCTCAAAAATACGACTCGTCCACGTTCTAGTTACCCTATAAACAGTCGACTTTTCAATATCCTTGAATCCTGTAACGGATCCCAGTATCGCTGTGTCATTCAATATTTACGGTTTACTTCCAAGACTTCCCAGTAGTACAGGTCCTGATTAAACAGCCATGTTGTGTTTCGAGTAATTAAAGAGGCGGCCAGAGTCAGAGTGCCGAATAAACTTCTTCTCAAGAAGAAAATCTATCCCATCCTTATACTCCCCCCCCCCCAGCCCCAATCCAACCCCTTTGATTCCTTTTCCTGTCTGTTTCTCTTTTTACTCTTATTGTTTCTTTCGTATTTTTTCTTAACCTCTCTCGACGCACTTTCTCTTGCTTTCTCTTTATTTATTCACCTTCCAAATTGAGTAAGATAAGTTTGCCGCTTAATTATTTTTAAATCAGCCTCTTAGACACTTAACTCGTCTCGAAACGATTTTGCGCGAATTTGTTTTTGACTTTAATGCACTTGACTGCTCGATAAAATTTTTAAAGTTTCGAGAGAAAAATATTGTGTATTATTTATTTTTTGATTTCCGTTTAAATTACGTATTTATCTATGCAGGAGTTCTTATGGTTGGAATTTATTTTCGGTCTGAAAAAGTTTGGGGCATTTGCGAATAAGAAAAGAAAAAAAGAAAATAGGATAAAAATGGCTCGACGATAAAATTCGATGAAAGTGGGGAAAGCACTCTTGAATATTGCGTCTTGATATTTGGGGACAAAACTCATCTCGTATTGGCCATTCAGGTTTTTTTCGGATTCTATGCATAGCTAGTGGATACTGGATACTGTCGGTTTCCAATTCGATTGGCGCAATGGTTATTTATCTTTTTTTCCGTTCAATTGTCTACATTCTACAATTTCTGGTAAACCGCGGAATCACTTTTTTCTCCTAATTATCCGACCTTTATTTCATACAAGACTCCAATCTCCCATGTTATAAAATATAAAAGTTTCCTTTCTTATGTTTACATGGGCGTAATTGTGATATGAATACATATTTACCAATAATATGACGTAATTCTATAGTTCGTTATCGAGTAAGAAAGTTTTCGGAGAGGTCATCTTTCTATGAATTTTAAAGTAAAAGAGTCCCATAGATAGGACTCTTTCACTCTCGAAACGTCTGTATATCCCTTAGTAGACATTTTTTAGCGAGATAGATCTATGAGACGTGTCGTATAGAATCTTTTTTAAATTTACTTACGGTGTATTCACTATATCAACAAAATCCACAAACAATTGTAATTTAGATCGCTCCAAAATTTGAAATAGATCGGATAAATCCACACTCGTGATTATGTGTCAGTGCATTGATCATATGGATATGTGGAAGACTCTGTAGCATAGAATATCTCGTATATGTATTGTGACGTATGCCGTCCATCGGCGTCGCATCAAAATAATCCGTGACCAGCGAGTGAGTAGGATATCGTTTCATTTGCCACGTACTGGCAGTATATTATAAAAAAAAGATATTGCTCTCTGCGAGAAATCCCGATAGTTCGGCTATCTCCCAAGTACGGAAGAAGAACTCATTTTGACACTTGATTCTTCACACGCGGACTCTCCTAGACATACTATCTTCTCTCCCTACCGCTTTCCGCGGTAGGTCAAAAATCAAAACAATCCTCCTCTCCGGCGCCCTCCCCGCAGAGCCGTAAACCGTAACCGGTCAAAGTTCACGGGGTACCGGCAGTGCGTCCCGGCGGTTGGGCACCCCTTGCGTGGGGCCTCTGGACCCAAAAGGGCCCCTCACCTCCGTCGCCGGTCTTCTGTTTTTCCCCGTTACCTCCTCCCGAACCCCGAGCCTACGAAATCCTTAGAGATGGAGGCTGGAGGCATCGCTGTGCTGTCGGCAGCGCGCGGAGTCGCGGGGCTTTTGTGATGTGTCGTTCTGACGCCACGTTACAGTCTCTGAGATGAAAAATGTTGATTCCAGATAGAGAAATAGAAAGAAGATAAAAGAAGATGATAGGAAAGAATACGAGAAATTTGAAAAGTGGCATGTAAAGAATTCAAAGTTAAGCGCGAGTAGACTTTCATGAATAGTCATCGAGATGACGGAACCCATGGGATATGTAAAGGTCGACTTTAATTTCCAAGTCCCTGGAGTAATTTCTTCAGGATAGAAGTACATTAAGTAGATGTAGAACCATCCAGGCTCCGTGATGGTTCAGCATATAGTTCCCCTGTTCCTCAGTATAGGGAGGGGGCGTCATAGCTGTAAGTAGCTGGAGCCTCTGGAACAAGTATGAACCTTCGACCTCCAACCTACGACCTCCAACCTTTGGGCCCTTTAACCGTCCTGGATGGCCAGAAGTAATTTTACGGAAGCTGAGCAGACCGGCCCACCATGACCTCCTCTTTCATCTATACCTAACAGCCAAGCCATGTCTGTGGCTTTGCCGTCCTTTTCCACCAGCACGACCAGCCATTCTTTCTAGACGACTTTCACGTGGGAAACGTTAAATGTGCTTTTTTATACATAAATTAAAAAACAAATTTCAAGACCATTATGCTGGATCTGACCATACCTATTGTCACTGCGCGAGAATTTGGATTAAAAAAATCTATTCTCACCTCTGTTTCTTACGTCACGGAATAAAAATAACCTGAAACGGATAATCCATTTAGTTTAGTTAGGTTAGCATTACATTGTTGAAAAAAAAAAAAAAAACGATTCATCTTTTTTCCTCACGTTTTGCGTCTTTAACTCGTATCTTTAGTTTTTTTTTTCTGCATGAAACATTCTACCAGTAATCCGCGTTATCCTTCACCCCGTGAAACTTTACGTCCTGGGCACTTTTCGAAGAAAGATCTACCCATTCCTGTTTCTCGTTTTACCTCTCTAAAGGACCTTCTTACGAAAGAAAGTCCTCCCTACCTAGTTTTTCCCATACCTACTCCTTTGTACATAGTGGAAGTCATGTACATCCTTTTTCTTCGTGTCCTCACGATCCTGAAGAAACGTTGCTCGAGCCATTTTTATTCTACGTCTAGTGGATTTCTGGATTCCAGACTCTGGACTTCCTCTTATGTGATTTTTCAGAATAGAAGACGCAGTCCTCTTCAATGGGATGGTATTGCTTACACTGATCGCAGTTTATACGAAAGACTTCCTCGTTAGTATAACAGTGGAACTGTACCCTTTCGTTCTCTTTTATTCAATTTTCCTTTTATTGTTCTAAATACTATAAATTTAAATCTCAAAATATTCGTATAAGCTTCAATAAATTCCCATGGAATCCTGTTGGTAGACTTACATAAATTTTACGTATGACTATACATATCTACACGGTATACAAATGGGTCATTGATAACAATAGAAATCGTATGGTTTTACGTATATCACTGAGAACCACTGCTACCAACCTCCACCAGTAGCAGTAATAACGAACATTAGCCGGGAAACTAATTCCTTCTTCAGAATAATAGCCAGAGGCAGGCCAAACCACTCGTACCAACCCACGTACGTACGTTAGTACGTGTTATGTCCCAGCTCAGACTGCGGGCAGTTCCAGTTTTTTTTTTATCGTTTCGGACAGAAACTAACCCACCGTGTATAATTAAGAAAGGTACCGTGATATTGATAGTATATTGCTGGAAGCCTATGGGATAATTTCAAGGATTATTAATTGCAACTGTACAAGCTTTCTTCTTTCTTTATTCTTCGTTTTCGTGGAACATTTTTTGTGAAGGGACAGACAGGGGGTCGACATTTGTCTAAAAATAGATTTCTGAATGCACGAGGTAAGCTGTACAGGAAATCGAGCCGATACTACCAGGATATTAAACTGTACGTGTAGACGGGAATAGGCAGACGCGATATACGGTATCTGTATGCGACGTAGGCGTTGCAGTTGTTAACGGTTCGCGTTATTCAGATTCAAACTATTAAAGTAAAGAGAGCGCGCTGCGTATTTCAAATTGGTCAGAATTTCGCGCGACCGCCATAGAGCCATGGTCGTATTAACGTGGTCGTATTAGCATCCTAGTAACGCTAATAATTACTTAACGGGCTTTAAAGTTGCATCGCGAACGGCTCGCAACGTGGCTTAGTTTTCTAGGAGATTTATGGGGCCCTGCGGTTTCGAGAATGCATCCACCGTACACCCAGACCCCACATACTCGTTCACGTATATGCACCTGCACTTGGTATTTATCATGTGTGCGATTCCCGTGTGAGACTAAAGTGCAATTCTACCTATTTCACTGTTATTCCTACTTCGGGTTTAATGGCCGAAGTGCCGACGTTTTCTTGAATATCAACCAAATTTACCCGTAAAATATGATACACCTGGTACGTCCCCTTATTAGCTTTCTGTACGTTGCATTAGGTACGTACGCGAGCATCTGAACAGGTAGAGACGATCTGGGATTTGGATTTTGTAAACCACATCTTTTACTCCCAAGTGCGAGAGAAATATACGATCGTTCGTTTACACGTGAAATGAGGGATGGATATAATGAAGAGAAATGGATGCTGGTGAAAATTTGTTTTATTCACGTTTTACGCACTTACAAGCGTGCTAATTTTACGTTAGAGCACGTGCGAGTAACAACGCACTTGTAAGTTTGTTAAAAGTGACTACCATAGAAGAGATAGGGAGTGACGCACGCACTTGGATTTGCCGTCTGTGTGCAGATTCAGCTGACATTGATATGCACTAAATTTGCTTTCTTTATTCGGCTGCAATGGTCAACGTCTAAATAGGACAAACACTGAATTACTAACGTGATCAAAATTAATTTTGATTACGTTAAATTTAAAAAGATTTGATTTACCTGATATCGTTGGCTCTTTCCTCAAAAAGTTAATTAAAAAGTAAACTGGTCAATTTTAAAAATTCTCTTTACCAAAAGTATCAGTCTTAAATACATACTTCCGGTTCACACTGTGCTGTTGCTGCAAGTATGACGTAGTCTGATGCATCGCTTGCCCGTTAGGTAAACGTCGTATTTGCATGTAAAAGAGTCCGCCAGTAGTTTCTATGAAAATGTAAAATGAAACGGTATTTCATGTCTCGGTGAAGAGGAAGAGAAAAGGGAGAAGGAGGAAGCATGGTCCAGAGGCCAGGAAGATGCAGCTCCGTATTTTAACGGTGCTTCCGACAGATCCCAAATGTGATCGAGATGGGGGAATATATTTTTCTTTCTCGTCCTTATTTCATGGTTTATACTATTTTTTTTTCAGGTTATTCTTTTTGATATTTTCTTTTTTTTTGCCCCGCCCCTTACACATTACGTACTTTTACACGATACAAACGTAAGTATGTGCTTGGGGTAGGGAGTTGTGATGGTTACTTTAAACACTATGACACTGATTTTTTTCTAGCTGTTCATCTCCTTCAAGTGTCAATAGTGTCGGAAGTGTGCGAATACTTGTAACTGATAATGAATTGCAGGAATTTTTCAATCTTTATCATCAGAAAAGGTACATTTGACCTACAGACGTTTAATAATTTGGGAAAACAAAGGGAATCTGATTTTATCATCTGTCTTCCAATTCAGTCTTTTGTTTTATTTGAGAACTTTCCAACTTTATGAATAGCGCAGATGGAGAAATGGAAATTCCTTCACCGAAATTCTCCAGTTGTTCGAAGATAAATTCAAAAGTTGTTGAAAGTGGCACAAGATACTTCAGAGGTTTAGGGTGGCAGTAACTCGTAAGAGAAACGGGATGCTATTAGCGCGAATCACCCTCGGGGAGTGAGTGGTAGGTAGGTGGCGCTGGTGTCGGCGGTGTCGTCGGCGATGGTGGTTCCAAGGGAAAGGGACTTTGATAACGCGTTTAACTAAGCGACTAAACGGATGTAAATCTATGCAGATTGCCTGCTGACAAAAATCTCGCGCGTCCTGGCGCACCATTTTGCGAGGATCCTGTCTCTTCGAGAGAAGATCCTCGTAGAAGGCATTCGCCTCGGGAAGGACACCCTGGGGATGAATTAGGTCCCTAATGGCTCCTTCGTGGACGAAGCACAGGGTACGCTTGGGGATGCCGTCTTCTACCAACCTGAGGCTCCATCACACTTACGTTCCAGGTAGTCAAGTCGGGTTCGGGAAGCACCTGGTGACCGGGAGAATTTTCAAAGCCGTCCTATAGAGTCCTTTAAGTATTTTCGAAAGGTCCATAGAGAGACCATCGACAAATATATTTTTTATGACGTTCCGTGTGCCGTAAATCGAAAAGATTTCAGCGAACGTGCTAATGGACTCCCGATCCTACTGATTGGAGGAGGCTGGTATTTCGATAAGAATAAACTGAAGTGACTTCAACGTAAAAATTAAATATATTGACTATTTATACAAAATGGTGAAAACAACAAGGGCACGCGTTGTCGATTCTTGACTCGGAGCAAGACTGTTCCCTCTGTCTTAAACAAAAACTGAAAAGAGTCTGGATATGGCTGGGAAACAAAGTAAAGGAGTGGGAACGGAGACATAAATTAGTGGGTGCTAGTTGTGGAATGCAGGAAAGTCCATATAGTGCACACGGGAGGGGCCTTGCGAAGATTGCACGTACCTGCAAAGCGTCAGTATGCTGAGTCTCAGGAATCGACTCTCCAAGTGCTCAAAGGATGATGGACACTGGGAACGGGGAAACAGTGGGCGAAAAGAATATCCACGGGAGAGCCTGCGACGTAACAGGCTATAAAAGTTACCGGTACCGCCTGTACGCATTTAGATAGATCTGTCACTCGTCATCCTCGCTCCCTAATTCGCTACCAGTTAGCGCAGAAAGTGGTATAAATCAGGTGCGGGTCAACGACAGCCTCGCTGTAATTACCAAAGGATGATTATACAGAGTACGCTAGTGATAGCTTGATAGAAGGGGTTTGAATTAGAGAGATTCGCATATACATAGTGACGTAAAGGGTTGGTTTGGGGATGCACTCTACTGTATAGGCTAGTGCTAGACTGCACCGCTGCAAAAAAGAGCCAGCAATCTACATACATTTACATCACGCCGGTTTTGTTACCGAACTGCACCGTTTCGACTCATCCCTTACTCCGCCCGTCTCTTCTCCACTACCCATGATCCATCCAGCATCATCCTACCAAAACTACCCCTTCAGGACACTCGAAATCCCAGTCACATCGCTCTAACAGCTCTATGCCACGTAGGTATATGTACCATATACATAGACATACTATAGGTAGTACGTCGGGATTCAGTCACTTCTCGGAGCACCTAGCGGCTACTGCTTGTACTAACCTGGTACCCAGTTAGAAGTGGGTTAATCCATCATTGATATAGATAGAACCGTGTATTAATGGCCTCCTGCCCTCCATTACTTATAAGAAACCCTGTGTGTAACATTCACCAGCACCCTTAACCATACCGAACCAGGTTCATAATGAAGTAAGTGCCAGGCCATAGTCAACTTCCTGTTAGAAAACCAACCGATCATTAATCTTGGATTATTTTCTAACCGTAATTTCATGCTGCTTTCGTTATAGATGATCGTTAATAGATGACGGCAGTGTCTTATCTCGTTGCTCCCTTATTATACCTGGAGCTGTTTTATATCTTTTGTTTTATAACAAATTTCTTACGGGGAAATATCTTGAAAGTGTGAGAATGCTCTTTAAGATATTCTCTCGGGTCGCTCTTATCTTCAAAATAATTAACCTGTTATCCGTTTCGTGCGATGCCGTTACTTCCGTTTACTTTATTGGCCGAATGCAGTTCAGTCATTACTTGCAATTTTCACAAGATGCAATTGCAGTCGATCCTCGCTGGAAGCATCATCAATCAGACGGTGCGAACAGCATGTAGACGGTTTAAGAGCAGTCACTTTGGCGCCTTGCACTAGCCAGATAACACTTCACGGTTTTGAATTTCTCGTGGCAGTCATTCACAGACTCCTATTGCTGAGAAACTGTAACTAGAATAACAATTTTGGAAATGGCTCAGAAATTGAGAAGGCTCTAAGTAACGTGTTTAACGATCCAAAAGTTTTAAGTATTAAACACATTTTGGTACCGAGTCTCTTGGTAATATTATAATTAAAATTAATCAAGGCAATAATTAAGTTACGAAATTAAAAAAAAAAAAATATCGGTAATTGCAAAATCTACTTTCGGGTCTTCCTTCCGGGACATGCACTTGTCAATTTTGCATTTTACGCTTGTTTACTTAATTCAGAGTAATCTGAAGTTTTAGCGATAGAAATTTCGTCAGTAGAAACTGCACGTTGCTACGCAGGCCCAGAGCTGAGCTAAATAACGTGACCCGTTCACGCACAATACTAGTTTGATCAATGACCTAGGCTTTCATTCCATCTGGATGGCCCATTGAAAGTGCGCAAGCTTTGATAGACGAACGAAGGTCTTATGGGCCTTCCAGCAGACGTTTGCATTGAAAGTCAGCCGAGCGTGAACGGGGTTAGAGGTCACCTGCTAAGATCAGTGAAAAGTCTGATCCCGAGGATAGAAAGAGCTTGAACAATCGAG
This sequence comes from Calameuta pallipes, assembly GCA_030142375.1. NCBI lineage: Eukaryota > Metazoa > Arthropoda > Insecta > Hymenoptera > Cephidae > Calameuta > Calameuta pallipes. The sequence goes on along the minus strand of JARQSW010000763.1, from coordinate 519,417 downwards.
AAGGGCCAGGTCAAATCGAATATTCGTAAAGATATATAGAAAGTTTTTCTTTAACTCACGATCGCGTGCATTTTCACTTTAATTTTTCATTTCGCAAAAACTGCAGCCTTTTCCTGCGTGGCCTCATTTTTTTCCCCTCTGATCCCAAATGACCTCGTGTTCCCAGGACGATCGCTTGGAAAATCATCGTGACTCTGCAAACACATTTCTCTCCCGTATTTTTCCCCGGATACTTTCAGCCACCGCTGCCAATGCTCACCCCTCTTTAACCTTCTGACCCAGTATCGGAGCGCTTTAAAATAACAACATTAACGGGTTAAGGGTTGTTTTCAGATATGGCAAGTTTTTATATAATTATTTAATATATTTAGTATATACCAACGTTATATCAACAGCGGAATATGCTGCTCAAACAACGCGCTTGAATTCAAGTATGTTGAAGTATATGGAAACTTCACTTTTACGTTAATTAGTATTTTTTAACCGTCACAACTGAAAAAGTATATTAAATTAAATAACGAAAAAGACTGAAACGGGACTCCAATTAAATCGTCCTATTACTTGATGATACGGATCCACTAAATATATAGTTGATCTGCTGCAGGACGTTAAAAATTCTTTATTTTTCACAGCCCTCAAGATACATTTATTTCCTATTTGATACTATTATCCATTTTTAATCTAGGTAACGGAACAGCAACAAAATATGCTTATGTGATTACTTGGATTCCGTCCCAACTATAGTCCCTTCTATCACATAAGGGTTGGTGGTTCGTATGCTATATCGGCTCAGGGTGGCACTCACCTCATATAAGGGCTGAAATAGCGGCATCCATCTTCAAAATGAGGCACCTTTCACCTCTGCGATCTCGCGCGCGCACACACACGCAGCCATACACGAACAAGCTCGGAACGCACTCACTACCCTCTTACATTCCTAGTTATGGTAACGTATAAGTTTCGGCAGTTTGTCAGGACTGCTTTCACTTCGAATTCCTTTGGCTAATCGCTAAACTCATTAAGCCGATAATCTCCGTTATGTTTATGCAACTAATGATAACAAGTTTACTAAGTCGAGAGATCTAAAAACGGATCATTCACTTTTAACGAGCTAATCATTATTCTCACCTACATCTTGGATACGCGTTATAAAGGGTTGCGCACATCGAATCACTTGGGCTTCCTGTTTTTCGTTTAAATCGTCTATTTCAATATCGACCACTTTTTGGCGACAGCTTCGTTAGCGTCCGACGACGAAATAGTTAATTTCAGCGCTCCGTGTTGCGGCGCGTCATGACACGACAAAAAGGAGAAACAGGGGTGCAACCGAAATTAAAAAAAAAAAATCAAATGAAAAATGAGAGGTTAAGGGGTGGCGCGAGAAAATTTCATTTTAATAAGCGAGCTTCGTTGAACTGTGTAATCCCGATTACGGCCTAAATTAATTTTGCGAGTTGTCGCCCTCACCTTTTTTTTTTTCGCAACACCCCTCCGGTGCTCGCATATCGCGGAACGAGAGTGCGAATGCGTTAGCGTTGACCAGTCAAATTTTAGCCAATAAGCATGGAAATAATTAGAATTTGAATTGAACAGAGTACCTGCATATACAGATATACATATGTATACGTATATCAGTTATTCAAGAGTATTCAAGTACCAACTGAAATTAGCACGTTCACTTGATGCGTATGGTTGAACCACCATCAGCGGCTGCAATACTTCTCGAATAACCCTGTATAATTTCATTTTTGAGTTACAACTCTTTTATACGAATTTCATAAATTTTTACGATAAATTGTCATATAAGGATAATTTTCAAAATTGACTTTCATGAATATCAAAACACAATACTACATACTAACGTATGTCAGTTCTAAATAATATTTAAAAATCTTCTGCATATACCGCAAGTTCACTAAACCATACTAATAAATATATATTACTCAATGTAAATGAACGCATGTCTGACTACGTACGACTATCACAGGCATAATTTCACTTTATGAAGGAGAGAAGCACTCGAGTGTTTAACGTTAAAATCCACGAGAGATCTACACAGGCAACCCTGAATTTAGCTACCCTCTCGTAGCAACCCTCAAGTTGATACCCCTAAAAACGCTAATCGTCGAGGCGGGAACCACCATCCCTCGTAAAATATCCAATATGCATTTTATGAGGAAACGTAGAAGTGCTCCCGTCGGAAACTGAGTAGCTACGCGTACCCAGTGCCTGAACGAGTGTAAGTTTCGGTGCACCCGTATACGTGCACGTATCTATACACTAGTAGCTATAAGTAGGGCTTGATTCTCAGGAGTACGCCCGAAGCGTTATAGTGGGGTTACCGGTCGGTAGTGGTATTATCAGCATTGGTAGCAGTAGTAGTACCCTTTTCCTAGTCAGACTCAACCGCGTGTGCGGTATACATATATGTATTTCATCACTCGAGCACGTGATGCTCTTGGAAATATGATAGGCATCTGGATGCTCCGGTTAAGGTTGGACAGAGGATCAGACGCAGCCGTAGCTGCAGGATGGCCAACTTAAAATTCTTGATTAAAATTTTAACCACCCACTAGCATACATGTATATATTTATCTAAATATATATATATATACATATATGTCGACGCATACGCCTAACTTATTATAACGTTAAATTCATACAGTGATATAGCTTAATTGGTCTATATAAAAAGAATGAATGTGGTTGACGTAGCAGAGAGTGTAAAGAGTGGGAAGACGGAGACAAGGAATATCCAACGAGAGTATTTCTAATGAACTCCTGGTGGAGTTATTTAAATTTTGTTCTTCTTATCGATTGGCCGCAATGGTCGAAACAGGAGGATTTTAATGAATTGCTGAAAGAGATTTTCTTGAAATAATATTTAAAGAGTATTTTTAGTGTCTGTGTTCGTTTCTTTATATACACATACGTATATGTGTCTGTGTGTGTAGAACCAGAAGTTGCTTTTCTGTCTCCTCCCGTTTAATAGACACGTCCCTGACGTTCCCAGAAGAAATCTCCAAACCCTTGCGAATACCGTCAGGGACGTTTGTTATTTAGGGAAAGGGGGGCTGAATAAAATAAAAATATCCGTCAAAGCACGATAGGAATACTTTACATGAGAAATATACGCACGCTACCATACCAGTGCGTATATATTCTTATTTGTATGGATATTTGTGTCCTGTGAATATCCTAAGAAGAGTAATAATTCTTCGCCGGAAGGGCTGCACGTCAACCCTTTCTCATCTTAAGGGAAAGTTGTTGGGTATTGGAAAGCCAATACAAAAAAAAAAGAAAAAAAAAACGAAAGTAAGAAAAGGAAAAAGAAAATTGGTACGATCCTGACAAAAACTTTGCAAAATATCAGTAACGTCTGTACCGCCATGTTGACCGTAAACAAGGATCCGAATAATCTTTGTTCTTTTTTTTTTTGTTCCTAAGGGAAGATACTCTGGGTCTATTGGGACTCTAGTATTTTTTTTTACTGTTCCTTACGAGAAACGTAAAAAGAAGGAGAAGCCTTTGTCAAAGTGATACTCGAAAGAATACATGAGCATACTTAAGTATATCCTGGACGTGCTACAGTATGGTACAAAAGTATGCAAACCACCCGAGTTGCGTAGGATGTTCCGTGTAATGAAAAATGGAATTTTTTTTTGAATTTGCTAGCAAAAAATTCATGAAATTGTCTGGTTGGAAAATGGATTATTCATTTGGCAAGTTCATACGTTAGTTATCCGAGCGGTGATGAAATTAGGGCGAGACGGAGAGAGATAAAAGATGTTAATAAATTTTGTAGCCATTTTACAGCTCGATCTTATATACGAGGCGGAACACTTGCACGAGTCGTTTGTTCCGTGCACTTAATGCACCAAACTTTCCACAGGCCCCTCTGATCGTAAATCCGAAGTTGTTATTCGATCGTAATAATTCGCGCGACGCAGAACCAGAAGCGGCACAATGGACTTCCTGTCCTTCGAATATGTATACTGCTCATACCCATCACGACCACACGTGCGACTCGAAGACGCGAGTTATGACGTCACGTTAAAGTTTATTAAACTAGTCAAAGTCGTTTAATAAAATAGAAGCACCTATGGATATGATTATTCTATCCATATGGTGGTATCATATAAAACGATATGTCGTCGATGCCCAAAATGAAATATAGTCGGTCCCAAGAGTTCCACGTGTTTTCTTACAGTTTGCAAACAATGCAATTTTAGGCAAATGACACGTGGCTTTTCGCGAAGACACGGAAATATCTGCCGAAATAAAAAAAAAAACATTAAATATGTTTCAGTGCAAACGCCATGCACGTGCAGACTTTGGAATAAAAATTGTAAGCAGAGTCGTGTGTAACTTATTAGAAATTTCATTCGGTAAAAAAGAAACATATCGAATTTGTAGATCTATTATATGTACCCGCAGACTTATGCGTAGTGGAGAATAAAGGAAATGATGTGTTACTGTTAACCTTAAAAAAAACTTTTCTGCCAGAATTTCATTAATTGGAACTATTAATCGCTAGGAAAAAAATATTCTGTACTTATCGTGCTTCTTTATTTTAATGGGGAATTGGATCAATTTTTTTTTTTCGTTTTTCTTAATTGTGGTAATACAAAAACTATGAATATTGGTGTCTTAGGTCAATAATATGCTTATGCTTGTTAAAAAATAATATTAAAATTCGTGTTGCGCAAATAGCAGTTCGAACGCCCTGTTGAGTCCCGTGATAAAATGACCGTAAAACCTCATATACAGATAATGTATAATGTCAACGACCGTAAACATTATCAGCCAACGTGCATAGGTTACCAATGGTTACCAATAACACTTCTGATGCGGTGTGATAGGTTATATTATGAAAAGGTAAGCACTTGTCACTAGGAATACGGGCATTCCTCATTGGCCATTTGGCTAATTGGCTATAAAATAAACTCCATATAAGGAGATGAGGTTGCGATTATCTAATCAACGTTCTGGCATTCAACGATCATATTCTAGCAAATTACTTAGACAATTTTTGAATTCCCGTCACAGTCCAGTTCCCCATTAGCTTTATCTACTCTTGTTTTGACCATTAAACGGCCGAGTGATTTAAAAATGTATAATTTTCCAACTGAAACCTGTGAACACATGTAGACCGTTGCCTGTTCTCCGTTGCCTGATTTACAACTGGAATAAAATTGTTTCAATTTTAAACCTTAAACGTCCATCAGTTTATTAGTTGACACGGAATTTAGGACATATAAATTTTCGCGTTATGTACGTATTTTACGTAGTCTTCGCAAACGAGTCGAAAAATGATATGTATAAAATAAAAAATTCCACGAGCCTCTTGCGAATTTTCATTTCGATTGACGAAACGCATAAGCGCGCGACGTAACATTTTATTTTCCTAGTTTGACGATACTAAAAGAAAGTAAATGTGGGAGGAAACAATGAGGAAGCGAGGAGAGCGAAAAAAGGGAAACAGAAAAATGAAGTAAAATAAAAGAAAGTGGAAATGTCGAGGAGATAGCGCACTGTGTACGAGCCTAAAGTCTTCCCACGCTATTTTCACATCTCGAGCTCTCTCGGCCTTAGATAGGCACCCCAGGCCGAACTTAGTGCCCGTCCTGTAATTGTATACATTTGTTTTATTGCGACGGGTTACGCGAAAAAGTCTCGTAAAAAAGTTCCAGCCAACTATCAAGCGAATGCGTGTGCGTCTATAGGTATATATCAGTTCCGTGCGTGTTTTTGCCCATTTGCCATTTTCATTCCTCCCTAGCTTCACTCCCAGTAGACATGTACCTTTAGGCACTATACATTTTCGGTACAGGCTGGTGAGCAGCATGCCTCTCGTAAAAGTCATGCTATTTGTTTCATCTCTCCCTCGACAACTATATACATAGTCACTATTTGGCGAATCAATAAATCGTGCCATTCGAGATGAAAGATTTTTAAGAATTTCTTATTGTGCTCGACGCTTACGCGGTATAAAATTTTCTGTAACGAAATACATTTAAGAACAAGCCGCAAGTTGAAACTTGCAATTTGCTTACTCCGAATCGTAGGTAATGTACGAGGACTCTATATGAGGAAGCATGTTTATTTTTTTTTAATCTTTTGCTTCCTCATAGATGAATCTTTGTTTGCTATCGACGATTTAGAGGAAGCAAATTGCAAAATTTAAATCCTTGGCTTCCTCGTACAGAGTCTTCGTGCACTACATACGATTCGGAGGAAGCAAATTGCGAGTTTGAACTTGCGGCTTGTTTAACGTTAGTGCCAAATTTGATACGTATCACGGCTGAATGATGTTCTATACTTTTGGAAAGTTGAAGCTAAATCGGTCAAAGTTGACGGGACTTGTATTGATAAATTTAATTTTTCGAAAAATTCAAAATATCATAAAATCAAAACTTCGCGATGGATTCGGCCGAAATGCAATACCAACCAACCTTGGATACAAATCTCTTCGTCAAGAACTATTTAGACGAATATCACAAAATTTGCGATCGCTAGAGTGATAACGCCCTTTTTTTGGAAATTTGAAAACTACATAAAATCCGAACCGCAGCTTTAATAATGACGAAATTTATAGCCAATGAAGGGATTGTAAAGCTGTACGTGCCTGCAAAATTCAGGGGCTGTAGCTAAAACCGTTTTCGAGTTATAAACGTTTGAATTTTGGGAGACCATCCATACACATACACACACGCACGCACACGCATCCGGACATTTTCTCCAAATGTGTTTTCCGAAAATTTTGGCATATTCTAAACATGGTGACATGAAAATATAAAAAAAAAAATTTCCATCGTCACATGGCTTCCTCTATGAGGAAGCAAAATTAAAAAATTTTGATTTATTGTGCAAGAGTTTCTTTATAAAATATACTCACGGTGACTTGTCCTATGAAATTATCCTAAAAGTAGTTGGATAACGGTTGAACTATATGTTATAAATTTATTTTTTATTTTATTTATTTACAAATTTATTTACAGTATATGTCTGCTACCCTTATGTGTTACCTCCAAGATTCAACGATAGCGAATTTCCTATTAACCCAAAATTTTTTTTAGACGGTCAATTACACGTGGCGAAATAATTTGTGGATGCCATGTACGGAGTCTGGGGCCTTCTGTTATAGTATCGGAGTACTTTCTTGTCCTCTGGGTACACTATGAGAAAAAGACTCTGAGCAGGTAGCACAATTCTCTCCTCCCCCCCAGGATGGGCGTCCTTTTTGACTTTAACTGTTTATTTTTTATTTACTTTTTTTTTCGTTCTTTTTATTTTCTCTCGCGCTATATGGAATTCCAGAAAATTTTCTAGCAAATATCGATCACCTTTCATCATCTACTTTCTACGCTACTATTTTTCTGTCTCAATTTTAACCAGTTTCTTTGTTCTTACGCAGTCATAAAAGACTCTCCTACAGATACTCTGTTAAATGTCAGAGACGAGAAGAGAAGAGATCCCGATAGTTCCTGTCGGCGTCATATATTTTTTATCGCTTCTTGGTGGTTCTGTTCGCGCTGGTTCTGTAACACTGGCGAGGAGGGGGACAAACGCGAACGAGCCTATGGCGAAATGGGATTTTATCGTGCATAAATTTTATTGCGATCAAATCGGACGATCCCTTTTCCAAAACCTTCACTGCCACGACTACCTTCTACTCCACCACTCGTGCGTGGGATTTAATCCCGAAAAACAAAGGGCATAAATTTTCACGATCCTCTTCCGTGATGTTTTACGGGCTCTCACGCCCGGAAACACGTATCTACACGAAACTTTCCCATGATACTGTCTTACTGCCTTAGTGTCTTGCTAGCAGTCACCAACTGGCCAATTTCAGTCGAGTTGGTTCACCTATTACTACTGTAAGAAAAAAATGCAAAAATTAATGCAAATTTTCAATGATCCTATTTCCATGAGTAACTTTCACGGTCCTAAATTAATCCTTAACCAATAATCCGAGACTTTTCTAATACGTATCTACGTACAGTAGCACAGACTCTCAGACTCTACACGACCAAATTAAAGGTTAAAACCTATGCTTGCTAGTATCTACCGCATTACGTTGCGAATTAGAGTTTGGCAGTTCTGCAAGATCACACTTCTGTTTTAATAAAGGTACAGGTTGTTGCGAAGCCAAACTTTAGTCCATCTGCCGAGTTTCCACTCGGCGTTCTGACTAATTTTCCTCTGCGCGGTGGTTCTTCATCTTTATCATCCCTTTAAACCGAGCAAGAGAACCAGCTTAGTATCCAGGCTGTATAAGGAGGCTTTTAAGATAGAGATGGAAGGAACAAGAAAGGAGCTTCGTCATGGGAAATCAGAATATTACTGGCGTGCGCCAAACTTGCGCATTTTTAATCCCAACCCAAAGACACTCATATCTATGCATATGCAAAACAACGAACGAATTCGTAGTTGTCACCTATTTCTTTAATTTTACACAATACGGATATACAAGAACGTACGTATCCGTTCACTTTAATCTTTATCTTTATTGCTGCTTTATTATTATCATTTGAACCTCCACCGTCCGCCTTTCATGATTTTCCCTTTAGAATCTCATCACGTGCTCCAATCGCAACACATGCTTGCGATGTAATATCGAGTGACATTATGAATTTCCGTCCCTATTACAAATAGCAACTACTAATATTTAATTCGAGCTAACTTCGCGTAATAATCATGAGTCGCCAGTTTCCAGTGTCTAAAACTTTGTTCCACGTAGTATCTGCCATTAAATTACGTCATGGTGAGTAGAATAGTTCCGGTAGGGGAACCCCGCGGTCCTTCAAAGTTAAGCTGTTTATATTTATCCCAGCTCGCTCCAGCTACTTGCTGGATGCTGGATGCCAGATGAGATGTGGTCCTTGCGTTGGAGAAATGGAGACTGAGGGGGTGAGATTTTCTTAACCCGACAATTCTCACTCCCACGACTATTACCCGACTTCTCAACGTTTGCTATGTTGTATGCGTGATGGGGACTGCGCACCACTGTTACTATATCATCGTATTACACGTATACGTAGCTCGCACTTATACCGACACACCTGCCGCCTACCACTGCTTCGAGACTCTGGCAAACTTTCCACTTAAAGCTTTTTATCCCGTTGCAATTTTTAGTATTTGTCGCGCTCTCGTATATTACGTGACTGCTGGCTTACGCGTTGATGATTTTTTTCTCCTTTTCTTACTCCCAACATTCTTTCTTTTTTACTGTATAAAGTAATAAACTGAAATTTCTTATATTTTGTTTACACATATTTTTCGACTCTACTTAATGAATGCAATCTTAGCTTAGCCGCGGGTCGTACGATTTTATGAAATTTTTAATAAATTTTATACACATTATGACCTTTTGAAAAAAAAAAAATAGAAACAATATTAAAAATTGATAATCCGAAGCGCCAGACATTTTATGTTGGTAGTCGTTGATGATGAAAAATTAATGAAGCATGTGCTTCTTTTTTTTATAAATTAAAATCCACTGACTATTCAAACCTATCAAACCAATGACGCGCGTGTCGCTAACTTTTTTTCTGGAAATCACGAGCGCCACATTGTGAATTCGCCCTTAATTGCTGAACGACTACACGTGCTTTCTAACAATTAATCCTCATCCAAACAGCAGCTAGTAAAGTCATTCTTTATTCTGAGATACCTGCTGATCCTTTGAGGAATTGACCAAAATTTATCTTTCGTGAAAATTTCGATGCAGTACACAATTTTTAATGATAAACCCGTATTTATCCTTGAATGTACCGTATATCAAGATACTCGGTCGCGTCTCGCGCTAAGTACCGGCAACCGGCCGTACAAGGCACAGCTCGCAGAGACTCTTTACCCGAGTCAACTCTTATACCTGTGTTTGGAACGAAATATCTTATGAACTGCTATATATGAGAAAAAGTTATTGATACGTTCATTATAGGAATTGAGGGTTCTGAATTGATTGCCACCAAGTTCAATTCGATTAGTGTACGGGACCAGGGCGTATTGAGATGGTGAGCGAGATGATTTTATTTCAGTTCCGTCGTCGTCGTCCTCGTCGTCCTCTTCGCATGTCCATCTACTTTTTTACACAACAGATGGCGCTGACTGCTTTGCCTTCCTTACCTATTTGTACTCCGAATGGTGTTGGAAATTTACGAATACACAACACAATCAAATATACTTTGTACATGAAGCTACCGTTCACACCGAATTTCTAGTTAGTATAAGGCTGCTTTCACAATAGTAAAGAATTATTGAGTCTTTAATAGCATTCATGTGGACCTCGTGTGTATGGATGTACGTATGTGTGTGCTTCGCATAGTTGCTCGTATTTTAGATGACAGTTTTTAAACATATAGGATGTAATAGATATAGGTAAAATGTGTGGAAGTATTCTAAAAAAAAAAAAAACTTCAATTGAAAATTTTCATTTTACCAATCGAAATGTCCACCATTTATTTTGCACCAAATGGTTGGAGACTCATTATCTGGATTTATGCATTTAATATCGTTGCATTGATGCTAATGGCTGCATTTTACATGCGTATTCCGGTTTGAAAATGGGGGTAGTAGTAGCATAGCCATAATGGCGGTACAAGTAACGGTACTACGGGGTAGGGTCATCGGCACAGGTTTGGCACGACTGCAGTGCGATACTAGTAGTAAAATACTGTATATAACCAGCCCCATGTGTGTTTGCTGGAGCTTGAAGAATAATGTACATAGGGAACCGTAGAGGCGTTAATGAGATTTAAAAATAATGGTGATTACCTGCATTACTCAACCGTTGCGCTTCTGGTTTGCCATGAGGGTTGTTGTCCGACCAACCCACACTCGCTCCCCGCCAATCCCTTGATCCTGCATGATCTGTCTCTCTCGCGTGGCACGACAATTTTTTTTCAACCCCACCGTTCCTGTTTGTTTATTTGTTTTTCACGATCTTTTTGGTCTACTTTGTTTTTCCAAGCTTGGTCCTACCCGCTAATGCAACCGACGACGAAATGAAATTACACACGCGGCAAAACAATGCCGCGCGCAGAAGAAAACTCATTATATCCCCATTATAATCATCGCTTCTTACTTTCGGAATTATCGTGGGAATGCGGAACGACCGGAACTGGACCGTAATCGTTTCCGGTTGTTTTGTGTTTTCGCATTTCCGTATTTTTGATTGATCAGCTTGTGAGAGACCGTACTTTGAGCACTGTATCTTATTACATTTCGTGACTGTTATCATTTTTTTTTAAAATTTTTCCTGTGCGTTAACTTTGTTTCGCTTTGCTTTTATGCAATTTTCAACATATTCGCACAAATGTCATACGGATCTATCCGAGAGGCTCTAGCGGAGATAATGATATAAAAATATTGATGAAAAGTCAATTACAAGTTATTGCTTTTTTAATCCGCTTAGCGTCGCGACTGAATTTTCGAGAAACGCATCTCTGCTGGCGCGCACTTACATCACACGTAAACAAGGTCAGGCGTGCATTTAAAAAATTAACGATACATAGTATACTTTCTCAAGTTATTTCGATTTTTGTGCTTATTTCTTACTCACTACAATGTAAGAGAATTTTTTACTAGTATATATGAACATTTTACAATTTATTGTAAATAAATATAATTAAATATAAAAATAAATCGGAGATGCATTTCTCGAAAATTCAGTCGCGACGCTACGCGCGCTCGTGTTCAACCTACTGTATTTTGCATAATGCAGATTTTATGGAGCTAATACTTTCCAAAAAGTTGGACAATACGGTAAAGATCATAGCGGAGCTAGAAATATGCTTGGAAATGAAACTTCCGTCGACACTTTTGCAATGAGAAACTCGAAAAACATGGTTTTTCAATCGGATTAAAAAAGCATTAACTTGTAATTGACTTTTGATCAATATTTTTATATCATTGTCTCCGCTAGAGCCTCTCGGATAGATCCGTATGACATTTGTGTGAATACGTTGAAAAATGGATTTTATACGTCGAGTTGAGTATTGAAAAACATGGATTTTTTAACGACGAAATCGGGCGGTTTTTATTTATTTACTTACGCAAAAACTATCAACTTCATAAAAAAAGCTTAAATGAAGACTAATATCGATTTTCCGAGACCTATCGAACAATATTTTTCGTCTTCCGAAATTCGAAGTTTTGATTTTAAGGCGTGACGTCACCGCGCGGACAATACTTTTCCGTAAATCCGCGCGCCTGTCGCCTTCTTGTATAAAACTCCTCAATTGTTATGAAACTTGTTTTCACACGCTAGTTATAAAATATCGAACAAGGAAAAAAAGGCTTCTACAAGTTGAAAGTAGCTTCGAATTAAAACAAAAATATAAAATACAATGTTATTCGAACCACTTGGTCAAATTCAAATTTGAAAACCGACCCGTCGACTAACTACTCGCTTATTGCATTTCGATGATATATGTATGCACGTTCCTGGCCCACTGGCCCATCCTGGTAAGCCATATATCCTAGGGACAATACTTGGCTAGCCTGCTGGCGTTATTATACTCATAATTCATAGGCGGATAGTTATGTTGGTAAGGGTGTTGCAAGAGGGCAGTTTTGGGTGCAAAGATGGACCCTAATATAATAAAACTATAATTATGTCACGTACAGAATGTATCTAAATTTAACGTATAAATACCATAAAAGAAAATAAATCCTTTTTCACATCTCGGTACGTAATACAAATTAAAAAATAGATATTACGAAATATTTTTTCTTCTTTTTTATATTTAAAGAGTCGGTCAATTCTCGAAACTCGTGTTGCCTTGTATTCCGTAAGGGTTGCAAATTGAGCTGTGGCTAAGGGCTGGTACAGAATCGCCACGATTCGTATACCGAGAGAACATAATACACAGGGATGCCAATGTAACAAGATTGGACGATAGGCTGTACTACTCTACCCAGTGCTTGGAGTGAAATGGTTGGCTTCATGGGGTTGCGAATCGGATTGGGAATAGGGGATGGCCAGGAACCATTTTATGCATACCGAATGCATATCAGCCCATTCTGATGCATCACATGCATGGACAATTGATTTATAGCCGAAATAAAACATCCTCCTTTTTGATAAATAAAATACAAAAAATATACCAAAGCATAAAAACACTTACGTACATGTATACGAGTTCTCAAACGCAAATGTAAGTTTGTAGAAATATGGATATATCATTCAACCTCTGCCTAACGCTTATCATATCCCAATATATCTTCGAGTATAAATCGATATTTCGAATTTATCAACTTTTCCTTCTTCAAATATTCATCTCCTGTCATATCCACGTTTTAACACTAAAAGACGTTATTTTCTGTTTCAGGTACGTACACACTTACGTGGACTAAGAATTTAGAAAGAGAACAAAAAAATTAAAACAATTCGCGTAAGTACAAAACATTATTAGTATTCATAAAAATTTTTTTCATATAAATTCGTACGGCTGTTTTTTTAAATTTTCGAATATACTGCAGCCATCCGATGGGCGGTCCTGTCTGTTTATAGAGACTATTACTACTAGCAACAACAGTAGTAGCTGGTCCTGCCGAGTCAAGGACTCGCCCACTTACAAAGATACGCCGACCGAGTCCTTTGAATTAATGGGATTCCAGTGTGCAGGAGACTCGGTATGGATGGACGGATGGTCGTTCACATATGTAGGTAGAGGCCTATGCCAGGAGTAAAGGTGAAAGAGGGTCGATAGAGAAAAGGTGAAAGGTTTCAGATGGGATAGAAAGTTGGAGCAGATCCCCAATTTATATACATATATGGTATATACATGTTGTAACGTATTTTCTTAACTCGACACCGATAACGTAAATCCGAGAGCTAGCTACGTCATCATCGGCCATCCACCCTTCGTCCATGCATTCGCATCCCAGGCGGACCCCAGCCAACTCTTATTTCACCGGAAACTGAGGAGCCAGTATGTCCCGGAAGCTGAGGCGAAACAGTCTTAACTCCGTCAAAACGATAACTCGGACCTGTCGATCCTGTCGATTTTTATGGTCGCAAAAAATCAGCAAACGAAACGGGATTCACAAACGGGAGCGAACGGTTACGCATATACACAGTCGCTCCGACTGTTAGGTCGAGATAGACAGTGTCAGAGTAAGCGTCTGATAAACAGTGCGGAATACAGAGAGCAAATGATGGTGAACGTAACAGAATGAATCGAAGGTATAAAATCGAAATCCCTCCATTGATTAATAAACTGGAAATCCTCACCGGGGCTGATCCAGGGGACACTCAGGTGGGCACTGCACAATAGCACAACACTGCATCTCCGAAAGACACGCACAAAATCGATAGAATTTTTTGGATATTACGAGAGCGACCCGAGAACTTTCTATACCGTATAGGAAACAGTGAGAAAAAGTATCAACAGATGGCACGGGAGCGCGAGCGACCTCGAGGCACCTCGATCAGTGTCCCAAGGCAGACTGCTTTGAGAATAGTCAAATTCGAGAACTAATCATTCTAATTGGTCGAGATCCTTGTAGTCGATAACTATAATCCATCCCTCGAGTCCTCCCTTTAAATTAAATCGAGAGCGTTTATTAGCGAATCGGTACGTCACAAATCGGAGATTCTCCACGGCCGCTTCCCCAGGGCATCGGGCGACAGCTGGACACCACATCCTTAACTCGGGTCAGGGGGTTCCTCTCCTGCGCTTAACCCTAACAAACTCCACTTTGTGCAGCCCTTCTTCTCTGCAGCCCTTTGCCACTTTCCAGCGGGGTGCCGGTATCTCACCTGAACCTCAGCCGGTCCGTGGAGACGTCTCCGTCGGTTGATCTCCTCCTCTGCCGCGCAACTCGGTACATCGAGACTATCTCTCCACGGCATATTCGAGCACCTCGACCTCAACTGAACAGTAAGAAATTTTTCGGGAGCATTGGCGTAACTGTACGAATCAATCCGAGAGCGTAGCTTCTGAGCAGGGTGGCGACTCGAAGGGAGCCATGAAGCGAGAACGTCATCCGAATCGGTAGCTGGAGTCGCCTTGTGGCCTTGAGTCGAAAAATCACGTCATAATGTATATATACGGAGGTAGCTAAAGCTCCATTGTGTATGGAGCAAGTTCAAGTCAGGCGGCTGAGAAGGGATGGCTGCTTTCGTTCGGTAGGTGGGGGATAGCGATTGTAACGTATATTAAAATTCCAATATCCAGACTTCGGATAACTTCTATCGTATATCACGGAAACGCCGTCTCTAACCTCTGGACGTCCTTGTCGAGGGGGTACCGTTATGCTCCTGGCGTAGTAGGCAGGTCTCCGTATTCTTGCCACCCTTGGAGAATTTCCTATTACGATATCTTGAAGAATTTTTTAATTTTTCTTTCACCACCACTCTTTCAATTGCGTTTTGAAAAATCGTGTTAAGTTTCATCCGGTTTATGCTTGTACGTAAAATTATAATATTTGAATATTTTAGCTTCACTTTATTTTCGAGACCCAACTTTTTAACGGAAAACTTTAATTTCATATTTTCAAAAAATAATCGATAAATGGATGAATTCATACTGTCCAAAGAAATAGGTCAGTTTCTGTCTCTAAAGGGTATCAATGGTTTTGGTAAAGTCTTATTGTCAACTTTTCCTTCTCCCTGTATTATTATTCCCTTGTGACAGCCCCCTATAGTTCAAGTGAGTAGACGTCCTAGTCACTGTCAGATTCTTTATTTAATACTGTCAACTACCCTTCTCACCTCTTGTACACCAACAAAAATTGAAGTTTTTTCGGGGTTGACAAGTACGTTACGAAATTGTTTCATCCACTTACTATGACATGATTTTATTCCATCATTCACGGTTAATCCAATAGAGCTGTAGTCAGAGTATTTATCCTTCAAAATAAATTTTATTAAAAATCTGTACATTTAAGCGTTTGAATGCCTTGAAATTAATTGTCTCGATCTGACTGACAGCTGAACAAGAGAATATGACCTCAAAATACTTTAACGAGGCGGTATGTGGAAACTGGTCGGATCTATTCTTCAAAATAAATATTCATTTAGGATCTTTTAATCTTTTAAAGATCTAACAGAATTCCATTATACAATGATAAGTGGTACCGTCGACTTAGGTAATACTTATAGGTTCAAGATGGTAGTGAACGTAATTTCTTTAAGGTCTGTACCGATTCTGAGAATCTCGATGGAATTAAGGAGTGGTTCCACAATGGCGTCCTAGGCTACAGGTCCGCCACTATTCCCATTTCGGACAAAAGATCCAAGAGATAGCAAGATCTTTCTTCTCTCCCTTCCGCATTCGAATCTTCTCACAACCTACATTCAGCAGCGTAGAACTGAAGTGTGAGTGAACATAGATTGAAAGTAAGACAGAGACACACTGTCCGTGAGCGCGTATACACGAGAGAAAAAGAAGAAGCTTTTCACGTAGGAGTGTCCCGCCGTCGATAGATTTATCGTAGTTTTCTTGCTGTTCCAGAAGTTCTCCCTTACTTTTCGTTTGCGGTTATCTGCAATCTATACGAGCGTAGCTGGAATCTGTTTGGGGGGTTGGGGTTTTGTAGGTTGTAGGTTGCGGATAGAAAGTCGGACTCCGAGTATGGACTCACCCTTAAGGTTGTAGTAGTATAACTGTAGTGGGTCTTGGCGCACGTAAAGTCCCTATTACGGAAATACTCGAACCTCCGTAACACAGGTCTATGTATCTATCTATCTACCCATCCATCTATCCTCGTGCCCACCTTCCAAATCCGTAAGATTATTCTTGCGCAAACATATCTGTAGAATTGACAAGTTGCAGCTTCCCGAGAGCATTGCCGCACCAACACCCCACGCTAACCACCCCCGTGCGACATTCGAGCAATTTTTTCCCTTCTTTTTCTATGCTTCTTGCTCACCTGTTTTTAGATACATTCAGCACGGGACTAACCTTAATATTTTTGTATGCCACCACACGTAGGTAGCCACTGATTTATTAGGAAACTTCGTGAACCCTATCCCTTAAATACATCAACCCCTGTGTGTGTAGTTATCGTGCAACGTTAACTAGACACTCAAGGGATTATAAAATTCATGTAATTTTTACATGCTTAACCGTATGTTATTTTGGCGTATTGAATTTTTTGTATAGCGCATTTTTCATTAAATTTTTTTACACCCGCTAGATTCACGCGTATAACAGTTTCGCGCTAGTTATGTTTCGGGTGTCAGAATTTGGCTAGTTGGTACACGCGTGTGTAATTCAGCCTAATAGTGATTTAATATTTGCTAAATGCACTGGCATCTCTGAGTGTACGTTAACGTCGCGTAGACGCGTCGCGACGCGACGCGTCCTCGTCGTTAATACTGATTTAACATTTGGCAAATGCACCATAGCGAAATCTCCCACTATGTGCCTACTTACTTGGTGAATCCATGTACACGATTCACGGTATCAACGCATGTGCACATGTGGACACAATACACTCACGTATGCGTTTGACACACCCTTACTCGTAGCTCTCCGTGGCTAATTCGCGTAAATCGCTGATTATTGCGAATTAGTGGCGCGACTGTCATTGCTAATTGTCGATCGATCCCTGCGACTATTCAGGTCTGTACCTATTGCATAATACCTTAACGCGTAGAGTTACATATAGCGGCAGTTGGCTACTTTCGTTTGCGTTCATAAAATATAATAAATTGTTATTAAGCAAAGGAGCAGCGTGAAAGCCAAAATAGTCAACTTATTTTTCTAATTTTAATGACTAAAGTTTTAAAAATTTTCAGAATAAATAAATCCTGATAAATATATTAACAGATATAACGAAATACTTGGCTCTTCTCTGTACGGCATATACATAGCTGGGCATTAAACGCATATACATATTTTTCCTACTTTTGGTTTTTGTTTTACTAAACTCCACATCACCAAGGATTATACGGAGTCACATCTGCATTACGTGTACGCGCACTCATATTCTCCCTTACGCAAATAGCTGACTATCAGGCCTGCAAATGCACTCGGCTTCGTGCCTCTTTGTCCTTGTACATTCCGACGAGGAGCTTTTATGCTGTAATCACACAGTTGTTTTCTTTCTAACCAAACCTAACAATACTACTTTGCTTGGTGTCTCTCATCTTCATTTAGCTTCCACTCTTGTTCAGTGCCTTCTGTATCTACCAGTGCACTCTGCACATTTGTCCCGTTCTACTCGGTTATCTCTCTCCTTTTCTCTTGGCAATTAACGTTTTCGTTCTGCATCCGCCTGTGCTTAATTGCTCGCGTCAAGTGTACCAACCTGAAAAAACACGAGGCATAACTTACAATCAAAGGGCTGAGAGATTAGAAGATCTTCCTTTTTTTATCCATTCGAAGTCAACAGGTAGTTATTTTCGGATCCGTTCACGAATCCTTCGCGCAGCTAACTGAAGATAGCCAAAGCACAAAAGATCCAGATGTAAAATTGAAGAGTCTTATTGAAATATTGAATTCGGACTCAGAGTGACTATACGTAACTCTTTGAGCTAAGTTAAACACAATGGCCACGGAACACTATACAGTGTCCTTGGATTTTTTCTTTTTGATACTATATTTTCCTTGCGTTGGTAGTATCAAGATAGTCCGAAACTAGATAATTCTCAGTCTTCAGCTTGCGGGCGCTTCTTAATTACTCGCGCCAAATTACGAAATAATTGCCAGCGGATGTCAGGATCCGCGTACCGGAAACCCGATGCAAGTGTACTGTAGGAAGCGTCTGTCTTGGCCGGAACGTATATACATATACATTGCTTAGGTATTACGCAACATCATAAGCGCTAGTAGCGAAGGCAGTACATAACACTGACATCAGCAACGCTGTACCTCCGGTAGCGCAACTAGCACCTGCGTTCAGGACAATAGTAGCAATACTAGTAGTAGTAGTAAAAGCGGCAACAGTTCAGACAGCGTTTAATCAAGTGAGCATTGCAGCCGAGTTGCGTGGTTGTTCCTCGAGATAGATTAAAGTCTTTCTCTATATGCAACTCGTTAAATGCAACAATATAATCATGCGCGTATGCACGTAAAATGCACCAGTGCATACGACAGGAGTAATAAAAACCAACACATTTCCCAACGCGTATATAAAGAGTCCTCCGTTATGGCTCGAGAAAAGTAAATAAAAATCTTCGAGAAAAGGAAAGAAATTTTGCAGCGGCACGGACAAGGGAGCGAAGTGATGGCCGTAGAAAAAAATTTTGATAATATCCAAAGTCGATCCTGAAGGTCTTATGAAAATGAAAATTTTGAGGAAAATTGAAAGAGGCAAAGGAAATATGTATGACCTTAAAATAGGGATGCTTTCGACAAAAAAAGTAGAAGAACGGTGGGTGGGATGAAAGAAACGTGAAGAGGGTAGGCTGTAAGAAAAGCGTAGGATTTCGAGGGGGGCACGCACAGATTCGATTCCTCTGGCAAGATGGTGTGGAGCAGGCAACCAGCTACTCCCGAGTTAGCAGCCAGCAGCCCGGCTCAATCAGACCCTTGTTAACTCCAGCTGCTGTTACTGCGGATATTGAAGTATTGATTTTGTTCCTCTCCGCCTGGAAAGTTTATGCTGCTATATTACGGATTTCATGCCTTCTCTAGTTAGCTATACATACACCATTCTCCATTCCCATTCCTTTTCTCATTTTCATCCTCATTGTCGCGCTCATTCGGATGTCAATTTTTACTCGCTCCGTCTGCGTCTACCTGCTGACTACGCTTGCTGTCATCTTATCTTTCTATTGTTGTAATTAGCATTTTCATTCCTTCGTATCTCTTTTTTTCTTATCTCCAGGCATTACTGTTCGACTTGGTTTATATACACTTGTCAATAGTTTCTTTCTGTATGCGTCCGTCATTAATAGACGGTCCGTTAGGTGCGCTAGTATTAGTTGCATTTTAATTGGCATATCAGGAATCTTTAATTAACGGAAATTTTGTGATTTTTTTTTAGTTTTTGTTCTTACTTTATTATGGAATTAAGTCGTTGTGGATTCGTATTATTCGTTTGCTGGGTTCGATCCACGACTTTCAATTGTGATGTTAGTTTGTGACGTTTACTTACCTGGCAGATCTTTTGGGATTGACTAAATATTGAAATTGGACGAATGTGTTAATGAGATTATCAGGCTGGAGAGTTTATGGGAACACTTGCCGAGACGTATATGTCGATAAAAAGATATGTGTAAGGATCATTCAATACTTTTGGAATTTGAAATTTGAAATGAATCCTGTATTTCACAGCAATTCAAAGTGGGTTGTTTCTTATCCTTTCTATGGTATTAACTTTTCACACACTTACAATTGTGTTCTTATTCCCACGTATTTCAATGCAAAAATAACAAACTCGTAAGTGTGTAAGAAGTGACTACCATAGAAAAGATAGGGAATAACACACTTGGATTTGCAGCGTATACATGGTTCTGTTCATTTGATTTCCATTAATTTGCGTACTAGATCGGTTGTCAGGTGATCTAATAGTCCTGATTAACTGTGTATAAATATTATTAGAATTTTCGCGTTTGGGAAAATAGACATGAAGATGTTCCTGATATTATTTCGAATAATTTATTATTGCCTTATCAGATACAAATGATATTATACCTTTTTTTCCTTTTAATTAATTATATACAATATTATAGGATCCTTGTACAAGAAAAAAAATTGTACTTATAATTTCTGTTCTCAAGAACTGGAATGTTTACCTTGATAAAATTTTTTAATATACTCATTAATAAGTTTAACACGTGTGTTAACTTATACATAATCAATCATTAAATGTGTTTATCTGTTTGGGTTTGACACTTCTATTCTTTTTTATTCACATTTGTATCATATAATAACATCTAGTTACATCGAGCCGAAATAGCTCAGTTGGGAGAGCGTTAGACTGAAGATCTAAATGTCCCCGGTTCAATCCCGGGTTTCGGCAAGTGGAAGTTTCTTTTTTTTTTTCGTTTTAAAATTTCATTTAAACAACCAACTAAAACTTCATATAACAGAAGATACCTAGTATTACTCTTTTTATTTTATTAAAAGTATTATTAGCTAAATGCAAACTAAAAAAAGGAACTTCTGAAAACATAATTTTAGGCGATATTTCATATTGCGAAAACAATATACGCAGTTGCTATGATATTCCATTTTGCTACTGGTTATATTAGATATTCTACTTCTGAATGCGCTCTCTTTCTAGTTTGCATATTCGTATAGGTACATTTTCTAACATATGTGTATATCTACATGTGAACATATACTTTATCAGGGTCAAAGCGCACGAGCACGTATACTATATTCCTTGAACGCGTTTCTATACATATATATATATACACACATATATTTATATCAGAACGCATAACACTGATAGGGGAAAATATCGTTTGGTATAATTTACTCGTAAGCTACAGCTGCGTCATCATATACGTATCGATGCCATAACGAGAGGAATAATACGATTTCGACTGCCGATAGAATATTGAAAATTTCATTTTTGACCTAGTAAAATAAAAATTTATTACAGTTTCTGTCTATTCAGCGCTCTGAAATTAATAATTATATTAGTAGTCAAAGTATCGATGAACTGATTGTTATAATATTTCATGCCAGGTTGATTTCACTTCACTGCGGTGTGTCTTTTCTCATTCTTATACAAACTTAATAACGCACCTGCATATCGTCCCGTAAAACTTGATGATAAATTTATATTATTTCAAAGATAAATATTCATACTGTGTCGCGGGAATTATACGGAATCGTAAAGTCGCGGCAATCAGATAATTATCGTAAATTTATGACTTATGATAACAGATATTGTACAGATCGATTTATTCATTTTCCAAATGCTTTTCTGGGTTGGTGCCAGTAAATTAAAATTTATTTAATGCAATCAGAAGTGTTGAATTATTATGAGGTATAACATATATATTTTTTTTTTAATATATTATTTTCTATTGTGATTAAAATTTCAATTGAACTTAAATTATATTACTTAAAATTTGAATACAAGTTATTTCAGAAATTTTGTAGTTTAAAAAGAAATTTTAAGTGATACAATTTAATATATCGGAACTCTATATTTAAACAGTTCGAAACAACGTTTTATAGGAAACATTTTGTTATCCTACATTCCCAACGTTAATCGATTTGATTAAATGACCTACATTCATTGCATATGTATGTATATGCTATGTGTGTAATGATTTATAAAATGTCTTGGATTTCAAAATCAAATATTTACTCCGATAATGTTATCTTCTTTTCGACTTGTTGAAGATTTATTAGAAGATAGGTATAGCATGTACGTATTTTTGCTTTATCTTCTATAGTAATAAAATATATCTATAGTTCTCTCGATGATTCAGTTAACATTGATGATAATCCAGTTCGGGTTATCAAAGACTAAAAAAAATTCAAAAAATGTCGGGACAAAGACGCACGAAGAATTTTCGTGAAGACGAGGAAGCTGCAAAGAAAAGGATTGCAAAAATCGGGAAGATGAGAATAAAAAAATGAATAAAACGATAAAGAGTGGGTAACAAGTACAACGAATTCCCTTTATCATTATAGGAACCAAGTAAGGAAAACTTGTAAGCTTTCAAAAAATTCGATGTCGATGATTGATAATAAAAACAAATATAAAAAGAGTAGGATTCGGTCTTGCGTTCGGTTTGATACAATCATATAATTTAAAAATTTTTCATGAATATTCATGAGTATTGATAAAAAAAGAAATCTACACGTCTCGCTCTCCGCGCAATCAACGACGAACATTAGGATGTACGATACAAGATTTCAAATCGAGATATAAGAAATTTGCGAAATGTAGGAATTCTAAAAATTGGACAAATTCTGTGTCATATATACATATAACCCCACTACTCTCACAGAAATGGTGCACCAACGTTATCAGAATTTACGAGTTATGCATTTTCACAGAATCACGCGTTACCAATATCAGAATTTCAAGCGTTACGCATTTTCGTGATGATTTTCGTGACGTCTAATTGTCCCCGAAATACGACCTGATAAACATCCTAATGTTAAAAGGGAATACGAATAAAAGAAAAGAGGGATCATATTTTGCCCGATCAAGATGATTAAGCCATTATATAATTATTTTTGTCGTCTCCTTATAACTCCTTTTCATTTGAAATTATTTAAACATCAGATATTTTCATTAAAATTTTCCGTTAATTAAGGAAGCAACCAATTAAGTGAAAAAGCGAGTAACTAAGTGAATACGTATACTTGAGTTACCTCCCACAAAGTTTATTACTTTCCACCTTGAACGCAAAACTTCAACCCTTCGTGAAATGCGGTTCGGTGCCGATTAATTAAGCGTTGAGTACCGAGAGTATAAGATGCAGTTACAGTTGCATCATCATCGTGAATATAATAGGAATAGTTGATGCGCCATAAAATTCAATTTCCAAGGCGCCGTTCAATGAGCAGAATTTTGAACACTTATGAAACGGCCTGTACCGGAGCTATACCAATGAGAAATATTAAAACACCAATTTTTTAAAAATCAAATAAAAATTTTTGAATATAATTAGAATGCAATTGCATTTGAAGAAATATCCTGTCGCTCAATAAGATAACAAAAAAAAATTGTCAATAAGGTACGGTGACTTTGTGTGCATCTTGATGGTGACGTATAAAAATATACATATACATAATATATGTATTTGTACATGTGTGAAAGTATATGCTTGCTAAAAAGTGCAACGAAGGATAAATGTGCCGAGCCTGAGGAAATTGCATTCCCTGCATCAATCTCTGTCGCAACGTATCTGTGTGAGTCTCCCACATGGATACCAATTGGATGGGATAGGTAGGGTTGTGTAGATCCACAACAGTTCTCACGAAAGATTAAAGGGTGAGGGAGTTTGGAATTTTTCAATATACCTACACTACTGCCGGAACATTACGATCAGTTTGAAATCACTCTTATAGACAGCGATACCCATTGTTTCACTTAATTACCCGATTTTTCCGGTAGATGGTCTTGCATCGAAACGTCTTGGAAATCGCTTATACCATCATTCCTGTGCCGTAAATACACGAGAACAAATTCCATTAAGACACGACCGGAGTGTGCTGTAGAAAGATAAGATGCGTGTGTGCGCGCGCGCGCGGGGAATCGAATGAATATCCAGAAATATTGTTTATAAAATTCTAATCAATGAAAAAATGTAATCAGCTGGATTAAAAACTACGAAAAAATTAATTGGTAGGATAGAATAATACAAAGATCAAGTCATTCGTCTACCCGGGTAATTAATTATATTCAAAAATAAATGTAAAAAAAGTCTGTTATTGGTTATTACCTATACGACTGAACGCGTGATTACCATGTACGCGAATAATTTTAGGCAGATATGATATTAAAATGTCACCGTTAAAATAACCTAAAAGAATCGTAATTAAGTTTGTATTGCAAAAAAAAAAACTTTATCTGCGAATATACCTACACTTTTTACAATATACATATTTCTTTTTACTTCAAAATTTACTGTGAAAAAGTTGGCATCCCATTGAATAACAATTGAATTCCCTTCAGTATCCTCTCTGCGATAAGGGGCGTTCCGTAACTCCTTAAAGGAACTTTACGAAGTCTTTCAATTTCCAAAAAAAAAAGATATTTTCGTCTTTTATCATCCCCTAAAGAGGAATGAGATTTTAATAGCGATCTACCTTTTTTAAAGGTGCCATTTTATACGTCACGCGTAACATATTCGTGTATATAAGGTTCAGCAATTGTTCCCATACTACTCGACTTCCGGTCACTAATAACTGACGTGCCGGTCTATACAGCGCAACGCCACGCGAAACGGAAGTAAGGAGATCGTGAGGCAGTAGTAACGGTGTGTAGCAGGTACGGCACATCGCAATACGGAGGAGAGTCCAATATCGGCACGTAAACAGTTTGCTCTTATTGTAATGTGTCGCAGCGATTATTGAAGAGCACGCCTGGTTTGGTGAGGGTACCTACTACTGGGAGATGCTGGCAGCAGGGTAGGGAAAAAGGGCGGAATAGCCTTAAGGGTGGCGGGACTAGGGGTGATAGGAAGAAGGGAGGATATTGCTATTACGAACCGGTACTCGAGCAGTGCCTCCTCCCTCGCCTCACTTACCCCCTCTTATCGCGTCTATAGTCTCAGTATCCTTTTGCTATCCCCACAACTCAGTATCCCTACTCTCTGAGCCTCCATCCCCACGAGGTATTGGCTCTCTGTGATACTTCTTAACGCCATCCAATATAAAAGTTAATATTGCCATCAAGAATCCTTCGAAATCGCGCGTTGCGATTAGGAGATCAATTTTACCTGGTTTCTCTAATCCGTCGACACGGATGCAAAGCGCGTGACCAATCGCGCTGTTTCAGGTGCGCCACTCATTATTTTTAAAGATGTATCAGCTGATCGGTTTTTCATAAAGGTTTTGGGATTGAGGGTACCTGACTCTTTGGTATACTTTGTGACGAAATTATTTACGGGACAAGGCGATAACGCGATAAGATATACGGTCGTAAATATACGAATTCCTGAGAGAGGAAAAGTAGGGACGATAGCCGGCGGAAGTAACAAGAGAGAATTGCAAGCAAATATAACAAATCTTTTCTTGTTAGGACATAAGTAAAATAACAAAGTCACAAGTGAACAAAAATCGTATGACAGTAAAGACAACAATACTAATAACGGAATCGATATGTCGAAAATCGTAAGCGTATAGATTAAAATCAATGGCACTAGTCGGATAAGAATAGTACGATATCCCTATCAGTAGTACTACATAGTTGCAGCTAATAGCGCATCCTTCACGGAACGATAGTCCTAAGGTTGGAAGTAAGACGATATAGCACCACTACTAGAGAACGTTAAGCAATGGCATATCACAGTACATACCAATTAGACAATAATAAAGCACAGGTATATAATAGGGATAAGATATCGGCGAATGGATATAATATTCGCGAGAATGAAATAAATAATTAACAGGTAGATTACAGATCAGTAGCTTCTCATAATAACAAAGCAAAGCAAGACAGAAGCAAACGCGTAATAAGGTACTTCCCGTTATCGAGAAGCGATAATGGCACGTAGGATCAGTGGCCTCCAGGATCCAAAATATAACTTTCTTAATTAGAACTTGCTACTACTAATCTGATTGATACTAATATTGGATACAATGAACAATGATACGATAACCACGGAATTTTCCCGAATACGAAGATACTCTCGAATCAGAAGGATTCGATAAGGATACCAGGCGGCCATACTGCCAGGAAAATTACATTTCGATAGGGCGGTACTCAAAGTATCATGTCAACAGATAATTAAAATGACGTTATTAATACTATAATAGTCGAGAGCGATTATCTCCAACGAGGTACCTTGGCTCTGGCTCAGGATGCGGATGCTGTTACTTCATCGAGGTGCACGATTTCCCATCTATGAGGCCGGTTCTCGATGGTAACTAGTTCTTTCCGGGCTCACAATACTAGGACAGACTCCTGGCTGGCCCTTCGGTAGGATTCACGTGTCTATTCTTCCGACTCTATGAAAAACCATGTGCGATTTAGTTAGCAATGCATTGTTTGCCAAATGTAAAAAAAAACATTCAATTCGCAAGCTAAATATAGATATTGTCCTTTAAATAATATGCGAGCATCGCCACCGATGGGCCCCACATTGCATCAAATACGTTGACCGTGTATCATAGTCATCATAGAGATAAGAAGGATAACACATATACAACCTGAGGAATGTATTATTTAGTATGTCTAGCTGTGAGGGTGAATGGGTTGATTGGCAGAATATAAAAAAAATTGAAGAGCGGACAGTGAATGGTATCACGTAGGGAGATACTTTAAAACGACAGAAGGGGTAACTGGAATTAGCTGGCTGCTCTTGGATTACACCTTGGCGTCAAGGGTGGTGCCAGTTCCTGGACTGTGCGGGGAGATGCAGACACTAACCTGCCCTGAGCCAACGGTATCTGCCTGGAATAGGGGTTGAAAGCGGCTGCACGAACGAAGTCAGGTGCTGCCTACGTGACGGCTTTTCTACTCTCCGTCGCCCACACAACCAACACCAACACGAAGACCAACATCCCCTCATCGATATGACCCTGACACGCTTATCGTCAGCATTTTTTTTTTTTTTCCAAGACAATTAACCACCTTATCTTTTTTCTTCTCATATCTTGACACCCTACGTCCTATGTATTTTGATCCAGTTTATTGAATATTTTTCTCCTACTGAAACCCCCTTTATTTTCGGCAGGGCTAATAATGTAACAAAATCGACACTTTCACGATTTTTTTTTTCAGAAGACAACTAAATCTTCATTCGGCTTTTGAGTCTCCGTGATCGAGCAGCAAATCACCGTCGCTTTTCTTGATCGTCGTCGAATTCATTCTACCTGATTTTCGATCTCCTGGCTTCCTCCCCCCTCGAGCGTCCAGTTCCCCATTTTTTTGTTCTCGCCAATCCTCTGGAAGTCGGCTGTGACTCTGTCGGTTTAATTAGTCTTTGCAGAATTTACTCGTGGCTTCATC
This sequence comes from Calameuta pallipes, assembly GCA_030142375.1. NCBI lineage: Eukaryota > Metazoa > Arthropoda > Insecta > Hymenoptera > Cephidae > Calameuta > Calameuta pallipes. The sequence continues at coordinate 491,862 of JARQSW010000763.1, read as the reverse complement.
CAGCTGCCTCGTCAGCCTCGTTCGACCCTTCGTCTTACCGTGTACACATGGCCCTGCAGACCAGGGTAACCGAGTCGAAAACCTGTAGCGGGTCTAGCGGCCACGGGTCGACGCCAAGCGTCTTCCAGCACACGCATGGCTTGACAGCAACAGGGTTGCTTAAAGGCGTCTCTGCCCTGTGGGACTTGGCCGACAACTTTTTCTGTGATAGAGTCATCTTCTTTTGTTCTCTAGTCGCGGTTGGCTTGTGGCTCCATCGCGTTACCTCTTCAAAATACATTTTTACAATCTATGTTTCTATTTGAAGTTTATAATACGACCCTACAACAATGTTTACGTGACTCTTAAATTTTCATTTACTATTTTGTTCTATCATATGCATACTCACGTATCGCTTTTTTTTAGACCGTTGCATCAACCTTTTAAGATTTTTCTTTTTTAACTTTTAACTGGAACTCAGCACCCGAACTAATTACTTTACAACGCCCTTATACGTTATGTGCAAATTGGTACACAGTTAAATTCTGGTTTTTAAGTTTGAAGAGAGACGATTCTTATTTTCAAAAGTCTCAATAAGTATGTATTTCTTCTGTTCTGTCTTATAGTGAATTTAACGAAAACTACGCTCTTAGTAATTTTCATCCCTTATTATCCTGGGGATTCTCTTATTCAGGACGTCTACTCTACTTCGATGCTCGTTTCATCCACCTTTAGGGCACCAACCATTAAAATCGCTGTGTAAAAAAGTTGGCGCTGTAATAATTTGCGCAAAAATGTTGAAACTTGAGCCATTCCGCTTGCCATTAACGGGGGGTGCGCACCCTTCCTCTAGGCATACGACCCCTACCTATCTCTCTAACTACCTACCCACCACCTACTATTCCTCCTTCTTTGGCAGTACCGAAACTTTCCACTTTTTCAAGAGGGTTTGAGAGGTTCGTCGTGGGAATTTCACATAGGCTAAAAACGATTTTACCGACCCTCCCTTCAGGGGTTGGGCGTGGTTAATAAAAATCCCTGCACGCTACTGTAACGTAACAGAATAAATAAAGAACAAAGACTAACTGGAGAACAAATTTTGACAGAGCTGAAGTGAAAAGGTTAAAAATTATTAAGGTTAAGTATCATTTATGTACGCACGGGCACGTACGTGGAACAATGAAGCACTGAACGAAAAATTTAAAATAATTCGATTACTTTACGAGAATTGAACCTTCGGTCGGTCCAACCATCCTCCTTTTTTTTGTTTCTCTACCCCGCTTAACTCCTCCTGCAGTTAGCGAATTTTCACCGATTAAAAAAAAAACTACCCTCAAAGCACAGGGGTAGGTATTATCGTTATTAGGAGAGCCAGCCGAGGGTTGCTTGAATTACGGAGCTATTATGCCCAGAAGGTAATACTCGTACGTCAACTTGGAGCAGTCCAGGAACCTTTTTGGAACTTAGGGTACGTTTATGGGCAACGCCGTGGGCCATAATGTTCTTGTCTGCTTAAGCAAGGGACACGATAGAGAAAAAATAAAAGAATTTCAAAACTACCCGAGGGTTGACATACGCATATACAGGCTTCTCTTTTTTATCTCTTACTTTTTGCTTTCCCTTTTCAAACTGACAATGGTTATGCCGAATCATGTTATTGTTTAGACAGATTATTTATAATTTTTCTCTCTCGCCTTTGTGAATTTTTACCATTCACGGACTCAGTATACGTGGTCGAATACAATGAAAATTAAATTAAAAATCCTGGGATTATTGGGGAAACCTTGAAAAGACTAGCTGCGCCCCGTATTTTTTTATGAACGGACCCGGCGGTAAATTCGAAAAGAACTGAATTGCAAATTGTCATAAGGAACCTTTAATTCCGATTACTTTAACTGTATTAACGTTATTAGCAAGTTAAATAAATTATCTAATCTTTAGATTAAACAAATGATATTTATTCGTACAACATAATAATGTTCGCACAACGTAGAGAACAAACGAAATAATACAAATAAAATAATGTATCTGATACACGATTTGGAAGGACTTAACAAGATTATGAATGAGATGACTAACTAACAATTATATCCTTTTAGGCTCGGTCACGCGACATTCCTAAATAAAAATCTGCTACACAGATTGTTATTTTCGTTAAAGAAAATCAACTTGATCAATTTGTTTTGTTTAATTCAATGATTTTCTTTAATTATCAAACTTAAATTTTCACCATTGAAAACTCCTTTTGTTCAAAGTTATCAAATTTCATTTTACTATCGCGAGCGTTAAAGTCGAGGAAGAATTTTTCTATTGATTTTAAAAAGCTAACCCGAAATCCCGATATTGCCAAATCTCCAATAGTAATTATTTTTTCATACACTAGAATATTGATTACACGATACCGTTTTGATAGATTTGATTAAAAAATACGTCCACGAATAACCACTTATTTTCTAACCATACGAATGTGACAATATTTTTTGAGTTTGTATTTTCACCATTTTTTTCCCTTAATTTCAAATGATATTATATTTTACCATCCGTTAAATTTCGTTCTTACACGCGAGTAACTACCGCTCCTCCTAGTAGTTACGGACGCCGCCCTGAGAGAATCTCCAGCTCCGCCTTATAATCTTGATGAATGTGGATTAGACTTCCTAGTAGCCATATACCTACCTACCGTGGCCACCCAACCAATCTCTTCTCACGCTCCTTTAAGATTATGCAGATCCAACATTCCGTGGACTTTCTTTTTTCTTTTTCTTTTTTCTTCTCTATCCTTTTTTTCGACCAACCCGCACGACTAAAATAATTCGCCCAAGAGCGCCGCTAAGAGACAAATGCCTTGTATTCGCCATCTTTGAACGAATACGTATACATATAATCACGTCACAAAATTAGATTCAAATTTTCAAAGATGAAAAAAGAATTCACTCGATTCATTAGATTGATGATAAAATTCAAAATTTTTTCAAGAAATTCAACCCAACGATATTCACACGACATAACGTAGGTATTAAACATTTTTTGTTAATAACAAAAAATGTAAAATTTATAACCTGAATATTCGCTTCATATATTACTAACCATTGAAATCCACGTACATGCGCCAACCTAATATTATGTCACAGATACAAAGTACTTCGACAACTGTGTTATCTGTATGTATAAATTGTCACTGCTGCTGTCACGATTACTATTTATGACAGATAGTCGGAGATACGAAAAATAACAACACCAGCCAGGGGAAGTAGTAAATTTTTATTCTGCTACTTTATATCAAGTTGAAAATATAAAAAGTCATGAAAGGCAAAAGGAGTGTAGAAAAGTTTACACACTCCATCCAGTGGCTCCAGAAGGCGATACACTACAGGGTGTACCGACTGACGAGTCCTGGCTGTATGCAGGATGAAAAATGCTCCTTGAAATATGAAACCGGGCGACACCGGCAGATGCTGGAATGACTCTCCAGGCGGAAGACAGATGTCAAGCTGTTACGTGAGGTTCCGCTAACTACGTAATTACATCATCCCGTTCACTGGACCAGCCAGACGTCCCTATAGTAATGGCATACCGTGGAGATACTGTTTGGTGTCACTTCTGGGAAATCATTATCCGCTCTTCCTAATTATCAAATATCTCCTGGCGACTTTCTGCTGACGCTCTTTCGGACAGGTCCATGATGTTACGGTCCTCAGGACTACGAGTCATCCACTTGACTGACAGCCATTATTAGACGGTAGAGTATTATCCTGATAGCCTGCCAATATATATGTTTCTAGGTAGCCGTAGTATACAGAGCAAAATTATTTTTCGAAAATACATCAAACAATTTTTGAATGGATAAAAAATTATTCTCTAGTTGGCCTCCACATATTCCTGTGTACGGACTCAGTGTTCAATGATTAAAAAAGAAAATAGTTTTTCCCATCGAAAAACATCGAACAGATGCTCTAGCTAATTTTTCAAAATTCAACTTAAATATTGAAGTACGTTATTATCTATTACGTACATGGTATTGTGTCATATACTAAAGACAGATACAAGCGATAATTTCTCATTAACCCTCCGAGTATATGCATGATCAAGTTAAGTGCTGGTTGTACAATCATTAGCATAATGATTAGCGTAATTAATGTGGTAGATGGGAACGAGTGGGAGAGCGCGAAGGAAGGTGGAGGGATAGGAGGATCGAGGATAATTTACCCGTTATCGTCAATAATTAGCGTTGACTTATCAGCCGTGCTGATAATACACTGTAGCGTTACGATATTAGATATTGGCTTTTACTAGTATCGGAAATTTGATTCCACTTGGTATAGGGTCGTTTGAAGGCTGTCGCAGTATGTACCGTGATGATTAAAATACGCTCTTTATCATAGGATTTCTATGCTTATTTTCTTTAGTTAAAATTTCCTAGCCGTTTCCTTGATAACGTAAAGAAGACCTCGGTCAGGGACAAGAGTATCCCCAATAACGGAAACTTAGCTATTATCTGGCTAAGTCCTACGCCCAACTACCAAACTAAATGATGATTCACTTTTTTCGAACTTTGAAAGCCTATCTGGGCTCGAAGTAGACGCTCGCCAGTGCGCCAAGACATTAACCTAAGTTCAGTCCAGACAGTTTATTTTTACATTGAAAGTTTCTTCATAAGACCTCATCAACGTCTAGGACAGAACCTGTGTATTTATTTGCTGTGAATATAACCCGCGCCAACGCGTGTGTAGTGCTCGTGAAACGCAAAGTTCAAGGATTCGAATAAAAAATTAGGCATACACTTTTTTAGCATTATGTAAAATGTTTTAATTAAGCATTAGGTATAATTATTGAAAAATCAAAATAATTTCGAAATCTTAACAAACGCTTTTGCAAATATTCCGTAAAGTGATGTCTGTAACGTTTAGTCTGCTATGCGTTGATTAAGGATTATATGAAATATAAGAATTATAATTTTAGAGAAATTCTACAAAATTTATGGTTTTCATATACACAAATAGTGTCAATCATTACTTCTAACTGAAGCAATAACATGTACAAATTGGGTTTGTATTTTTCCTCTTCTTCACTTTCAAGTCCCATTTTCAAGACGGTACAGATAGTAAACGTATGTACATATCTGTTCTTAAATATTGTTTTAATCCTACAATTTTTTCATATATGTCAAATACATATTTCACGTATTTCAACAGTCTAAACAATTTTCTTTCCGCATTCCCTTCACGTCCACATGGGTAGTCCGGAGCTGACCTGGAAAACTGTCTATGACCTAGACAGTTTGACATAACGAGTGGCTACACGGAGTGTGCGCTACGTGTCTGGTTAGACGCTACATAGTTTTCGTAGTGAGCACCTGGATAGAAATAGGAAAAGCTAGCTTGCGACTGGTTAGGGTCCACTTACAATTTTTCCTAGGGTCCGCAGTCTTGTAAGTCTACCCGTAGCTTTATGGATTTGCTGACTAAAGAAAAGCAATGAAAATTAGACGGATTAGTTTCTCAATCAAAAAAGATTGTTTACATTTTTCTCCGCATCATTCGGCTACTCTGTTTTTGTACAACCCCTTACCAATAGCGACTTGGCCGGTGGCCATAGCGCCGAACCCGATAAATTAGCATGATTGTCGGGCGCCGGTTCGAGGCAGCAACACGGCCCTCGGCCAATTAATTACACTCTACAATCGGCGATAGTTATTAATTGATAGACGACCGGTTGATTAATCGAAGTGGGGAAACCATTAGCATCTGCTACTATTCCTCCTGCTACTGCTGCTTACTTCTCTAACGTGCCAACTACTAATGGTGCTAGCGATGCTAGCTACTATTATTATCAATGATATAATCCAAACGTACAGTTGCAAAGCTTTCAATTTTGGTGCTATTAGTAAGAACTGTCTTCGGTAACTACCTAGCTAATAGTTTGGAAATACGCGTCACGTTAAATTATAAACTGATCCCTCGAAAGTTAAGGAGAACTTAACTCTTCGTACTATTTAAGGTAACGCAATCGACCAGTTTGTGAAAAGTGCCGCACAGTTCGGTGTGAACGGTCTAATGTGAAATTTTACCATAATTCGGGATTAACTACAGTAATTAGACTGAATAACGAAAATTCATGAGCTACCAACTCTTCATATACGATTAACTGTGCGATGTGTAATACTTATATTATATAGTACTTATACAGATATTCACACTTTGAAAACTAACCCACAAATTTACCTAGAAAACTTGCTATAGACTACAGTCCAATGCTATTGCGTGAAATGCCTATAGAAATCTGAATAGCGGATAAAAATTCCCTAGGATTCTCATGAATGCGACACGTCCCAGTCATAATAAATACTAACAAAAAAAATCCCTATACGCGTTCCGGACATCTCTGGTACATATATGTATACATAGACACACACACACCCTGGAATTGCAATAATACACTCCCCATGACATATCCAAAGGGTAAAGTATTTTCACGTAACCCTGAAAATTCTCCATAATACCAACACAGCATCCCGTAGCGGTAATATAATACGTGTCTAAGATCTGCCGATTGTCACCGATACGTATGTATGTGTACATTAATGCGCGTGGTTGAGGAACAGAGAGAATGAAAGGAGCCCTAAAGGGTGTCTAAAGGGTGGTCGATCTTCGTGTACGCACAGGTACACACACATGCACAGTATGGCATCTCGTAGTAATTAGGCAGGCTAATCACCCCCGGTCACGTTATCTTAATGGGTGCCGTTATGTGCCATGACATCACAACTACCCCCTGTCTAGCGAAGGTTTAATTGCTCCGATAGGTTCGTGCTCTGGCATGGAATATCCAAGGGATAGGATCGAAGGGGCGCCCTTATAGTAACCCTCAGAAAATATCGTGCTATGCACACCAACCCCTAATACACCTAGTGCCAGTAATATCAAGGTAAACCACAATACATGTACGCGTAGTCACTTGTACGTAAATTATACAATAATCAAGCATATAACGTATTGAGGAAATAGGGGTTTGTTTAGACTAGTTATTTTCTTGTTGCTTACTTCCTGGTTACGTTTTTCCTTATAGGCAATGGCACTGCGTAGGAGTGAGAGGAGATGTGGCGTTAAAGCGAAACCACCCTCAAAATTGTGACGACAGCGGAGGTTATCTGAGGCTCGAACTATAGGTTTTCCTTCGTTTCTCGTTCCTCGTTCGGGGTTATGCATCCAATTCCATTTCCCATTTCAACTTTTCTCATCTCTAACAACCTTCCTTATTCGCGATCTCCCCCCCGCCCACTAGCACCCGTATTCTCTCTCTCTCTCTCTCTCTCTCTCTCTCTCTCTCTGTATACATATATTTAAACCATTCTAAAATGGAATGCCTAGTCACCTTCTTCGCTTACTACTTACTGTTCAATTTAAACATCGTCAGTGCAATGCTCAATCATTATTTCTGCCATTAAAATAGCTCTGAGGGTTTATTATTGGCAGTGGTTTCCCGATTAAGGGATTATTGGAAAACCACCCGTCTACGGCTACGTAACAGAGCGCAACTGACGTGTGCAAATTAAGAAATTTCTTGAGAGTGTATTATATTATCTTTTCGGACCAAGAGTATTTAGTTTTGTATGTTTATTTAATTGCAAGCCCTAAAATAGCGATTGAACCGATGAATCATATGTATACCAAGTGAATAATTTCTGGTGAAATTTTCAATATTTCGCTCGTGGATTTTGCCGCCTTCAATTAATTTTCGATTTCTCGCATTAAAATATCCGCTAAAAGCAATCAATGGGAAATTCACGAATGAAATCATTAATTCAAAGTGCAAGAGTAAATACGAAAAATTTGAAAATTTCGTAATACTTAAATACTAACTCACCCTATCCTCTACTCCCGTCCACGTCAACCTGGATGCTACTGGACCATGCATACATTTTCTCGTGCGCTTTATTAAATTCAGCCCCATCCCATTCGCAATGGCGAACGGTTTGCAAAATTCAATTGCATATCATTAACTGTGTGGCATCTTTTTGCGAATATCCTCGCGGTTCGTGTGCTCATCCGTTATTTTTCATATTTCATGTTTCATTGAAATTTTTAACCTTGCTTTTATACCAGCAATTACAATATTACATTTTCTTTTCGAGCTCATTTATTGCTTAATTTGCAATCAATATTGCAAAACTCCTTTCTCTGTTCTTCATATGAAATTTGCCGGAAGGTTCAGCTGATGCGCGGTGTACCGTGTTCGACTTTACGTTTGACCTGGTTTTCTCGTTGCTGCAACTTAATTGCATTTATATGTAAGCGCATCGGTGAATCCACTATGTTGCAACACTAAAGCAAAGCGCATCTGAGATGAGATACGCATTCTACTGTACGTCTTAGGATTCAAGGATATTTCATATAGTTCCTATCACTTTTATCGAAAGGTTCTCAACAATCAAGATATGCATTTCATAAAAATCGTACAGCAAAGAAATACAGAAGTAAATCATCGTCTAAATCAGATTGCAGAGTTTTGCATAATTCGAGTAACTGGTTTCTGTTAACATCCAATACGATTATGGCATCGCTTTACAGTGGGTTGTATTAATTATACAGAAAAGCTTATACTTGAGTTCATCTACTTTTACAATAACTATCCCGATGCACCGGACACGTTATCATTATTGTTTATTGCAACATAATATTATGGCGAATTTAGGGAATTCTGGGACATCACTGTCGCCAAAAGTGCAGGCGCCAAAACTTTACCCACTGCTAGAATAAACGCATTCCAGTCAGAATGACCTACATCGTTTGACTCATGCCTGGGAATTCTCTACTTTTGGAAACAGACCCTCTAACTTTCTGCAACCAGGGTTCGTACACAAAACATGAGTTACGGTATAAGAGGAAGTTACTTTATCGCAACACGTATGCAATTGCATATATGCATACGCACGTATGTTCCATTCGTAAAAAATATCCTGAAACGAATAAACGGATCGATGATTTTCGGTGATATTAAAAAACGAAAATGAAAGAAATGTATGTATACACACATAAAACATCATTAACGTCGCTAACGACTATAAATGATGAATTCCTCTGGATAAAAAAATTCACGCCGACTTCCCTCAAGATCCATTCATTGAATTTTAGCCCTTTATGTGTAAAGTGCTTAGAGTACCATATATGTGCGCGACTACGAATCGTAGACCCTAATTCTCATTTACTATATAAATAATACACATGTCATTTAACGATCATTAATTCCTAATATCTTATCCTGCTACGAGAAGCTTCATGTATACACACATCACGTATGCCATCTACAGAGTTATCACATACATATTATGGGCACGTACACAACGTTACATTAATGATCCATGGAAGGGATACTCACACAACTCGCGAATACTATTTTCTTCTATTTTTAAGATTCCCGCAAAATTACATCACAAATCTATAAATTGATATGTGTAAGCGTTGTATCAATTATATTATAAATAATAAAATGATCCCACATATTCCAACGTAAAACAAAACAATTGCAAGTGTTTCAAAAGTTACCACCATAGAAGAGATAGGGGAATAATACAATTCATAAAACACTTGGATTTGCAGTGCACGCGTTTCAACTACTATAGCTCTGTTATTATAGCGATCGCTTAAATTCTTCTATCTCTTGAATCTTATAGCACGAAACGATTTACTAATATTAAAAAAGTCCACGAACATTTCATCGCTGTAAATTCATTAATCACCGTAAAAAGAATCTTTTGATATCAACGCACTAATAATCAGCCCAAAATTAATTTCGGCGGTCAGTGGATTAAGGCGATTTTTATTTGACTCGATCAAATTATTGAAAAAATGGAGCGTCACCTCGTAGTCCTTTATATGCTTGTCTCTCGTGTACAAAAAGATCTCAAATTTCAGGACCATCAGAAACTTCGTAGCTATCAAATACCGATAGATGTTTTTTTGTACTATCATTAAATCAATTCGCATTATACAAATCAGAAGATTAAAGAATTTGAGCGCTCACGAGAGAGAAGGAAGGGAGGCGTTAGGGGAAGTATATGAATATATTCATAAAGCTATATCAAAGCCTATAGGCTCGAAGAGGGGAGTCTTTGAAAGTAGGGGAAACAGCATTTGGCAATGGTGTTCGCATCCCTTCCACGGGCCATTAATGTCTAGTTGTGTATGCGTGGCTGTGTAGATATGTATGTATGTATGTATATACAGATATACGTATGTGTACAGTCGTTCATGTAAATTCGGAGGGATAACGCCAAAGGACTTTAATTATCTATACATATATGAATGCCTGTACATATACATATAGTAGATAGAGAATCGCAGGACTATTCATGCTCTAATCCAAAAGCGCTCCCTTACACGGTAATCCTAGGGGTGCTTGGCGTGTCCTCCATTCGAACTTCATGACCCTTTCAACTTCACAGCCAGTCCATAGCTAGTAGATAAGTGCCGTTACGATCAGCCGTGGAAAATTAGGATATTCGAGATTAGGGCAACTAGAAATATTTGATTGATTGAAATCATCTATAAAACGACAGCTACCTGTCGACTGTTTTTATACTCGTTACGATCCTTCTTATTGGAATAATTATTTTATGGGGCTTTAATTACCGCGAGTTTAATTAGCAGGATTCAAGGATTCCCAGGAGTCCTGATTATTCGAGGACGAAAGGACATGTGTGTTCATTTGCGGGCACCTCTATGCTTCTATGCTGATGAATTGCTCCTTCGATCTTTGACGACAGCTTTTCAATTTCCCGATTGGTGGGAAATCCGCTTGGAAAATTGTCAGTGTTTTTGTGCCTTATTTTCTTTGTTTTATTTACGAGCTGCACCTTCGCTTCGGAATTAATCATCACCAATTAAATAGGATAAAGAAAGTCAATATATTTCTTAAAAAAGAAAGCTTCTGCTCGTACAAGCATTTTTTATTATGTTATATGTACGTGCTGCTAAAATTAGTATATTTATCGATGAAAATACGTAAATCATAAATATTCACCCTTTGAATATTAGGACTCGAAATTCGTATTTGAATTTGTAACTCTTTATATATTTTTTCCTTAGTTAAAAACGCTTTTGAACTTTTGTTATATATGATTTGTCATATTTTTATTTACATCTTTGATATATTCCTGATATATATAATATTATTATTAGGGTTATATTATGAGTTATTGACAGTCAATAATCGAGCTTAAATTTAATGTACCATAGAAGTACCGTTGAGACCTAAAGGGTTAAGGCTCTAGTAAACATCTCATTATGAAAACTGAGTGTTACATCGAAGTCTGTACAGTCCCAGTGGAAACCAAGACAGATCCTTGACTTACAGAAAACTATTTTTACTACAGAAGATGTCCCTTTGAATACCATAGGTATCAATTTAAAAAAATATATAAATTTACTAATGTCGTTATACCGTCCGCGGAGGGAACCATATACGCAGTTATAAACCACTTCCCAAACTGGCACGAACCATCGGCAGTTGTCTATGATCCATAATTCCCTGGATTATCGCCAAATGGGTAAAATCTCAAAATGAAAAAAGAAAAGCACAAAGAAGAAGACACGTTGGTAAATCCAAAAACACTTTTGTGAATGAAACTCTTAAAGTATATTCGCGAAACTCTCATCGGGGACGAGAATATTTTCATTTCAAGAAAAATACAGAAAATTTCATGCGAATTGCACTCGCCACGTACAGCGCACGTAGGAATATATTTCCTCGCGAAAAGAAAAAGGAAAAAAAAAAAACATTATTCAAGGTGAAAAACATGTCGTCGATTTATGCGGTCTTTCGATTTAAGGTATGACTTGTAGTAATGATGATGATAATAATGACACGAGTTTTACTAACGAAAGTGGAGCCTAACGATCCTTTACGGATTTAATGGAGTTTCTGCACTTTATACATCTATGCGAATAGGTACACAGTACGGAGGAGAACAAAAGGGTGACGGCTAGTAGAAAAAGGCGGGGGTAACTGTTCGGGTTCGCTAAGGGAGTTTGTGGCGCATTGCCAAAACTTTTTCATTCGGCACCGGGAAGAATGCCCGTGCCGGATACGTAGATTCGGCACCGTGCATAAACTCTCCTTTTACTCCCCATAACGAAACGACCTGCTGGAAGACAAGTGATTCCTTTGAGTCTATGGCCCACGTAGCTGTATGTACATACGTATATCTATATCAGTATACAGTTTATGTATTTTTTTAACGCACTATTGGGGACGCTAGAAATGAATACGGTACCTGGTGGCGGAGCGCGTACTAAAATAAAAGCAGCTATACGATATTGGCTCTCTGGATTCGCGGCAACTTGAAAATTGTTGACACTTGTTACGAAAGTTTTCGAAAAATGAATTCGTGGGAAGAAGTTCAGAGAGGGAAAATAAAAATATTCTGCTAAAAATGCTACGTTCAAGGATGTAAGAGGTATTTCATACGAAAAAAAGGTCACAATGCTTATCTGTAGAACGCATCAGGTTTTCTTGAAAACGATAGGAATAATTGTCTTAGAAATATTCCCTTCTTTGAAATTCGGCGAGTTGATATATCGGCTTTAAAAATGACCTTTAATCTGATTATTCTTTAAAATAAATTCTTTTGGTCTCTCGAGTGTCCAATACTGCTACTGCTGCTACTAACGTCGCAACTGCTATTACTATTACCACTAGATCACTAGTAGACGCATAAATTTTCGTTCGCGCCTCATTACAATTTTATCAAGCGAGTACTTTGATTTATTCGTAAAGTTGAAAGTCTGGAATAGGTCGTTGGGATCGGAGGTGGAATCCTTCCTTTTCTTTTTTCTTCCGTACAGTTCTAACTCATGAAGAAAATCCTTAAAGGTGAATCGTTGGAGTAGAGAAATTCCTTGTGCACAGTGAATAAATCCTTTAATTGAGTCTTCTTAGCCGCAAATTTTTTATTTACAATCATGGGAGAAGAAGGATATTTTGCCCTACCCTTAATACATTTTTTCAGTAACCTCTTTACAGTCCTGTAAAAAGAGTGCAATGGAGAAAGAACGAAGGGGGATCATCTATACACAAAATAGTCTATGGGTGCTTTACGACATAAACCCCCATAAAGATTCGAGAGTAACCCCATTAATGAAATCCTTTAATTCCCTTCCTGGCTCCAAGGATCCTGCTGGATCCTGGCTGACATTTTCGGTCAGGATCCTGACCCTTCCTCTGGTCTCTCACTGTATACTTCACGGTTATCCCTTTGGTCCTTGCTGCCCAGAAGAAGATAGTGCTATGTCTAGCACACGATAGATAGAAAGAGAATGAGCAGGGGGTCGGTGGGAACTAGCAGCAGAGTTAATCTCGACTTAATCGCCCATTTTACGAGCCTGTTGTGCCAAATCAACTATCCGAAGGATGCACGCCCCGAAGGATCCTGCTACCCGGTGTGGAAGGGTAGCAAAAGATCTCCAGAATCCCGAGGGCACCAGGGAGAGGAATGGACCACGGCGTGCAGGCGGTCACCAGAAAGGATTGAAGGATTCGTTGTAGCTGCTGGAATCGCTGCCTACGCTTTGACATTGTGGAGATGTTGGTGAGTTTGTTGGGAAAAGGGGAGTCCCGGTCTGTGCTTCGACCCGGCGAGGCTTTACTGTATATGAAGGGATGATGTCCTTAGTAGGTGACTGCCACCCTCTGCAGGAGCTCGGAAAAGGTCGGACAGCGTTTGGAAGCGGCAACCCTTTCAAAGGGGGCGGAAAAGGAAACAAGCCAAATGTACCTAAGGATCCTTCTGGGCATAAAATGGCCCAGATATTTTAACGTAGGATTTAAACTATGGGTATTTATTTCTACTCTTGACTGGTCCTTGTTTTTGGCCTTCTTTGTTGGTATATATGTATATTTATTTGGCTGGGCGCGTTCCACTCTGTCACTGTGTTACGCCCTGTTTTTCCTATTCTGGTAATTATTTTTACTTACTTACTTACTCACTTGCCGACCGAATCCTTGCCGGGTAATTAAGTTTCCGCGTTTCTCGTAAATCTTAAGTCCTTCTGACTCTGGACCAAATTGCTGTCTCTGATGTTCTTTCTTCTCCCTTCTTCCGTCTTTGTTAAACAGCTCTTTTCTTTGCTCAACCCTTTTTCACTCATTTGGTCTTTGTTAACCGTCAGCCCTTAAATGTCCCTGCCACCCTTTCCTAAGAATGCTTAACGAGGACGGAGTTGTTTACTTTCTTTTTTTTTTTTCCAATTAATTCCTAATTATTGTCACCCTTGTACCAGCGGACTTTTAGGAAATGTTTTTTTTTATTAGACTGTTTTTTATTAAAACGAGAAAGTCTTAGGAACAGTATAAGAAGTGTTGAGAGGTATATCATTTATATCTAAAATGTATGAATATGTCCGAAGGATACGACAGAAATATGATTTTTTTTCGTTGAAAGAGCGAAAGTCATTCTTCCCTAGCACTTCACGCTCTTGTGTAACGGCAAATCCGCCCCTTTGTGATTTTTGCGACGATATGACGGAATCTTTCATCCGTAAGAAGCAGAAAATCCAAAAAATATACATATATATATCTAATATAAGAATCCGACATCTCCCATTGAATCGTTTTTCTCGCGATCAATTTCTTATCGTTGCCATCTCTCCGACCATTGACCGCCCAGCAGTAATAAACGTCTCGTAAATTCTCTCGAATTACTAACAGAAGGTAAGAAACCACCCGTAACACCACGTACGTAATGTATTTACTCAAAAGTATAAGAAAGACGTTCTCAAAATGTCAAAAGCATTTTCATAATTTTTTTTTGTTAACTTTTAAACCGGAAATACAAATTCAAATTATACTTTCCCAATGATGCATCGGCAGCTATTTTTAAAAAAAAGAGAGAATGTCTTTCTTCCTCAGTGAAAAAGGAGTTACTTTCTGAAGATCTCTCAAACAGTCCTACCATCCTTTAAGCGTCACTCTTGGCATCCATGCTAGAATGGCAGGACTCCTTAAGTCACAGCCAAAGGATAATCTTATCCGAATCCTTCCATAAAATTAGTCTCAGCAGCCTTGGTCCTTTGATCCTTGCAGCGGGTGGCGCATTATCGCGTGGATCGATCTAGTCCCATCCTTTTACGTGGATACGAGGACTTCCAATAGCTACCGACCTCTTGCGATGCTGCTGCTTCTGGAGGTTTTAACATAGTGCAAGTGGGACGGCGTGGAAGGATCCCGTAAGAATACTGCTGTATCTAAGGGTAGCTCGGAGGTTACGCCACCAGTAGTAATGGCGGTGGTAGTGGTAGCAGAACTGGTAGTGGTGATAACGGTGATAGTAGTGGTAGTGCCAGCAGTATTCCAGTTAGTATCGATAGTAGTGGTGGTGGCACGTAGAGGCTGAATCTCTCTAAGGGCGGAAAAGGAGAGTTAGGGAGTTTCAAAGTAGCGACGTCGGCGTCCTGGCTCTCGGCATCGGCGTCGACGACGGCGTCGGCTGCCTTCGGCAGCCATTCAGGGGGACGTGATATCTCCGAACGGCTGACAAATTCATTCCATCTCATGAGGGATGCGACGCCACCATGCATTTATATCGCGGGATAGATACGTCGATAGATATAGAGCGAAGTTTCCTGTGAAAAACCGCCCTAAGAATTTATCCCCAACCCCGACACGGCCAGGCGCGTTACTTATCCTTGGATTTTTCAGAGAGACGCTTTCTTTTCCTTATTCCTCCTTTCTATCCAGACTTCCATCCCGTTTTCGCTCAAGCAGCATCCCTTTAATATTCCTATATCTTTCCCGTCTACACTTTCCTCGCATCTACTTCTTTCAATCCAAAACAATTGTCTTTTCTTTCATCAACTTGTTTGTATTCGATCTGCGTTGGTCGTTCCAAAAATTTGGTACTCCTTCGATTCCATAAGGGAATCCTTTTCGCGAGAAGATGTGCCTACACTCCGATGTCTGGCTCGTGAGGAATAAAGTTTTTACGAGACACTCGCAGGATACGAGAAAGGATTTTCAAACTCTTCTTTAGTGTCCTTTCTGTAATCCGTTTATTCCTCGAATCTGTCTTGAGGAGTGGTGCGACTTTTTTTTTTATTCCTCACTTGAGATCCTCACGATTCTATCTCGGAGAAGTCTCGGAGTAGCAGCAAGACTACGGGCACCAGTCATCCTATACCCAGATTTTACTAAATCCAAAATATCCTCTTTCCGCGTAATCCTAACGATGTTTATTTACACCTGGAAAGCTACGAATCTTCTTTCTCTAACTGTACCAGCTAAATCCCTAGACTTACGGGATATGCCTAATCCCAACTAGGTCGCCGCGTACCTAGTTAAACACCGTGACTTATCATCCCGTGTAGAAAATTATCAAGGCACCCCAGATAATATACATGCCTCATACAGGATTCAACGGAGCATTCGCAATAAGGTTTTCCCTTCCTATTACCAGACTAGGGCTAAGTTGGGACTTTGTTTGGAAACCCAAATCAACTTTATTGGGACCCGTTCTGTCAAGGTCAAACTAGGACCAACTTGAATTTCCCGTGTAGAAAATTATACAGGAATTCCAAGTTGAACAAACGCCTATTTAAGAATTACAATGGCTGCCATTATAAGTGCACCATAACTTTCACCTAGCTTGGACCAAGTTGGGACTTACGTATGCATCCAAGACATTTATATCTGAGCTAGCCCAGATGTTGCAAAACTTGGGCCAAGTTGGAAGTCATATATTAATCATGTTTTCTAAAATATCAATTCATATCGTTGAACAGTTTCGAATTATTGAAATAGCTGCGTAATTAAAAAGTTTTCAATTACCAACCGCAATGAAATTGCTAAAGATTTAAAAATTTTTTAATAAATAATTATGCTTTTTGGAAAAATTACAAAAAAAACTTACTCTTTTCATACAGTATACAACTGTTTCGATTTACGATTCTTGTACGAGAATACGTCTACAAATGAGACGAGTAAAATCTCACAGATCCGCTTACTTTAGAGCATCCGATCGTCGCAGCTTCGATCCAGCCTCCACAAAAGAAGCTACATTTAACAACTATCATTTTTATTCTTATTAAACTCTTTCATCATAAAAGTATAGCCTGGTAATGAATAAATATTTAATTGCTCGTATATTTAAATAAACATTAGAGGCTAATATTTTTCACTAAACTATTCCATGGTTAATAACTATGACGCAAAAGGGATGTCCTCTCTGGACCATAGTGAATTAGTCTGTAAACGCACCCGATTATGAAAGCGTGACATTCCCACACAGAACCCTGTTAGAATTTCCATTTGGGCCCCTCAAATAATTATGGAAAATTAGTTTGGGCCTATTAGTTAAAGCCTGGAATAATTTTCTATACCGGATACCTGTAGGCTATTTCGAATTCATCAATTCACGTAATTATTCATTATCTAAATATTATTCATAATTCTTCGCTGTTAAATTTCTTGAATTACAAAATGATATCTCGTCCTCTTCATCTTCCTCAAAAGCACTTGAAGTTCCCTAGAGAATCAAGTACGCGGAATATCTGCCTATAGTTGGTAACGATGAACAAGTATCCCTAATGTAAATTCCCTAGATTGTTGTCCCTAGGTTATATGTGTATACCCAGTGGCGAATACACTTTTCTTACTTAGCCCCTTATTAGTACTGGCTTTACCTCAGGAGTTAATGACTTTTTAGTTAATCCCTAGGAACGTGTGGTAGGCTATAGCCACCCTTAACTCGTCCAGGTGGTGAGCTAAGTTAGCCTTGAACGAAGCTGTACAGTTGAAGTATCACTGGAAGGGATGAGAGGGGTCTGAGGGGTTAAAAGATAATCCGCTATATTAACGTGCAATTTTATATATCGGGTGGGATTTCAGGCGCAATAGGGTTGCCCGTACTTGCCTACGTATTATCGTGTTGCCTCGTAATAGGGTTGCTGGAATACTACTACCCCGCTACTATATTAACAACACTAGTATTACTACCTCTACTTCTGCGAGGATACTGCTGGTTAGATACTACAGTACCTGTCCCGTATATACGTATATAGAGATGAGAGCGGGGACCCGTGTTAGTAGGATTTTAATCCCTGCTGAGCCAGTCGGTAAGTCAACTAGAGCTCCGCATAACTCTTCATTCGCCAGGTTACCCGGTATGTAACTCTAACTTACTTCCTCGAACTTTATCACGCGTGGACGACCCTGTATATCGCCATATCACTGATACTTGTCTACGCCTTTCTATATCTATTTTTACGTCACTTCTTTGACGTACTTGTCAATGTAACTAGTGTGCCATGTTTCTACCTAAGATGGCCGACATAAACTACCTCAAAATGAGTCAATGAAAATTTCACTGATTGTTTCAATTGTTCGAAAATTTATTGATTATTTAGTGATTTCGGGTGTAATCCACTGCCAAATCAGTAGTTCAGTGTTGTAGAGCTTTATTGGATTCATTGTGGCTTCATCATATTCTTTGTGCATCGTCACGTCGGATGTGAGAAAGTCGCTGATGGTGATGCTAA
Source organism: Calameuta pallipes (assembly GCA_030142375.1). Classification (NCBI taxonomy): domain Eukaryota; kingdom Metazoa; phylum Arthropoda; class Insecta; order Hymenoptera; family Cephidae; genus Calameuta; species Calameuta pallipes. Next base: position 473,356 of record JARQSW010000763.1, on the reverse strand, counting down.
CTCGTCATCATACTGACGAACAGTGAATCGATGTAGCTTCTGTTAGTATAATATTATGAAAATATTAATTTCCTTTGCAATGCATATCAGTCATGCTTGTTCATTTATATAGTTACTTGTGACAACAACAATTTTGAACTTTCATGTTTCCATGTAGAAAAATCTTGACGGATATACTTCTTAATCGAAGTAAAATTGGCGAATTGGGCCGGTGATTCATTTGGTAAAGGGTTACGCATACTTCGAGCATCCCGATTGTCGTAGATTCTGGACTTACTGAGGACAGCATAAATATCCTAAAAAACACTTACGTGTAAAAAATTACGCCAAGTACAGGAATGCTGCGAATTCCTCGAATAAAAAGTATTGATATCATATTATTGAGGCCAAGTACATAAGTCACTACATGTTTTCTTAGTATATGATCTAGCACTGGCCCATCATTTTAATTGTATTTTCAAAATTTCCTATTACCTATTCGCCACTCTTTTACATTACTACTGCTTCCCGTATTTAATTATGATTTAATGGTGATTTGATAAGTAATAAAACTTTAGGTGATTCCTTATCGAGTACTACTTGGCAGGTCCGTGCCAGGAATTCCAAATTATTTACTTTGAATGAACTAATGGTATTCTAATGTTATACGTTTGTGACTTGTACTTGGCCTCAATAATATGATATCAATACTTTTTATTAGAGGAATTCGCAGCAATGCTCTACTTGTCGTAGTTTTTTACGCGTAAATGTTTTTTAGGAGATACCACAAGTTTTTGTTGCTCAATGGGATATAGAAGCTCTAAGCACTGATATCTATATTTTTACGGATATAAAATGTAAATGCATTGTGATGTCGCTAATCAGAAAAATACATTGCGTTGCCGAAAATGTTTAATGACATATAAATTTAATTTGTAAGTCCATTTTTTAAAAATGCATAAAGATATATGCAAATTTTTAAAGAAAATGTAATCTTGAATGCATATAAGCGTCGTTAATGGTGTCAGACTTGTTAAACCCGTGTGGTAAACATAAGAGAGTAGAGTGTGCTGGATTATATACGTACCTCAGGCCGTGCAAGCAACAGAGAGGATTCTATAGTTTGAGCGAAACGCCAAAGCATCGCTCATTGCACACTTTTCTGGACACCCTGGACTTCTACGTCCGACACCTAGATACAGGAAACTATGGAGAGAAACACCTGGGTATCCTGGACTCTCACGTCCGACACCTAGATTCAGAAATCTACAGAGAGGAACACCTAGACACCCTGGACTTCCACGTCGGACATCTGGATACAGGAAACTATGGAGATGAACACCTAGACACCCTGGACTTCCACGTCCAAGACCTAGATATAGGAAACTAGGAATACGAATACCTGAATACCCTGGACTTCCATGTCCGACATCTAGATACAGGAAACTATGGAGATGAACACCTAGACACCCTGGACTTCCACGTCCAAGACCTAGATATAGGAAACTAAGAATACGAATACCTGAATACCCTGGACTTCCACGTCCGACACCTAGATACAGGAAACTACGGAGAGGAATATCTAGACATCCTATATCTGTAAAAACTGTCACCTAAAATAGGAGAAACTATGTGAAGCATACGCACACGTACACCCATACACACGCTATTAAATACTTAATAATTCTATACTTTTGTGAAAACAACCTTATACTAACTGAGAATTCGGTATGAACGGTAGCTCCACGTACAAAGTGTATTTGTTTGTGTTGTGTTTCGTAAATCTCCAACACCATCCTGAGTACAAATAGGTAAAGAAGGCAAAGCAGTCAGCGCCATCTGTTGTGTAAAGAAGTAGATAGACGTGCGAAAACGACGACGACGACAACGACGGACCTGAAATAAAATCATCTCACTCGCCATGTTGATACGCCCTGATCTCGTACACTAATCGTATTAAACTTGGTGGCAATCGATTCGGAACCCTTGATTCCTATAGTGAATATATCAATAATTTTTTCTCACACATAGCCGTTCATAAGGTATTGGAGGTTAAACACAGGTACAAGAGATGCTTCGAGTAAAGAGTCTCGGCGGGCTGTGCCCCGTACGGCGGGTTGCCTGTACTTGGCGCGAGACTCGACCAAGTCTCTTGATAGTTGTATAATATTTACCAAATCACAAGTTAAACTCGTGTGCGTTTTTAAAAATGTTTTTTAAATTGTGGTTATTCATATAATTACCGGTACCAATTACATTCAATACTCATACTGGAGTTATATTTGCAAAACATTCTTTTCCCCATGTATTGTCGGTAAGTACGTCGGTTTCAATGATAATACAGCTTCCTTTGTTAATAGTATACGCTTTCCATAGAAAATATTTACCTGTCGTCATGGAATATGGTATTTCATGTATACATAAATATTCTGTAAAATGTAATATTTATATATATATATGGAATTGTATACATAGGTTGTATCTTGTAATGCTCTGGCGCAATCCCAATAGCAGAAAACAACGTTAAGGGTAATTACGTTCGAAGATCCAGGATCGGTTGTTGGCATCGTGACGTCTTGTGCTGTCAACTACCTACGTCATACACGCATCCGCTTCTGCTTTCGCAAAAATACGCCATTGTTCAGCGCGGAACGTTAACGTTTCCAAGCTTGAACGTTTCCTCCTCCATTTTCCTTCGCTTGACAACAAAGAGAATTCCCGTTTCTCGTGGTAGTTACATCGGCATTCTCTGCGCGGTACCAGTATAGTAATTGTCTTTAAGTCAGAATCACACTTATACCGTCAAGTAGCGTGTTGCACGTTCCTTTCTCGTAGTTCATCGAAAACGAATTGCGTAATTACACAGGGATTTACTTAGCCTCGTGTTGGTTATGCGAATAGAGACCTCATTTTTTCTTCTTTATTCCATTGCGCGCTCTCTTTTCACTGGCGCACTGACTTCCACCTGGAGCAAGTGTTAATTGCTCGGAATAATACTGTGGGAAAGTAGAAAATCCCTCAGAGTATTCCCTAGGGGTCTTAGGTTAAATGACGTATCACTGCATTAATTATGCCGTGTAATTCCCCTAGGTATTCCCTAGCTACGTATCGGTGCTAACGTACAGCTTTTAACAATTGTCAAGACGTTGATTGTTTCACCGACACTCGACGCTGTAAAATCCACCGTGACGATGACTCCCCGTGGAAGGCAAAGAAGACGTCATGCAGCCCCTGATGGCAAATCTAGTAACAATTTTCAAGAAAATAAGCTTCAAAAAAAAAACCAGACGAAAAATATTTTTAAAAAACTTTTCAGACATTATCAGTCGTATCTCGTGATGCTCCTCGTGACGATTTGGAAATTGAAAATTGGCGAAGGCTGTACCGATCGCAAGAAGGAGCTGGCTGGATCGGTTACGAAGAGGGTAGGAGGTTGGAAAGTAAGGATCGAGAATGGGTGAGAAAACAGGAGTGAAGGAACACAGGCCGGTATACATGGGCTTCTAGACGGGCGACAAATCTAGGACACCATCTGTTGTGAACAAACTACGAAAGGGGTGGGTAGGTAGGTGTAAGGTGACGTAGTAGTCGTAGTACGATAAAGGGTGCTGATAGGCCGTGCGAATGATGGTGATCGGATGGTAGTGGAGTGCCTCTGGCATAATTGTGATTAATTAGAATATTCTTGGGGATAGGGAAACGTAGCTAGGAATCCACCGTACGGTTGTTAGGGCCCAGGTACGTATACACGTACACGACTTGGCAGCGTTTCGTGGAGTAAAATCCCTAGGATCGTCAATTGTCCGTAGATATCCGCGCCACCTATTTCTCTCTGTCTTATTCAACGAACTAAATTAGGGCGCCTTGAAATTCTCGAAATTCCAACATGTTTCCTTGGATTTTCTAGTCTGGATGCACATAGGAGTGTGCACGCCTGTATATACGTATATAATTATATAATCGATATTGTTCAGGGAATTTGCGTATTAAGAGGCATTCATGCAGGTAAACTAGAAGAAAAAAAAAACTAAACCTTCGAGCATTTGGCATTGGAATTTTAACTTATCTTATCCTATCCTAGCAATAATCAAGCTCAGCGCGGCTGCCTAGCATTAGAGCAATTTTGAAATATTCGCCGTGAAGGTCGGTTTATGGACCTCAAAATTTGTGTCGAAAACTCAATTAATAGCAGTTGAAATATTATCAGCTGATCGACTAAAAAATTTGTGATTAACTGAAGCACTGATTCGCAGGAGCAATCATAGGTATATTAAGACTCTCCCTGCCAATAGGGAACTTTAGTATCGGAGCTTCCTAGCCCTGATGATGCAGACTGAAACGTTTGCGAAACGTCGGCACGAAGCTGAACACGAAAGTGGCTTCCATGCGGAAACCATAAGTATTAATGAAAATATTGGCCGTGAAAGCCTAAAATCACAAGAACTCAATTATTTGAGCCCAGTCCTCAAAATAGCAAATATCCCAGAAGTATGCTTTGTATTGAATTCGTATCTCCAAAGTATATTTTTAACATAAATAATATATATATATTGTTGAAAAGTATTCGATTCGGGTATAGTTTCGATGCAGTAATGTCACGCTCAGGCACCAATAGTAACATATTGCGATTTGTGCCAATAGGCATCACGTTACTAGATGGAGGTAACACCTCGATCTAACACTTTTGAAAACACATTGTATATATATACATACACAGTGTGTACAGACGCGCACATGTCTGCATATGTACGAATACGATCAGGCTGATTCAAATACTGTAAAAATTTCTTAAATTCTATCAGTTCCGCTGTATCTAATTTGTTTCCGCCGTAGACAAGAAAGGGTTCGTTCGAAATTCCTAGCGGTTTTCTAACCGGCGCGAACAGCGGGCTAACGCGGCTAACTATCAGGACGCCTAATTACAAGACAATAGAGTTAATGCTGTAAGTCCTATATATAGATTAGCTCGTTAGTGCTGCGCTTGTCTCGCAATACAATTAATTCATCCTCCGGCAACGCCCCTCGCATGTTTCTCGACCTAGTCGTACCTTATATCCACAGTTCCCTACCTTTCACGGAATACGCTCGACCTTACAGCCGTCTAAGCTCTGGTTATGCATAAGGGTTGAACGTAATCCATTAAATTTCGTGATTATTAATACAGCTTTAGGATTTGAGCGATTATCTGGATCTCGTACGTGTCTCGACTTTTTTTTTTTTTAATTTTATAATATACCTTGTGAACATTTTTGATTCCGTTGTATCGCTGGAGTTTACGTTTTTCTTAAATTTTTCGTTGTAATCCTTTTAGGAAAAAACTTTGCGGTCTATTGAGATAGATATTTTAGAATTTGATAAGTCCTAATGAACGTCACACGCAGTAAGGTCGAATAATGAGGTAGATTGTACTATTTGTACCAAGTGAAAAAAAAAAATTTTGAATAAAGGAAAAATTCAGAGACTGGAGAAACAAGACAGCATCATCTTCAGGAAGATTTAATGAGTCAAGGAAGGAAGGAGTTCCTTATCGTTATGTGACAAAGCGAGATAATGACCTCTTGGCATTATTACAACTGTCAGCGTGCAGTGTGGATACACCCTTAAAATTTCTGAGTATGATCGGACTAGTAATACTGGTAATGGCTATGGGAAGGAAGATGGGTGTGGCCATAACCATTATGCAGATATTACTTGCAGGTGGCTGCGAGTAAGTCAGCTACGTCATCTCCCTCAAAAGCTGTTCTACAATTTTTATTCACAATTTTTATTAAAAATTACATCGCTAACAGACATATGCCGAGGAAATTGAAATTTCAAAAACGATAGTCCATGGTCAAATGGAAAAGATAATCGAATAGAATGCAAAAATCTATAAATTTACAATATTGTCATCACAAGAATTATTCGTTAATGTCATTAAGGAATTTTGAAAATACTATGCATATATGTATACCTCTGCCACAAAAACAGTAAGGCTCAAAGCTCTTATCCAATCTCGAATTATATAGGTATAATCCATCTACATACTAAAAATCTTTATGGGGTGCGTATTTCCAAAAGATCATGAAACGGGCATTTATATACAAATATGGATGAAGCCCAAGAACTAAAGCGGCACGAGAATGACCCATTGAGTTGATGTATATTAGATTTTCATGTAGATTAGATATATAAATAGCTATATCTGTACCAGATATACATAACTTATATATAAATAGTATATACTGTTACTTCTCGGACCTCCCGTTACTCGTCATTCGTCCAGCTATACATGTATACAGCTACTCAACCCATGGGTCAACCCATATATATTTTTACATCCCAACTCATACATATAATATATGGTACACAAAGCATAGACCTTTATCTTGAACAGTATCATATAATTACTATATCATATCAGTCCATCAATAATTTATAGAATAATCATTATGATTTATACATATCAATTTTCATTTATGCTTTGTTCTGTGTTATGTTTGTAAGTACGATCATCTTATATAATTTTTGAAATTGCACTTTCACAATTTACGAATTATGTTATTATGATATCGCTACGCCAATTCTTATTTTCTATTATTTTATCATGCATCAGGTTCAAACGGAATTTGCCATATTAATTCTTACTATGTCTTTGAATAAAAGATAAAACTGAAGACAAGCAATACTCGCGACATTTAGGTACAAAATTGGAAGACTCGGGTATGCAGCAACAGAGAGATAATAGTTAGTACTCTGATTTGCCAACTGATTAATAAGAAAAGATACGAATGACCAATAAAATTCAGAAAAAGTAATGAAAGGTTTAAGAAACCGAATCGTTAAAAGAGAGTGCAGAGACTTGAGCAGCGTCGTCATTTCTTTTGTTGGTTCTTTTTGCTTGTTCGCGATTGTTACAGTGAAGTAGCTCTGAATCGAAGACAATAATCAAAATTAAAGTCAAGTGTTAAAAGTCACATTCGAAACTGATAATTTCCAACTTTCTCATAAACAGATAAATTCTGCTAAACTAAATTGTTCGGATAGCTTAACATTTAAATCAGTTCTAAAGTGATGAACATAGCGAAGCATACCTGGTGATTTCATTCTCAGAGTTTTGTGAAACATCATTACTATTATCATTAACCAACTCCCATCACAATTTCATCCGAACTGAGGGTCCATAAAAACGTGATCACCGAATACTTCTCCAGAATTCATAAAAACAGGGACAATTGAAATCTTATTGGAAAATACTGAGATAAGACTATGAATCCAATTGCAAAGAATCAGGTAGACACAGCAGTTCATTAACATCCAGAATACTTAGCTTATCTAAAATGAAGAAAAAATAACCGAGATAACAAACAGTCAGATCATATAATTAAAATTCGTTCTCGTTCCATATACCAGTATACGATACTAACCTCACGCAATAATACATATCCCATAATTGGGAAAGTGACCTGCGACCCGATTCGCATTCCTTTCGATTCTTTACCAACTGGACCAATAAACAAATTGCGTGAACGAAGTAGCGACTTTAGGAAATCCAAATATATAGGAAGTATCTTCGGCCGGACAGCGCAACCGTGTAGATATATCTACACTATATATACTATATATATATATATATATATATATATATATATATATATATATATATACTACTATAGTAACGCTATACGAGCGACGGGCGGTAGTAAAGAATAAATTGACAGATTAAGGGCAGATCTAACACGTGGACGTACCCCGTTTAATACTGGCCAATCCAACCGACGAACCATCCTGTAGTTACCTTTCTGGATAAATATTCATCGAATCTTTATAATTCTCAATGGTTCCTTTAAAATCGAACGTAAACTATAAAAATATTTCCACATAGTTTAAGAAGCGATCGTAACAATACAAATTAAAAATTCGATAATTTTGTCCATAACACTTGCGGAATGGTGCCTGGTATTGAAAAAATGTAGAAAAATTCGGTGTGAGAGGTGGAAATAATCACTACCTGTATAATATATTTCTTTGATATTCATCAGATTGACCAATTTCAATTAACTTTTTTTTTTGGTAGTAGGAATGAACCGGCTCTAAAAATTCGTGCCAGTATGACATAACGAGGGGTAGAAAATTTTGAAAACAGTAATTGAAGAAATATATATATATATATATATATATATATATAAACGTACAAAGCTGCCGCCTAGAAGGCTGGTGGGAAAGGCAGTGAGCGGAGTAGAGATGAAATGAGGGTAGGTAGGGTACGTACCTTGGGGTAGGGATGTCCGTGGCTCCGGAGTGCAGTTTCGCACATCCGTGCCGCCACATATCATGCAACTTCGCTCGCTATTTACCGGCCGCGAGTTTCCAAACCCGTACTCCCACTCTTTGCCAGACTCACACTCGCTCGCACTCTCTTGCTATATATTTATGTGTTGGACGGCTATACGCGGCAGTGCCGCCGCTGTTACTGGAAAAGGGTGTATGTCTCTATACGTGCAGGTACTATATATCTATGACTAAAGGGGTGCTGGATCGAGGTCTCTACCGGGCCGAGCCAACGGGGCTGTTTTCACGACCCAGTTGCTGCGATTTATGCGGACACTTTGCGAATTTCCGTAGCGCTGCTGCTCGACTATACATCTACCTACACCTACATCCACACCTACATCCGCATATCCTATCTGGCTGTACATGTACATATACGCGTGTCTGTGTATGGTCGAGACGTAAAGTCCTGCCACTCGCTGCCGACACGGGACTCGAACTACCCCTTAAGACGTTTCTTGAATTCTTGAAAATCACCCTTAGCCAACTGACCAGCTGCTGCTCTCGATCACTTGGACGTAACGATTTATGGCAACTTGGAGCTTTCGCGAATCTTTGCTTTGTGATATTACAAGCAAACAAATAGTACAGAAATAATACGATAGACATATCAGATATATCGATTTTATCATAATCAAATCAAAATAAGAAATTCATCTTTCCATGCTTGTGCACAAGATTTTGTAATTGGTTTTAGTAAACATTTTTCTTGAAAACGAGAGAAACGAAAAATAGAAGATATAAATCGGTGGTAGGATATTCGGACGGGGAAGGGAAGATCAGTGGATCAAAAAAAAAACTAGTAATAGGGGTAGATCGCAGAGGGCGCAGTGCTCGTTTCAGCTGGCATGAAGCTCGCCCCGGAACAGAAAAGAATCGTCGCGGTTCGTTAGCGTTTTCATTGGAGAGCGATTCTTCACAAAGCCAATATAAAACGCCTTTTTTTTCCTCCCACACTCGTGACCTCCACCGCCCGTTTTACCCCATTTGCTCCGTTTCCTTGTTCTCTACTTTTTTTTTCAACTTTTTTTAACCGGATTTTTCAGTCGTTCCCACGGGACTACTTCGTTAGTCTCTGCTCGATTTCGCACACACGTGATTGTACGTCCATTACGTTCTGTTTCTACTGGTGACTTTTGATCTTTATCTCTTTATCTCTCTCTCTTTCTCTCTCTCTCTTTCTCTCTCTAAAATTAATATAAAAAATCACCAGATGGTCTGAACACTTATGTAATATACGAATAGCCAAATATCACTGTCAATAAAAGAAATAACTAGTACGTGGTAGACTGGTACGACTATAACTGTAATAAAAGTGTAACGGCAGTACACACGTTTCAGGGAGTATCAGTAATAAAAGTGGAAATGGTAAGGATCGTGCTAGGCGGCTTAATTCACCGGGTTCAAAAGTGAGGTCACCATTAAAGTGACCTTAACGACCATAAACGACCTTTTAAAGCGACACTTAAGGGCATTCGCCTCATGGCATTAGTAGTGGTAGGGTTAGTAGCCGGACCACCCCGTCTGGACGAGAGAACAGAAGACTAAACCATCCCCTAGGACTACTGATAGACATTGCTATCACGAAAGAATAATATATATACATATGTATATACATGGTTATTCATGGCAAACGCACTAGCTGAAATTGGCCACAAATGGGTGATATTATGAATCAGAATAGTGTGACATCGTTAAAGAAACGAAAGTTCACGTCATGAACTCTGAAGTTCACACTAACTCGATTCACACTCAAGGTCACACTAACTCGATTAACGGAATCGTTCGATCGCGTCTAACTTCAGCTGGTGCCTTTGTCCTGAACAATCCTGTACATATTGTTAACACAAATTTTAAATATACATACATTGTAACGTGACAAGTCGATCAACCTCTCAGTACGCCCGTACTGAGAGCGCACTCGGGACAATCAAACAATAAGGACGCGCGGCTAGTGTCA